>CAJQZJ010000249.1:286243-357783 GCA_907164525.1 Lophiomys imhausi | reverse complement strand
GTGTGTGTGTGTGTGTGTGTGTGTGTGTGTGTGTGTGTGTGTGTGTGGTTTCTATTTGTTATCCTCTTTGGTAGAAAGATTCAATCTAGTAGTATGAAAGGTTTTGTATATACTGACAACCTCTGTAAATACCAAGGCTTTCATAAAATAAAGACAGAAAATAACAAATTAAGTGATTGAAATATTTGATGTACTTTGAGGCTAGTGGGTAGAGAATGTGGTTCTTTCTATTGATTGTCAACTGTGTTGAATTTTAAAGCATCATAATATGTCTGGAATCATCCTCTAGGATGATGCTTTGATAAAATTTTACCTGAAGAGGAAGTGTGGGCAGTAGCATCCATGTGGACCATGATCAGGACTGAATAAACAGGAGAAAGTGTTTTTAGCAGCAGCATTCATCTTGATCTATTTCCTAACTGAAAAGACAATGAGAAAGCACAATGTCTCATCTGTACACTGCTGTATATTCTCCAACATGTTGGACTGTAACCGTCAACTACATTTTCCTCCTTTACTCAAGTTGTTTTATTTGTGTGTGTATTTGACTAAAATAATGGGAAAAGTAACATACATGGAAAACTGATACTAATGATGTTTCTGGTTTATTTTACTTTATATTTTTTGATAACTTGACACTAGTTAGAGGCATCTGGTGGAGGGAACCCCAATAGAGAAAATACCTCTATCAGTTTGCCTATAGGAAAGTTTCTGAACCTTTTTTGGGGGGTTAAATTTTGATGTGGTTAGTCTAGTCTACACTAGGAGTGTTCTTGGGTTCTACAATGAAATACAAGTTGCATTGTTCTCATAACAGTAATAGAATGGAAACCAGGCATATTAGTAGAATCGATCCTATGATAAATCTGAGCCTGTGATTTAGGTCTTTTAAGTGGCTCACAAGATTAATGTGGAGGAGTTTGAAGCTGTGAGCTAGAGGAGTCATAGAATATGTTAGCAGAACATAATGGAGCATTTTAGTTAGAAGTTTGGAAAGCCAGAATCCATAGAGAAATGTAGCTAGTGGAGTCGTAGGTCATAATATTTTGGTGGCATCAAGGGCAAGATTAGGCACAAGCCTGAAGACTATTCATCTTATATTATTGAACAGAATCTATAATATTGGCTTAGTTCTTTTCCTGTGCTATGAACAGAATGAAAATTAATTTAGAAAATAGTGGAATAATCAGTATGATGGAAGAAATTCCAAAATAGCATAGGTTTTAGATTGTGAAATAGCTTCTAGTGACTTCCCTTATTAAGATATACAGGTACCGTAATTTAAAATTTATGAAAATATGAGGTTTTGATTGAGGAAAGTTTGAACACATTTTAAAGTTTTGGTTAAGAGAGGTTCTGAAATGTATCCATAGTTGCTAAAGAGATAAACATAGTTAAAGAGAAGAAATGTGTTACCTGAACTGAAAAGTAACCCTTTGTATAAGACTTCGTCTTCTTTTCAGAAGCCTCCATCTTCTGAAAACTAAAGTTTATTTGAAAATTGAGTTTAAATTTGAAAATACCACAAAAGAGATTCCCTGATTCTAAGGAACTAGAGAACACCGCTTCCCCATATTTATTGTAGAAAACATAGAGGCTGGTGCAAGCTTGGTCCAAGGAAAAGCCCATATCTTGAAGTGAGGACACAAATTGGCAGCTTTTGTTCATGTGGTTCTAGCTTTATAGGCATGATAGATTACAAGATTGATGAAGCTATGCAATATGTATTAGAATTTCATTCCTTTCAAAGTCCTGTAGGAATGTTGCATGAAACTGGGAAGGGGAAGCTAAACTGCAATGAAGACCACAGGACATTAGAGATTCCAGGAATATATGATATCTTTCAAAGAAAACTGAAGGCACAATGTTGACCTGATACAATAAAGAGATGTTTTGTACTGCATGTAGGTGACAGAGTGGTAGAATGGCAGAGTCACATGTCCTTTGGAGTTCCAGTGATTCTAGCAGAGGCTCACATGTCTTACATGCAGTGGCAATGTGGTTTTTGTCATGCTAGGGTTTGGTATTGCTTTGATCAAATCCTTCCCTGATGTGTCTCAAATTTCCCCTTTTTAAATGGAAGTTTAGTTTGTGCCATGGTATGGAGAAATAATGTAACATGAGCTTATAGGTAAGGAATTGCCTTGAGTGTCAAAATAAACTTTTGACTACTAACTATGTAGATATTCTTAAGACTATTGTGACCTTAAGAGATGCAGTAAATGTATTTTCAATTGTGAAATACAAGTGAGACTTTGGTAGTCAGGGATGGAGCACAATGATTTAAAGTGTTTGAGTGTCAGATTAGCAACAGATAGAGATGCAATAGTTAATATTAATTACCAACTTTATTGAGTTTAGAGTGAACATAGAAACACACACATTTTTGTGTGTGTCTTCAATAAGGGTGTTTCCAGTAATGTCTAACTGAAATGAAAGGATCTACCCTAAATGTGGTCTCATTATTTAAGGAGCTATTTTCCTGGACTGAAAAATGGGGAAATGATCTGAGAATCAGTATTTATATCTATCTGGTTTCTGACTTTGGATGTAATATCCCCATTCCCCTTATTCTGAAACCTCTGTGTCTTCTTCGACGTAATGAATCACATTCTCAAACTGTGAAACAAACGCAAGCCTTCTTCGAGACATGTCAGCTACTGACAAAACCCCCTATTATCCAAGTAGAAGATGATCATCGAAGAATCTTCAACCGGAGATGGCTGAATTAGTGGCAAGCCTATCTCTTGGCAAGAAAAATTCATGCTTCAACTGTAGACAGAATGCTGTCCAAACAGGGCAAAATTTGGAAGCAGGTAAGTCGACAGCCTAGCTCTGCCAAGACAGGGTAGGCAAGTCCTTCATAATCCCTGCTTCACAAGCAATGTCTGTCAGAGAAACAGAGCCAAATGGCTGAAGATTGATGCAGTAATGTATGGAGAGAAAATGGGAACTGTCCAGGCAGCCACTGGATGTCATTTCTTAGTTTTGGAAGCTGCGGGCCCTGCACTTCCTGTATAATCAGATATATTTATTCATCTCAGGTCTCTGAGGTGGTTGATGTCTAGATAACTAGAGCATCATAGTTAAATGTTGAGTCATTTAGGAATTAAGAGGGTGTTCTGGATCTAAGGAGATGGTTTTAAAATTGTGATGCATGTCAGGATAAAAGCTGAGTTGGATATAGAAATTTAAACTCATGGAGATGGTTAGATAGTAGAATGTTAAAGTCAGGTGCCAAATATGTATGGACTGGACATTGGGAATATATGCTAAACCATATAACTTTCATAATTGTGGCCTATTTATTTCTGTTGTTTTGTATTGTATTTATTGTTATAAGAGAAAGAGCCATTTGTTTGACTGAAAGGGGGAGCTGTTGGTGGGAAAAAGATATACCTTAAAGTTAAAAAAAAAAGGAAGAGGATGGGAGGGTTGAGGGGGAAGAGGGTTGGAGGGTGGGACTGGAGGGGGAGTAGGGAAGGGATTGCGATTGAGATGTAACTTGAATAAATAAAAAAATAAATTAAAAAAGAAAGCCTTCTTTCCTCAAGTGATTTCTATTTTGTGTCATAAGTACTTGAGCACAGTGAAGAGAAACATACTTAACTCATGGATAGACCTTAATTGTTATCTATCACTTTCTTGTGTAGGGTGTATTCTTATTATGTAGTAATCTCTTAAAATTATAAAGAGAAAACTTTTAGAGTAAAATGCTACTATACCATAGACTTTTAAAAGGCCATACATTCAAAGTTTAAGAAAATAATGAATATTATTTTAAATTATAAAAATGATTGAAATTTTATCATGATATATAAGTTCTTTTGTATTAGTGTAAGACCTCTGAGATGATATGGAATGGCCAGCTGCTGTGAAAGTGGAGTGAATGGACAAAAGTTGGTTTCTCATGTTCAAACTTGCACTCCCTAAAACGAGGTTGGATTAGACAAGGTGAAACATATGGTATTGTAGTCTCTGTTTATTAAATTGTATATAGTAAATAGGAGAAAAGAAGTTGAAATGTATTTCAAATTACAGATGTAGGAAAATATACATCCAGGGTGTCTTATTTATTTATTTACCTGGATATAGCATCTTGCTGTGTTGTTCAAGCTGTCCTTCACCACCTGGTCTCAATCAATCTCCACAACCCAGTCTTCTGAACCAACAGAACTAAAGGTATATGGCATCATAGTCATATAGTTGTTTTATAATATTACATTGAAGCCATAGATAAAACTGCAAACACATTAAGGATACATTAGATAACTTCAACATTGACTGTCCCTCAAGGCTTGATGGAAATATAAAAAAATACAGTTTTGTTATATTAAAATTTGTCGTGTAGACTAAACAACATGTATTAAATATAGGTACAAGTTACTTGTAGCTGTTTAATAGTGACAACATAATCACATATCCTGGATATGTTCCAATTTGAAAAAATAACACAGTATGTTACTTTGTAAATTACTACATTTTGAATGGAAATTCCAAGAAAAGTTACCAAATTGTTCATGTCATTATTATTCAAAGAAACACTTATGTGTTTTCTTTATTTGAAAGTTTGACACCCCTATATTAAAGATATCTTTTCATCTGCTTCATGATAGAATAGTAACACTATTATTGAAAAAAAAAACAGAATAATGTGTAAAGTATGATTCCTTTTATATGAAACTGGTATAGCTATTAAGCAGGTCAAAGAAGAAATTTGTATTTTTAAATATTTTATTAGATGATGAGATGTTAAGACACTGAGCATTGCTGGACTTGCTTGGGTTTCTAGGCAGTATAGATATGTAAGTTTCCACAAAAATCTCCATCTATATTATTTGTAACCAGTAATACTACTATTTTGGGAAATGTCTAATAACATTGTTTCTGATAGGCTGATTTCAATGCTGAGATCTGGTTACCATCCCTTCTAAGGCGTTCTCTTGATTGGTTAAAAAATGTCACTGATGGTCAATTAGCTGGACAGAAAGAGTATAGGAAGATAGGATTTCCTGAGATTAAATCAGGAACCCTGCTGTTTTACACAGAAGAATTGTTCTTTGCTCCGGGAGACATGGAAGCAGATAGATGTGTTTGAGAACTCTGTAAGGTAACAACAGGCACATGGGGGTTTGGGATTAAGTGGTCTGGGTTAATTTAGATTAGCTAATTGAGAGTCTGGCCAGTTAAGGGCTAAGGGCTGATTCATTAAAAATTCTTGGTGTATGTAATTATTAGGGAAAAGACTGCAGCAGCTTATAGGCCATCAGTCCAAGCAATCCAGGGCCATTGGCCTCCCGCTGACCTCCAGCAAATCTCCCACCATGGTAATTCTACCGGCCTAATATAACAACTTGTATTAGTTAACAGCATTTAGGTTACAGGTGGTGTAGGCCCCCCTTGGTACAGTGCTTTTTTCCAGGACAAATCAGGCTGTCGAATAAGGTGGGCCAGGCTGCCAGCTGATATCCTGCCAGGCTGTTGGCTGCTCTACCAGCCTATCTTCCAGTTTATACTTATTAGTAAATATAACTGACAATTAAATTGCAGTTTCACTACTGTATATCATTGACAGTTCATTTAAAAAATTATAAGCATTGTTTATATACTTTTACATTTCAAGATTTGATTTCTATATTTTTTCTTATTTGAGCTTCATTTAACCAATCTTTAGTCTTAGAACCCTTAGAAACAGGAAACCCATATTCTAAAAGCTAGAATGAGGTGACAAAATTAAGTATTGAAGTAATAGCAAAAACGCAGACAAAGTCACTTTTTTCTCTAGTTTATGCCACAAGTAGTTTCCAACTTGCATTGGCACTCAGAAGAGCAAAATTTTTTCAAATATCTTTTCAATATAATATATCTCTGTGGAAAACATTTGGTAACAATCTAAAAAAGGGATAAGAAATTCAGGAAGTTTAAATTCTTATTAAACCTTAACCAGTGGATCAGAACAGATTCAACAGAGGATGCAGGCTCCCTAATTCTTCTTCTTAGCCCTGTCTAGTATGAGCGTTGTAAGAAAGCATTAGCAACTTTTCATTTAGCTTGGTATAACTGTTCTGTATTCTTTCATCCAAGCCATAAATGGCTGTGCAGTTTGCATGCCTTTTACTCATAGTTCTTGGTTTTAATTATAGCTTTTATCTCCTCCTTTGACTTTTAGCCATCTGTCATTCCTTTGCAAGATTTGTTCAAAATCAATGGTCATTGATGGCTGTGTTGCAGATACGTTATTTTAGGCCCACACTTTTTTTTTTTCCATTTAGGCTAATAATAAGTCCTTCACTTATAACATGCTACTTAGGGGGAGAATTCAGTGAAGTTAATTATATTCCCTGCATAATGTAATTCTGAACTCCATGGGATGAAAATAGCATTAGAATTTTCTATAATTTTATGTTTGCTCTCTCATTACTTCTGAGATTTAAACAGATTTAGTCTAGGTGACCTGAAGTTCAAGGTTTTCTTAAGTGAACTGAATGAATTATCTCTGCTTTCATTTAGCAGTGATGTTTATAAACTGACACAGAAGTGAAATGACAGCCTCCTAAGGGTAAGGAGGCAGGCAAGCTGCTGTCACCATCACTGCATGCTTGCTGGTTTGTCTTGTATTTTTTCACTGGTTCTTTGTCCATGAAAATCAAATCACAAAATAATCCTCGACTATCTTGAGGTCATCCAGGATTGTGTCAGCTATTCTAACACTTTGCAGATTGATGAGAAATATTTGTTAAAAGAAACTACAAGTATTTCTTAATAAAATAAAATATTTTTACTGTATATATTAATTTTGCAGTTAATTATGGAATTTTCTCTTTGATTTATGGATGGCTGTATGATAAAACAGAACAACTTACCTCAGAATCAGAATAGATTGTCTGATATCTTGGCTACACATGAAGTATATAATTACACATCCATATTACCATAGGTCTAATTATAAAGACTAAATATGGTAATAAACATTGCAGTCACTTATTACAATTGGTGTTTATCACTAATAAATTCTATTCGTGGATTAGTGACAGTTATCTAGGATAATATTTAGAAATGACCAAGCATTGGAGTGCTACAGAAGCAAGTTCCCTTAAGACACTCGTCTCACAGATCTTTTTCCTGATCATTTTGCAATGAATACACAGATTGTAACGCTGGCAAGCTCCATTTTAAACTCGAAGCTTGTGCTATTTAAGCCTTCCATGTCTGCTGCAGGTAGGTTTGCAATGCTTTATGTATTCTCCTTAAAGCTTACCCTCTCTTCTGTCACCACCATGTGTTGTCATCTTTACTAAGTTACTGTCCTCTGTCACTGGTAGAGATAATGGACAGATTCTCAGACAATTTGCTCATACATGCTACCTTCTCTTCCTATGCAGAATTGGGAGAATGCTTTTATAGAAGTTCACTCACAGTGAGCAGAGCTAGTAGACTTGATTATTTCTTTTTAATTCCACCCTGAAGAAACAGGCTGGAATCCATTACTCAGATACAAAATAGAATATTGATTGATTGATTGACTGATTGATAATTTCCTAAACTGACATGTTTAAGAGCGTTTCATTTTACCTGCTGTTTTCTCTGCAGGAACTCAGAAATGAGCCAAAAGACAATCTGACATGCCTCATTACTAAAATAAAAATTTTCCTTTGTGCCATTCCTCATCTTTGTTCTACTTGTAACCCCTATTTTTCTGTGGTTTGCTCCCGTAGTAATAGATTCAGTATGCCTTGTCAATTGTGTGTTCACTCATCTCTAATCAAAAGGCAATTGGTTGTACCTAAGTACAAGCACGCTGAGTTGTTTCCTTCCTGATCTCAATACACATTTTCAGAATTGGATAAACTATTTAAATGAAGTTCCCCCCCCGAGGTTATGACTACTTACTAATATTTTACATCCAACTCTACCATATGTTTGTAGGCAAATATAAAAAAATAGTGGAAGTCAATGTATATTTACATAATAATATAAATAGTAAACATACATAAAGGCATTGTTATTATTATTTTTGTTGTCAGATTCAATTTATTATTAATTATAAGGACTCACTTTCCAAAGACTATAGGATTTTCATTCAAAATGTTTATTGACTATCATCACAAGAGATGGTACTTTAAACTATTTTTAATGCACTTTGGTATGAAGGAGAATATTTTCCAATTCCTAGAACTCAAATTAGGGGTTAATTATATTTGTACGTTCCAGCTACATATTTGCAACTGTAGCTATTAGATTTTAAAATTTATTTCACCTATCTGCCGTCTAGAAATTCTCATTGATCTATTGCTTGTTAGAAAACACTGAAGAGTTTCTAGGGAAACAAAGACATTTTCCTCCTTCATACAATTGAATTAAGATTATATGAAGGAGACACTCTTTGTAGTAAAGTAATTATTTCCTAATTGTTCATGAATTACTGAAATATCTCTGGCATAAAGATCCACAGTATTCTACTCTATCATCTGACATACAAATGTTGAAATTAAAGATGAACTTAGATAAGAGATGTTACTTTCATTTTAAATAAATATGACTCTTCCATTAGATTATTGTATCCATTGTTGTCCTACTGAGCTGTAAATTATTCTCATTATTTTATCATGTGCTTCAATTTCTGTTGTCCTGGTAACAAACTATAATTGCCTTTTTAATATTTATGTATTTTATTCAAATGTTCCTTTTTAACTAAAGGAAAAATGAGTCTTTTAACAAGTTGAAGGGCATCTCAATTTTAATCTGTATATATCTTAATTTCTTTTCCTTTTTTTGCCTTTGTATTCTTTTAGTTCTTTAAAATGAACTGAAATAAGTGTAGAAATTAACACAATTTAAAAATATTTGAATACAAATCTGATTTCCAAAGTAGAATTCTTGAGATTTATTTAATAAAAGTATTACTACAAACAAATATTATAAAAGTCCCTACATTATATTAAACACCATTAATATATTAGCTATGATCATGAGTTTAGATAAAACATTATGAACGAAGTAAATTTTATCCTTTCATTTTGTCCATTATCAGCTTAGATATGAAAAACAGCCCCTTTGGTTAGACTGTATTACATGGATCATTAAAGATTCACTATTTTAAAGAAACTTGTTAGGTATTTAATTGGAGCAAAATATTCTGCAATTGTTTTATAATTATAAATACAATACATTTATAATGAATCATATTGAAACATTAATTTTCTATAATAACAAGATATTTCACTATCTAAACATAATTTGAAGAATTAGATAATTATCTTTGGACATTACACTAAATGATGCTGTGGCATGTTTTCATCTTACTTTTACTGACATCATAATTTCAAAACAGAAAAAAGAGAAAGAAATCTAGTACTTAAATTAGAGACAAGCATATTGTGAAAACAGATTTTAAGTTCCAAAATGGAATCTATTATATGAGCTAGAGAAATTTTTTAAATACTTTAAACTTTTAAGCATCATAATTCTAGCATTTTACTACAAACTGTGTATATCAATTATTTCTAAGATGTTTTAAAGTCAATTTGATTGGTTTTGCTTTACCATATTATTATCTATTTTTTCATGTTTGGTTATCTCTTAGAAGCCTGTATGTTTCTTTTTTTAAAAACTTTCATTGATTCTTTGTGAGTTTCATATCATGTATACAAGTTCTGCTTACCTTCTCATTCCTTTTTATCTACCCTCTGCTCTTTCATCCTTTTCTCCAAAAGAAAAACAAACAAACAAAAGCAAAAAACAAACAAGCAAATAACTAAAATTTCTCCATGGAAGTTTCAGTGTCTTACACAGTATACACTTTTGTCCAAATATTTTTACTTGAAAATGTTCATTTCAATGAGTCATTGATCTGTTTCAAGGCCTCTGGATTCTGCTACATTATTAATATTGTATTCCTCTCAGATATCTTATTGGTGTCCTGTGTCATGGAGATCGTGCAGCTTTGGAACATGCAGGATCTGCTCTTTCACACACTTCAACAGTTCATAGATGGTGTAGGTGGGTCATCTCAAAGACCTTGATCTAGATCTGGGTAGTAGCTCTGTTGGTTATCTTGCCAGCATTCCTGCACCCTCTTACATTAGCCAGCAAGGGATGGGGCCAGCTCTCCTGTTTTCACACCCTCAGGTCTGCTCACCTGTGCCCACACCACCATGGTTATCTCTACTCTGATGCTCTGGTGAGATACAGGATGCTTCTGCAGTGCTGCAGCTGGCAAGGGGTGGGACCAGCTCTACTGTGCCAATGCCATTTCATGGCAGAAGGTCCTACTCATGTGTTTCTGAGAGACAGAAAGAGTGTGTTTCTGGGAAGGTGGAGAGAATTTGGGAGAATTAGAAGGAAGGGATTCTGCAATCAGGATACAATGTATGAGAAAAAATTCTGCTTTTGATGAAAGGAAAAAAAATGTTGAGCCAAAAAAAAAAAAAGACTCAAGGGAGGGGCTGCTAGCATTGATCTCTGGTCTACCATAAAACAGGACACATATAAGAATAAAATATCATGTGTTAAAATATTCAGATATGTGTAGAGAGGAAGAGGAAAGGAAACAGAGACAGGCAGGAGAGAAGAAGAGGAGGAGGAGATGGAGGAGGAGGAGGTGGAGGAGGAATAAGAAGAAGAAAAAGAAGAAGAGAATTGAGAGAATTATGATAATGATCTTAAGACTCTTTAAGTAATTGAAAGAAATTGTTGGAGGAACAGAGACTCAGTGGGGTCAAGATCAACACATGAAGAAGGCTTAGGGATACTTATATAGAAATATTCTGGGATTACTCCATGCCATATATTCATAAAATTTGGGTATGGCTTTCATCTTATTCCCTCATCTGAAGAAATAAAAACATTTACATCCAACATCTACATTAAATCATTAATAGTTCTGGGACTACAATGGAAGGTTTTAAAAGCAAAAATATCAGGAAGCCTGATGTGAAAGTCTTTCCTAGAAAGGGCTTCATAAACAAGATGGATACCATGGCAATATTAATGGAGGTGTTAATATAGAAGGAGTAATAATTCGCAGGTTCCTACCCCTAGAAAAAATCTTGCTGGCAGAAGATATAGCATCATGCAGGGTCATGTTCCTTACTGTTTGTCATTAAAACCATATACATACAAACAACAAATCCTTGTCAATAAACTATTTTTATATAATTGTGAAATGCATACATATGCACATACATGCATAAATATGTACCTATCAACTAATCATAGATAGAAAGGTGGGTATTAAATTGATATTGAGCGGTCATGAGAGAAGTTTGTGGGAAAGTAGGTGGAAGGGGTTGGTGGGAGAAAAGGAATGAAGAAAACTTTTATAAATTTATTTCAATTAAAACATTGAAAATAAAAATATGAGATCAGATAACTTATTTAAAACCTTTTAATAGAAAGGCTTTGAAAGATACATTAAAAAAATTAAAACTTATCATTCATTTACATTACTTAGGTTTTGTTATTTGTAAATCAAAAACAGTAATCTGATTATGAAACAACAATCATTTTGACAAAAATAACATAAGTAGATAATATTTTCTTATGAAGAAATATGTACATTTCTACCTCAAATCTTATATAACTACCAGATTCAGGAAGATTAAGGATATGAATGACAAATCCACAAATCTAAAAACATATTTTTAAATATCTTCCTAATGTTAGGATAAGAAAGATTATCTTAATTAGAGACTATATAATGTCTCTAATTATATAGAGAAATATAAGGGAAGAGCCATAATATTTTACTATACTGAGTATTAAAATATATCTACTATGTGAAAACCCATAATTTTAGAAGAATCTAAATGAAAAAGTGTACTTGTAACACACACTGACTACCTTAAAGACAAAAGAGAAATATGATGTGCCAACACTACACTGCTGATAATGTATCAGCATAACTCTCAGAGAATCTTAAGACACTTGTGAAAAGTGACACCACTGAAGAAAGAAGTTACCAATAATGATAGTAAATTATGGAAATGCAAATACAAATCATATGATTTCTGTTTTACTGTGCCACAGAAGGAGAAAAATGAATTTTGATTTGCGTTGGTGAGATACAAACGGCCAACATTTCATGATCTGTTGACCTTATTTATTTGAAAATGGTTTAAATTATCTACTTGTGAGGAGGAGAACATCATCCTTGTAAAAAAATATATTAATTAAATTACATTAGGTGCCAATTGTAGAAATAATTAAATTGTTTACCAGTATTCAGGTTATTGTTAATTGGTTCGGCAGCCATTAATCTTTAAGCAGACATTAAAAATGAGCACACAGACACCATGTGGATTTTAACAAGCCTTGGCCTGAGTTGTGCAATCCTAGCCCAACTAAGCTAGCTCTTAAGTCTATTGCCCAAATATGACCCCATATATACATACGTCCCCTTGGACCGCCATTCTCCACACTAGCTGATGTTCCAGGCCATGTGGAATGATGTTCTTTTTTCTAACCCATGGCGTGTGTCCTCTTCTTCCTTCTGCTGCTGGCTGGAATGCTTTCTTCTTCCTGCTGCTGGCTGGAATACTTTAATCCTCTGTCTAAAGCGCAGGCTTCCTGTTCTAATCCCAGGAAGTCCCACCTTTCTCTGTCTTTGCCCAATCTCAGGCCTTGGCATTTTATTTAACCAATCAGAGTCAAGGTAAGTAACAGACAGCAAGCAGGGCCAATTAACATTTAGAATGTTTAATACTACCCCAACACATCCTTTTTTATTGTTTTTTTTCAAGACAATGTTTCTCTGTATACCAGTCCTAGCTGTCCTAGACTCACTTTGTAGACCACTCTATCCTTGAACTCACAGAGATCTGCCTGCCTCTGCCTCCAGAATGTTTGCAATTAAAGGCTTGCACCACCACACCTGGATTGAACATCATCATCTAATCACTGCATCATCTACTACTTAGTTAAACATTCTGGTACAGATACTATAGAATGTTATAGAAACCCATACACAGCAGCACTATCAAAAATGGAAAAAGACAGAGTCTATACAAAATTTAACACCACTAGAAAATCACTAAAAACTGACAGATTCCTATGTAAAGCGAATATTAAGAATCAGTGAAAGTGGAGTAAATTGGTCAAGATGAAAGTGTCTTAAAGGAAATGATACAAAATCCAGTGGAAGTCTCTGAATGCATTGAGCTGTACATGCCCCCTTTGCATGGCTACAATAGGTCTGGTATTCTGTTTTGTTTTATCTCTGGTTTTGTTTTTGTCTGTTTTTGCATGGTTGCAGGAGAAGCATGTGCCACAGGAGTTTAAGCCGTTCTATTTACAGCATGATTTCCTCTTGTTTTCTGAGTCTTTATGACCCAGAGAAATATAGTAATGGCCCAGTACAAAAGACAAAATAAGTATGTAAGTTTTGGAAGTTTTCTCCTGTGAAAAAGCTGTTCAACCTGTTATTATATTTTTCTTGCTTTAAGAATCTTATTCCATTGGGTAAAATCTATAATACTTTTATTTAATAGGATTGAAACAAAGATATGTCTGATTACACTAAGTGTAGAAACATGTATCATGGTTCCAAAAAGTGAGTAAATAGCATAATGAAGTTTGAAGTAGACATGAGTGGCAACCATTTAAATACTGCTTAATGCAGGGACTTTGTATATTAAAGGAGTTAAAATAATGATAATGTATAATTGCCCTTTTTATATTTTCTGCATTGTGACAACTACCTTTGAAAAACACCTAAAGAGAGGATGACTAGGCTCATACATTCTGAGGACCAGCTGATTTTATGTCTGTGGTGAGGAAGAACATCATGATAATAGGAGCCTGTGACAGAGGCAACTGCTGGATAATAGGCAGGAATAAGAGAGGAATGCTAATAACCTAAAGAGTTAAACTTCTTCTTATTCACCTTTATGTATCTGCAATTTGACAGGTCTCTTCTCTTAGTTGATTACTTACTGAAACCCCATGGATATCTATTCCCAAGCTAGGTACTGCTAATTCCAATCAATATTGTCAATTAGCCATTAGAGGAAAATCTGACATACAAAGTAGTGTTTGGTGAATAGCTGTAATATTTTCAAGGACCTATATGGTACAGAATACTTGGCTTTTGAATATTTGATTAATATTTTGTGTTTATGATTATACAGGCATATTTCTGCATCATTCCTATTAAATAAAAGTATTACAGTTTTTTACCCAATGGAATTAGACACTTAAAATAAGAAAGGTTTAATAATAAATTGCACAGCTTTTTCACAGCAGAAATATTATAAACCTTACATACTTATATATCTTCTGTCCTGGGCCATCATTATATTTCTATGGGTCATAAAGACTCAAAAAAAAAAAAAAACAAGAGGAAATCATGCTGTAAATAGAATGGCTTGAACTCATATGCCAAATGCTTCCCCTGCCACCATGCAAAAAGAAAAGAAAAGACAAGACAAGACAAAACAAAACAGAAGACTAGACATATTAGAGCCATGGAATAGGGGCATGTACAGATCAATGCAACCAGAGACTTCCACTGGCTTCTATACTTGTCACTTTGGTCTTTTAGGTATCATTGCACATGTTAGACTCATTTTTTTTCTGAAATCTGATCTTTCTCCTGTTTTATTTCACAGTCCCACTGCCTCCAGAAGCATCACTTTATCTTCTACCAACCCTAAGATCAACGATGTCTCAGTCCTGGATTATATCATCACTAGAAATCACTGTGGTTGTTTGGTTCCTTTGCAAATAATAGATTACAACTGATTGGTGTGTTGAATGAAAAAGAATGCCATTTTTAACTTCAAAATGCATGTATAATTACTTAAATATTTCATCTCCAGAATAAAAATAGTTTGAAAAATTAGTTACTATTTGTTTAATCTTTTAACTAGAAAGTAGTCACCATATATTTTTACTTGAAAAGATTCAAAAGCTTTATAAATTCACAAGCAAAAGCACTCCCTTTTATTATTATTTTATGTATCTTATTTCTATTTCCATGGAAACAGAATAGAAGTTGCAGCTAGAGGCCAAAAGTAGATTAGAAATCTTTCTTCTGACTTTATTCACTGTCTCCCGAGGTGATAAACTTTGCTAGTATTTTATAAGTGGAAGGGAAAAGACCTCCACAATTCAATGGGTGGTTGTCAGATTCTTCAATAAGTGAACATGTACAAGAATTTATTCCTTTCCAGCAGAGATGACTGAATATTAGGTATATTTTCACAGGAAATGATGCTAGAACATAGAAAGTAGTTTTAACTTTCTGTTGTATTTTATTTTTAATTGAATTTGAATATGTATAAGTTCAATATATGTAAAAAATAAGCAAAAGGATAAATGGTTAATCTGAGAGTTGTGACTGTCTTGCACGTGTATACCAGCATGATTATATTCAGAAAAGTTAATGTAATGTTGCAAGTATGTTTTCTGAGAAAATACACATGGACTTTATATTTAGGCTCACAATTTACCCTTAGAAATGGCCTCAACTCTTGCCCACAGCATGATGATATTATGATTCTCTTATCAGTACCATGCAATCATTCAAGGGGGCCTCTTAGTGTTTCAGTAGTTATTTATTTTTTTAATGTTTATTTACTACTTCGAGTTACATCTCCACCACAGTCACCCTCTCCACCCCTTCCGATCCCACCCTCCCACACTCTCCCCCTTCTCCCAGAACTTATAATTCTTTGTTGAATAATTAGGTCACAATTATGAAACTAATCAGGTATAACATACTTCCCCAATGTCCAGACCATACATGTTTGGCAACTTATATTAATATTCTATTATCTATCTATCTGCATGAGTTTAAAGTTCCATACCTAACACATTTTCCATCCTAACTTGGATTACAAACTTAAAAACATCTTCTTAGACATAGAACATCCCTTTATTTCCTCAATCAACTTAAAAATTTAGCTGTGAGACTATAGATCTCTAGTCTTCAGTCAGAGATACCTGAGAAGAATAAATATATCTGATTATACATAAAGTGCACAGATAGCAGCTTCCAAAACTAGGAAATGACAGACAACTGGCTGCCTGACAGTCCCCAGTTTCTCTCCATACATTACAGCATCTATCTTCAGGCTTTTGGCCCAGTATCTCTGACAGACATTAGTTGTAAAGCAGGAATTATGAAGGACTTGCCTACCCTGTCTTGGCAGAGCTAGGCTGTCGACTTACCTGCTTCCAAGTTTTGTCCTTTTTGGACAGCATTCTGTCCACAGTTGAAGCAAGAGATTTTTCTTGCCAGGTGACAGTCTTGCCACTAATCCAACCATCTCCAATTGGAGATTCTTTGATGCTCATCTTCTACTTGGAGTAGAATAGGGGCTGCTGTCAGGAGCTGACATGTCTCAATATCAAAAAAATCTTAGGTTAAGAAAACATCTTTGAATGCCTTATTCTGCACAACACTTAGGGTTTTTGAAGACTACCTATCTATCTCCTTATATTTGGATAAGCAAATGTTGCTTGTCTCTTAGCAACTTGATTTCTGATTAACTTAGAAAATAACTGAGATAGTCTGCCCTTACCTAACAAAATAACATGCTTGAATGACTAATGGTTTACATTTTTTAATTATCCTAAACAGTGCATGACAGTTGCTTACAAAAGGCCAAAATTTCACATTTCAGTTTTTAAGCATCACGTAGGTACAATACTTTAAAAAGAGTTAACCTTAATTTTGTATCAATATACAAAGATGAATACCAATGTAGCCAAATATAATCTTAATTTTGTATCAATATACAAAGATCAGTACTGATGTAGACCAATATATTCTTAATTTTGTATCAATATACAAAGATAGAAGAGCCTATTCAATAATCTGTCCTTTTTTCTTTATCATTCCTATATTATGTCTATATCCCATTTTTCTCAGGTCTTTTGAACCCTACATAGGTGAGATAGAAGGATACAGAAAAGATAAAGAGAGAAATCCCTGGGTTTAACTTGCAAAACCTATTGAACAAGACCATTTAACAGCTTGTAATCTCTCTCCCTAAATAACAACAAGTATCTATAACCCATCAAATGACCAAATGGAAAAATCACCCTCCCCACCTTCTAGGGATGGGACATTGCTCTCTTAAAATTACTTCCTGCTCATTTGGGACCTAGTGAACCTGTTTTGGGCCCAAATAAGAATGGAAAAATGGTTAAGCATGTTAATAGAATCATTTGATGTTCAGTCCTTTTGTGCTCAACTATTTAAATGTCCTAAGAAGTTTGCAGACAGAATCTGAAATTCAGGGCTTTACTAAGTTCTGGCTGGAACAGTCTGTGGAGCTGAACAATCTTATCGATTTTGAGTTGTTGTGGATGTAGACTTTTTTTTTCCTATTTATTTTTTATTTCTTCAAATTTATGGATGTAGACTTTTGAGGAAACAGCTATTGAGGAAGTCTATGAAGCTGGATCGTCTAGGCTATTTGTCTTTTTCTGAGGTTTTAGTTGTCAATGTGTTCCTGGATCCCTTAGAAAGATGCTTTTAATCTCCTGGAAAGATAAGAACAGAGCCCTGCTCTTATCCTAACTCTGGGACATTACTTTTTGGGGGGAGGGGCAGGTAATATTTTTCCTGAAGCAAATTCGTTTTTTTTGACAATATAAAAAGTATTATCTTTAAATTGAGAATATAAAAGAAATTATTTTGATATTTTGAAACTAAAAAAACCTTTAACTATATATATTTTGAGATCTCAAAGACAATTCACTTTGAATTTCAGCATGTCTTTTGTGAGTTGCTTGTAGACTTAAATAATTCCAAACCCTATGTGCCTGTCTCGGCATTCTAAGTATTGGGATCAAAGGCATGTGCTTCCCAACTGATGGGATTAAAAATGTGCACCACTACCCCTTGATCTAAGTTGTTCTGTATTTGGAGCTTGCTTTGTGTCAGGTTGGCCCTGGACTCAGAGATCTGGAGGTTTCTGTCTCTAGTGTGTTGGGATTAAGGGTGTATCCCTCTCAAATGATGGGATTAATGGTGTGCACCATCACAACCCTGTTCCTTGTAACTCTAGAATTTACAAGACAACTAACGCTATAGTGATCCTCCTGCCTCTGCTGGAGTTAAAGGCCTGGGTTAAAGCCATGCTTCTCGTATATTTTACCTTAGCTCCAAATTTTTTCAACTCTTGGAGGTTTAGAAAACCAGGTTGAACTGTAATAAACTTTAATTTATTTACAGCATTTTAAACCTCTTACCTTCTTTTTAATATCAAAACCATGAAAATATCCTTTATATCTACAAAAAAAAAAAAACCTTCTAAGCTGATATCAAGGGTGGGTGAGCTATGTGACAACCTGCAGTATAACATTCTAATCTGAAATTAAGGCCAGTTTTCCTTTCATGCCAGTAAGGCAATAATACATTTGGTAAATTATAATTTGACAATTTTATATTTCATTTTTATTATATTTTAAGCTTATTAACTTTTTTAAAGTATTATTTTTTTTCTCAAGTAACTTCTAGAACATAGTGTACTCCCTCTTCTCCTCCCTTCCTCCCTCCCTCCCTCCCTCTTTTTCCTCCCTCTCTCCTTGTTTCTCTACTTGGTATTCTCCTTCTCCTCAGATGAGGTGGGCCCTCGCAAATCATACTCCCTCAGTTCTTCAGTCATGTGAGGGCTAAGAGCTTCCACTTGTACAGGGGCTTGATATGTCACACCATCTAGGGTAAGGTGTTCCACTAATCTGCACCAGATTCCATGACTCACTGCTGGGTGAAATTTTTCTTAGGATAGATATGCTGGGTTCCTATCTGTTTGGGTCTGTGGGTTGTAGGATGGTTATCCTGTAATGTATGGTTAATATCCACTTATAAGAGAGTACATACCATGTTTATTTTTCTGGGACTGAGTCAGCTCACTTAGGATGAGCTTTTCTAGATCCATCCATTTGGTTTCAAGTTGCACGATTTCCTTGTTTCTGATAGCTGTGTAGTATTCCATTGTATAAATGTACCACAGTATTTTATTCATTCTTCAGTTGAAGGACATCTGGGGTGTTTCCAGTTTCTGGCTATTACAAATAAAGCTGCTATGAACATAGTTGAGGCAATGTCCTTGTGGTTTCATTTTGAATCTTTTGGATATATGCCCAGGAGGGGTATGTTTGGGTCTTGAGGGTCTTGAGGTAGAACTATACCCAATATTCTAAAATATCTCCAGATTAATTTCCAAATAGGTTGTACAAGTTTTCACTCCCACCAGCAATGGGGTAGTGTTCCTCTTTCTCCACTTCCTCGCCAGCATGTGCTATCATTTGAGTTTTTGATCTTAGCCATTCTGATGGGTGTGAGATGGAATCTCAGAGTTGTTTTAAGTTGCATTTCCCTAATGACCAAAGATGTTGAACATTTCTTTAAATGCCTTTCAGTCTTTAGAGATTCCTCTCCTGTGAATTCTCAGTTTAGCCCTATACCCCATTTTTTGATGAGGTTGATTGATTTTTTGATGTGTAAGTTCTTCAGTTCTTTATATATTTTGGATATTAGTCCTCTGTCGGATGTTCGGTTGGTGAAGATCCTTTCCCAGTCTGTAGGTTGACATTTTGTTCTAAGGACAGTGTCCTTTGCCTTACAGAAAGAAGAGTTTGAATTTCTTAAGGTCTAATTTATTGATTATTTGTTATAGCGCTTGAGCTATTGCTGTTCTTTTCAGGAAGTTCCAGGCTTTTCCCCAATTTCTCTTCTACTAATGTTAGTATGTCCAGATTTATGTTGAGGTTTTTTTTTCCTCTTTATTTTTTATTTCTTCAAGTTAAATCACAATCGCAATCCCCTCCCTACTCCCCCCTCCAGCCCCATCCACCCACCCCCTTCCGCCTCAACCCACCCCTCCCCTTCCTTTTTTTTTTAAGTTTAAGGTACATATTTTCCCCCCAACAGCTCCCCCTTTCAGACCAAGAAATGGCTCTTTCTCTTATAATAACAAATACATACAAAACAACAGAGGTAATTAGGCCACAATTATGAGAGTTATATGGCTTAGCATACATTCCCAATATCCAGTCCATATGTATTTGGCACCTGAATTTAATGTTCTACTATCTAACCAACTCCATGAGTTTAAAGTTCTATATCTAACTCAGCTTTCATACTAACTTGCATCACAATTTTAAAAAATATCTTCTTAGATTCAGAATACTCTCTTGATTCCTAAAAAACTCAAAATTTAATTATGAGACTCTAGCTATCTATTCTTAAACCACCTCAGAGACCTGAGAGGGATGAATATATCTGATTATATAGGAAATGCAGGGCCTGAAGCTTCCAAAACTAAGAAATAACATACCAGTGGCTGCCTGGACAGTTCCCATTTTCTCTCCATACATTACAGCATCGATCTTCAGTCATTTTGCCCCATTTCTCTGACAGACATTGATTGTAGAGCAGGGATTATGAAGGACTTGCCTACCCTGTCTTGGCAGAGGTAGGTTGTCGACTTACCTGCTTCCAAGTTTTGTCCTTTTTGGACAGCATTCTGTCTACCGTTGGAGCAAGGGGTTTTTCCTTCCAAGAGATAGGCTTGCCACTAATTCAATCATCTCCCACTGGAGATTCTTCCTTGCTAATCTTCTACTTGGAGTAGAATGGGGGGTGCTGTCAGGAGTTGACATGTCTCAATATCAAAAAAAAAAATCTAAAGTTAAGAGAACATCTTTGAATGCCATATTCTGCAGATCTCTTGAGGTTTTTGAAGAGTCCCTATCTATCTATTATATTAGGATAAGCAAATGTTGCTTGTCTCTTAGCAACTTGATTTCTGATTAGCTTAGAAAATAACTATAGTAGACTCTCGCAGTACCTAACAAAATGACAGGCTTCTATGACTATTAGTTTGCATTTCTTAATTATCCTAAACAGTTTATGACAATTAGTAGCAAAAGGCCGAAACTTCACATTTCATTTTTTTCCTTTACCCCTACCGTTCCATCCCACTTCTCTGGAGTGGAGTGTTCCTATATAACAGTCCCTCATCCCTCATCCCTGCTATGAACATAGATGAGAAGACTTCCTTATGATTCCATGAGGAGTCATTTGGATGTATACCCAGAAGTGGTATGGCTGGGTCCTGAGGCAAAGCTATTCCAAGTTTTCTAAGATATCACCATACTAACCTCCATAGTGGTTGCACAAGCCTGCAGTCCCACCAGCAATGAAGTAGGGTTTCCTTTCTCCACACCCTTGCCAGCATGTGCTGTCATTTGAGCTTTTGATCTTAGCCATTCTGACAGGTGTGAGAGGGAATCTCAGAGATCCACTTAGATTTAAGTTTTGTACAGGGTGATAAGTATGGATCTATTTGGATTCTTGTACATGTTGACATCCAGTTAAAACAGCATATTTATTGAAGATGTTTTCCTTTTTCCATTGTATGGGTTTGGATTCTTTGTTGAAAATTAAGTGTGCATAGTTGTGTGGGTTTATTTCTGGGTCTTCAATTTGATTCCACTGGTCAACTTGTCTGTTTCTACACCAGTAACATGCTATTTTTATTACTATTGCCCCTTAGCACAGCTTGAAATACAGGATGGTGATACCTCCAGATGTTCTGCTATTGTACATGATTGATTTAGCTATTCGAGGTTTTTTGTTATTCTATATGAAGGTGAGAATTGCTTTTTCCAGGTCTGTAAAGAATTGAGTTGGTATTTGGATAGGAATTGCATTGAATCTGTGTATTTTTTTGTAAGATGGCCATTTTTATTATGTTGATCCTACCTATCAATGACCAAGGGAGATCTTTCCATCTTCTGATATCTTCTTCAATTTCTTTCTTCAGAGGCCTGAAGTTCTTATCATACAGGTCTTTCACTTGCTTGGTTAGAGTTACCCCCAGGTAATTTATTTTATTTGTGGCATTGAGAAGGGTGTTGATTCCTTTATTTCTCTCTCAGCCAATTTATCTTTTGTGTAAAGAAGGGCTACTTTTTTTTTTTAATTGATTTTGTATCCAGCCACCTTGGTGAAGGAGTTTATCAGCTCTAGGAGTTCTCTGGTGGAATTTTTGGGATCACTTATGTATACTATCATATTATCTGCAAATAGGGATACTTTGACTTCTTCCTTTCCAATTTGTATCTCATTAATCTCCTTTAGTTGTCTTATTGCTCTAGCTAAAATTTGTAGGACTATGTTGAAGAGATACAGAGAGAGTGTAAAGCCTTGCCTTATCCCCGATTTTAGAGGAAATGTTTTAAGTTTTGTCTCCATTTAGTTTGATGTTGGCTATTGGCTTCTTGTAAATTGCCTTTATTATGTTTAAATATGGTCTTTTTATGCCTGATCTCTCCAAGACTTTTAACATGAAGGGGTGCTGTATTTTGTCAAAAGCTTTTTTCAGTGTCCAATGAGATGATCATGTGTATTTTCTTTCTTTCAGCTTGTTTATGTGGTGGATTTCATTGATGGATTTTTCTAACGTTGAACCACCCCTGTATCCCTGTGATGAAGCCTACTTGATCACAGTGTTTGATACTTTTGATGTCATATTAGGTCCGGTTTGCAAGTATTTTATTAAGTATTTTTGCATCCATGTTCATAAGGGAAATTGGTCTGAAATTTTTTTTCTCCTTTGGGTCTTTGTGAGGTTTAGATATCAGGGTGACTGTGGCCTCATAGAATGTTTTTGGTAGTATTCTTTCTGTTTCTATGTTGTTGAAGAGTTTGAAGAATATTGACGTTATCTCTTCTTTGAATGTCTTGTAGAATTCTGTGCTGAAACCATCTGACCCTGGGCTAATTTTTTTGGTGGGAAGACTTCTAATGACTCCTTCTATTTCTTTTAGGGTTATGGAACTATTTAATTTGTTTATCTGCTCTTGATTTAACCTTGGTAGGTGGAATCTATCAAGAAAAATTGTCAATTTCATTGAGGTTTTCTAATTTGTGGAGTACAAAGTTATGAAGTAGGACCTAATGATCTAATGATTCTTTGAATTTCCTCAATGTCTGTTGTTATTTCCCCCTTTTCATTTCTGATTTTGTTGATTTGGGTATTTTCCCTCTGCCTTTTAGTTAGTTTAGCTAAGGGCTTGTCTCTTTTGTTGATTTTCTCAAAGAACAAACTCTTCCTTTTGTCAATTCTTGGTATTGTTCTTTTTGTTTTTAAGTTGTTGATTTCAGCACTGGGTTTGATGATTTCCTATCCTCTGCTCCTCTTGGAAGTGTTTGCTTCTTTTTGTTCTAGCTTTCAGGTGTGCTTTTAGGTTGCTAGTATGGGAACTCTCCAGTTACTTTTTGAAGGCTCTCAGTGCTATAAACTTTCCTCTTAGCACTGCTTTTAATATGTCCCATAAGTTTGGGGTGTGTTGTACCTTCCTTTTCACTGAATTATAAGAAGACTTTAATTTCTTCCCTGACCCAGAGGTCATTGAGTAGAGAGTTGTTCAATTTCCATGTTTTTGCAGGTTTTCTGTTGTTTTTGTTATTGTTGAAGTCTAGTTTTATTCCATGATTATCTGATAAGTTACAAGGAGTAATTTCAATTTTCTTGTATCAGTTGAGGGTTGCTTTGTGACAAACTGTATGGTCGATTTTGGAGAAGGTTCCATGAGGTGCCAAGAAGAAACTATATTCATTTGTTTTGGGGTGAAATGTTCTGTAGATATCAATTAGGTCCATTTGATTCATGGCATCTGTGAGGTTCATTATTTCTCTATTTGGTTTCTGCATCGTTGATCTATCCAGTGGTGAGAGTGGTGTGTTGAAGTCTCCCTCTGTAAAGGTACTTGATGCCAATCTATTGACCTTAATTTGAGTTCACTGCCTGCATAGTGGAATGAGAGAATGGATTCCCATAGTAGGCTTCTTAACATCACACAGATACTATCAATTTTATGTGTTCCTTATAGAACAAGGTAAAAATAAATTTTAAATTAAAAACTACCATACTCTGTAGTGATGTTCCTCATACTTGTCACAGTTAAATGAACTCTTATTATTGTGTCCATCAATCAGCAGTCTTTTAAAAAATAATTATTTTGAATGACATATAAAACATATGATGTAATTACAAAAATGTAATTAAAGGGTAACATTTTGTGATGCACATGAATGTTGATTGTATTACAATAATTATTTAACCTCTATTATATAAATATATTTTTCTTACAGTAAAATCTTTAAAAATACTTTTTTCTATATTTTCAAAATGTATATTACATTGTTATTTATAATTACATCATGCTAATACCAAAATTTCTTATACCTATATAAATATGATATAGAACTCACTTATCAACATTTTACTACTCCCATTTCCCACTAGTCCCTAAACCTGAAAACCATCTGTAATGCCTACTTCTGAAAGTATAACTTTTTAATGTTCCCCAATTAGTAAGACAATGTAGTATTTGTTTTTATATTTTATTTAATTTAATCATCTTTATTTCCGTTGATAATGCTACTAGTTACAGAATTCTATTACATTTTATGGGTTATTAATACTCTTTTATATATAGAATACACGTAATTGAGATCTATATGCATAATCAATTGATTAATACTCTACTTGCTTTAATTTTTTGGTTAATACCAATATTAGCGCCACGAACATGGGAACATGGACCTCTCTCCTACAGACTGCCTTAATTTCCTTTATATTCACAGTTGTTAAGTTGTTAATATAGTTTTTTTTTTAATTTTGAAAATTCCACACTGTGTTGGAATTTTCCTTCTAGGATCTTCTGTAGGGCTGGGTTTGTGAGGAGATATTGTTTGAATTTGATTTTGTCATGGAATATCTTGTTTTCTCCTTCTATGTTGATAGAGAGTTTTGCTGGGTATAGTAGTCAGGCTAGGCACCTGTGTTCTCTCAGGGCTTGTAGGACATCCGTCCAGGCCCTTCTAGCTTTTAAAGTTTCTGAGGAGAAGTCAGGTGTGATTCTGATGGGTCTGCCATTTTATGTGACTTGGCCTTTTTTCTCTTACAGCTTTTAATATCCTTTCTTTGTTCTCTACATTTGGAGTTTCTATTATTATGTGGCGAGAGGAGTTTCTTTTCTGAACTAATCTGTTTGGTGTTCTGTAAGCCTCTTGGATTTTTACTGGAATCTCTTTCTTTAGGTTTGGGAAGTTTTCTTCTATGATTTTGTTGAAGATATTTCCTGGACCATGTTGTTGGGAGTCTTCTCTTTCCTCTATGCCTATAATTCTTAGGTTCCGTCTTTTCATTGAGTCCTTGATTTCTTGGATGTTGTGGGTGAGAGATTTTTTAGCCTTCTCATTTTCTTTGGATGTTGTACTGATTTCTTCCATCGAAACTTCCATGCCTGAGATCCTGTCTTCCATTTCTTGCATCCTATTTTTCATACTCACATCCGTAGTTCCTGTTCTCTTCTCTTGATTCTCCATTTCCTCTTTTAACTCTGACTGTGTTTTCTTTATTGTTTCCATTTCTATTTTCATGTCTTGAATGGTAGTGTTTGTTTTGTACACAAGAAACACATCTCACTATTGAAGATAAACACTACCTCAGAGTAAAGTGCTGGGAAAAGGTCTTCCAAGCAAATGGACCCAGGAAACAAGCTGGAGTAGCCACCCTAATATCAAACAAAATAGACTTCCAATTGAAGTTAATAAAAAAGACAGAGAATAGCATTACATACTCATTAAAGGAAATATACACCAAGAGGTCATCTCAATATTGAACATCTATGCCCCAAATACAAAGGCACCTATATTTATAAAAGAAATGCTTCTAAAACTTAAATTGCTCATCGATCGAAACACTTTAATACTGGGAGACTTCAACACCCCACTCAAAACTATGGACAGATCATCAAGACAGAAGACAGAGAAATAATGAGTCTAACAGAGATCATGAACCAAATGGACCTAACAGATATCTACAGAACGTTTCACCCAAACTCAAAAGAATACACCTTCTTCTCAGCACCTCACGGAACCTTCTCCAAAATCGACCATATAGTTGGACACAAAGATAGCCTCAACAGATACAAGAAAATTGAAATAACCCCTTGTATCTTATCAGACCACCATGGAATAAAGCTGGACTCCAATAGCAAAAGAATCAACAGAAAGTCTACACTCACATGGAAATTGAACAACTCTTTACTAGAGGACCACTGGATCAGGGAAGAAATAAAGAAGGAAATCAAAGACTTATTAAAATCCAACGAAAATGAAGACACAACATACCCAAACCTATGGGACACAATGAAAGCTGTGCTACGAGGAAAGTTCATAGCACTAAGTGCCTTCAAAAAGAAAATTGTGACAGCTCATATTAGCGAATTAACAGCTAAACTGGGTGAATTGGAAAAAAAAGAAGCAAACACTCCCAAGAGGAGCAGAAGGCAGGAGATCATCAAACTTAGGGCTGAAATCAACAACTTAGAAACAAAAAGAACCATACAAAGAATCAATGAAACCAAGAGTTGGTTCTTCGAGAAAGTCAACAAAATAGACAGACCCTTAGCCAAATTAACTAAAAGACAGAGGGAGAAAACACAAATCAACAAAATCAGAAATGAAAAGGGAGAAATAACAACAGACATTGAGGAAATCCAGAGAATATTTGGATCCTACTTTAAAAATCTATACTCCACCAAATTTGAAAACTTAAGTGAAATGGACAATTTTCTTGATAGATTCCACCTACTGAAGCTAAATCAAGATCAGATAAACAGATTAAACAGCCCTATAACCCCTAAGGAAATAGAAACAGTCATAAAAAATCTCCCAACCAAAAAAAAAGCCCAGAGCCAGATGACTTTAGCACGGAATTCTACTGGACCTTCAAAGAGGAGCTAACACCAATACTTTTCAAACTCTTTCACCAAATAGAATCTGAAAGAACATTGCCAAACTCATTCTCTGAGGCCACAATCACCCTGATTCCTAACCCACACAAAGACCCAACAAAGAAAGAGAACTTCAGACCAATCTCCCTCATGAACATAGATGCAAAAATACTTAATAAAATACTAGCAAACCGAATTCAGGAACACATCAAAAGTATCATACATCATGATCAAGTAGGCTTCATCCCAAGGATTCAGGGATGTTTCAACATATGAAAATCTATCAACATCATTCACCATATAAACAAGATGAAAGAAAAAAAAACACATGATAATCTTGCTAGATGCAGAAAAAGCATTTGACAAAATCCAACACCCCTTCATGCTAAAAGTTCTGGAGAGAATGGGCATACAAGGGCCGTACCTAGAAACAATAAAGGCAATATACAGCAGGCCAGTGGCCAACATCCAAATAAATGGAGAGAAACTTGAAGCATTTCCTCTAAACTCAGGGACAAGACAAGGATGTCCACTTTCAACATATCTCTTCAATATAGTACTTGAAGTTCTTGCTAGAGCAATAAGACAACTAAAGGACATCAATGGGATAAACATCAGAAACGAAGAAGTCAAATTATCTCTATTTGCAGATGATATGATAGCATACATAAGCGACCCCAAAAATTCCACCAGAGAACTCTTACAGCTGATAAACACCTTCAGCAAAGTGGCTGGATACAAAATTAATTTAAAAAAAATCAGAAGCCCTTCTTTATACCACAAACAAATGGGCTGAGAAAGAAATAAGGGAAATAACCCCCTTCACAATAGCCACAAAAAAAACATAAAATACCTGGTGGTAACTCTAACCAAGCAAGTAAAGGACCTGTACAACAAGAACTTCAAGCCCGTGAAGAAAGAAATGGAAGAGGCCTTTAGAAGATGGAAAGATCTCCCATGCTCATGGATAGATAGGAGCAACATAATAAAAATGGCCATCCTACCAAAAGCAATATATACATTCAATGCAATTCCTATCAAAATACCAACACAATTTTTTATAGACTTGGAAAGAGCTAGTCTCAATTTCATATGGAACAACAAAAAGCCCAGAATAGCTAAATCAATCCTGTACAATAAAAAAACATCTGGAGGTATTACCATCCTAGATTTCAAGCTGTACTATGGAGCAATAGTTATAAAAACAGCATGGTATTGGTATAGAAACAGACCAGAAGATCAATGGAATCGAAGTGAATATCCAGAAATAGACCAACACACTTATGGCCACCTAATTTTTGACAAAGAAGCCAAAACGGCACAATGGAAGAAGGACAGCATCTTCAACAAATGGTGCTGGTCCAACTGGATGTCCATTTGTAAAAGAATGAAGTTAGACCCATACTTATCCCCTTGTACAAAACTTAAGACCAAGTGGATAAAAGACCTTAACATAAGGCCGGTCACACTAAATCTACTAGAAGATAAAGTGGGAGAAACCCTCGAACTAATTGGCATAGGCAACAACTTCCTGAACAGAACACCAACAGCTCAGGTTTGAGATCAACAATCAATAAATGGGACCTCATGAAACTGAAAAGCTTCTGTAAGGCAAAGGACACTGTCATTCGAACAAAACGGTAGCCTACAGACTGGGAGAAAATCTTCACCAACCCCACATCTGACAGAAGGCTAATATCCAAAGTCTACAAAAAACTCAAGAAATTAAATGCCAAGAAACCAAATAATCCAATCAAAAAATGGGGGACAGAGCTAAATAGAGAATTCACAAAGGACGAATCCCTAATGGCTGAGAGACACTTGAAGAAATGCTCAACATCCTTAATCATCAGAGAAATGCAACTCAAGACGACTCTGAGATTCCATCTCACACCTGTCAGAATGGCTAGGATCAAAAACTCAAATGACAGCACATGCTGGTTAGGGTGTGGAGAAAGGGGTACCCTACTCCATTGCTGGTGGGACTGCAGGCTTGTGCAACCACTATGGAGATCAGTCTGGCGATATCTTAGAAAACTTGGAATAGCTCTGCCCCAGGACCCAGCCATACCACTTCTGGGTATACACCCAAATGCCTCTTCATGGAATCATAAGGAAGTTTCCTCATCTATGTTTATAGCAGCCTTATTTGTAATAGCTAGAAACTGGAAACAACCCAGATGTCCCTCAACTGAAGAATGGGTTAAAAAACTGTGGTACATCTACACAATGGAATATTATTCAGCTATCAGGAAAAATGAAATTATGCAATTTGCAGCCAAATGTATGGAACTAGAAAAGCTCATCCTGAGTGAACTAACCCAGAGTTAGAAGGACACATATGGCATCTATTCACTTATAGTAGGATTTTAGCTATATAGTAGAAGGTCTCAATACTACAACTAACCCACCAAAGGGAACTTGGACATAGACATCTTATTTTTAATTTTTATTTATTTTTTATATATTAATTATATTTTTTTCTATTTTTTAGTCTTTTTTATCTATTGTATGCTTATTGATTTGTTTGTTTAGTAGTTCTCTCTCCCAGGCAATGAGACACTTTTCACTGATGGTACTGCTTCATAGATCCCCAATGAATGAAGAGGCTCTTGGCCCTCATACGAACTCTCAACTGAGATGAGGGACTGTTATATAGGACACCTCACCCCAGAGAAATGGGATGGAGGGTTAGGAGGTAAAGAAAAAAAAAATGAAATGTGATGTTTCGGCCTTCTATTACTAACTGTCACAAACTTTTTAGGATAATTAAGAAATGCAAACTAATGGTTATGCAAGCCGGTCATTCTGTTAGGTACTATGACAGCCTATTATAGTTACTTGCTAAGCTAATCAGAAATAAACCTGCTAAGAGACAAGCAACATCTGCTTACCCTAATATAAGAGATAGATAGGGCCTCTTCAAAAACCTCAAGAGATCTGCAGAATATGGCATTCAAAGATGTTTTCGTAACTTTAGATTTTTTTATATCGAGACATATCAACTCCTGACAGCACCCTCTATTCTCCTCCAAGTAGAAGATGAGCATCGAAGAATCTCCAGTGGGAGATGATTGAATTAGTTGCAAGCCTATCTCTTGGTAGGAAAAGCCCCTTGCTCCAACTGTAGACAGAATGCTGTCCAAAAAGGACAAAACCTGGAAGCAGGTAAGTCGACAGCCTAGCTCTGCCAAGACAAGGTAGGTAAGTCCTTCATAACCCCTGCTCTACAATCAATGTCTGTCAGAGAAGCGGGGCCAAATGGCTGAAGATCGATGCTGTAATGTATGGAGAGAAAATGGGAACTGTCCAGGCAGCCACTGGTATGTAATTTCTTAGTTTGGGAAGCTGCAGACCCTGTACTTCCTATAAAATCAGATATATTTATCCCTCTCAGGTCTCTGAGGTGATTGAAGAACAGATAGATAGAGTCTCATAATTAAATTTTGAGTTGTTTAGGAGTCAAGAGAGTGTTATAGATCTAAGAAGATACTTTTAAAATTGTGTTGCAATTAGTATGAATGTTGAGTCAGATATAGAACTTTAAACTCATGGAGATGGTTAGATAGTAGAATATTAAAGTCAGGTACCAAATACATATGGACTGGTCATTGGGAATGTATGTTAAGCCGTATAACCCTCATAACTGTGACCTAATTACTTCTGTTGTACTGTATTGTATTTATTATTATAAGAGAAAGAGCCATTTGTTAGACTGAAAGCGGAAACTGTAGGGGGAAATAAGATATACCTTAAACTTAAAAAAAAATGGAAGAGGATGGGGGTTGAGGGTGGGAGGGTGGGACTGGAGGGGGAATAGGGAGGGGACTGCGATTGAGATGTAACTTGAAGAAATAAAAAATAAAGGAAAAAAAAAGAATTTCTCTTCAATCCAAAAAAAAAGAAAATTCCACACTGTTTTCTACAATAGCCAAAATGCTTTTTATTCCCATAACATTGTTCAAAGGTTTAATTTTATCTTGTCTTTGACAGCTCTTCATATCTTAAATGTTTTGTATAATATCGATTTTTACTGTGGTGATATCATATTTCACCTTGGATTTGAGTTACATTTTTGTAACAATTAGGGATTTGGAATATATTTTCATAGTTTTCTTATTTGCATGTATTATTTGAGAAATCTCTAAGATTCTTGCGCAATTTCAATTTGATTATTTAAATTTTTCTTTAATACTGAATTGTTTGTATTTCTATAATATCCTAGACCCTTGTCTTTTGTTTAGTTTCTGAGTATTTCCTTTAATTTTGTATGCTGTCTTTTACTCTATAGATAGCTATTTTGATGGCTTAGAAGTATTTTAATCTGTTAGGATCTCATTTACTTTGTTTGGTATGCTTCCAGAGTCCTGCCTAAAACTATTTTTACCTATTCATCAATATTGTTCAGATGATTATGCTTAGTTTGAAAACCACTGAAGTGGAATGTAAAAGAAATAAAGAATTAGAGTTGGGTAGTATTGAATGAAGCACTGCCTAAGGACAGGTGTGAACTCCACACAGAAAACTGAATAGATCGAACTCACAACCCAATAAAATAAAAATTTCAGAAAAATAGTAAAACAGACAAGAAATACTGTACTGAATACTACTGCAGTCACAGAGATAAGTTGAACTCAGTTACATACACTGAAATCAAACTTTAGTTTTAAGCCTCACAGGGAGCCAGAACAAAAATGCTCACTGGCCTCTGTGAACTTGATCAGTGCTCACAGCACTTATCAAAGATAGCCTGATACCTGCCCGCGAGATGGAGCAAGTGATTTTTTCTCTTTGTGGATACAAGACAAAGGGATAATGTGGAAATCTCTTATAGACATAGGCTGTAGCAGAAATAGCCACAACCCACGAAAGAAATTACAACTAATTATAAAATAAATGTTCTAAGTAAAGGAAACTGTGATGCCTACCTTGTCAATTTGACAAAAATTAGAGGCACCTTACAAGACAGAAGCAAGTTCTATCAAATTGAAAAACTGTATTCATCAAATAGGCTGATCGTCATTTTCTTGACTCATGATTGATGTGTGAAGGCCGGCCCCTGGAAATATGATTCTGAATTGTCTAAGAAAGCCATGTTGTGTAAGCCAAGAAAGTCGTTTTGTTTCCATTTCAGAGGAAATCAGACAGAGGCAGGATCATCTGAATGACTTCACCCAGCAGCTGATGAAAGCAGATGCAGAGACCCACAGCTAAACATTAGGTAGTGCTCAGGGAATCTTGTAGAAGAGGGGGAGGAAGGATTGAAAGAACCAGAGATCATGGACACCAAAAGAAAACCTACAGAATTAACTATCCTGGGCCCATAGGAGTTCACAGAGACTGAATCACCAACCAGAGAGCATGAATGGGATGGACCTAGGCCCCCTATACATATATTAGATGTACAGTTTAGTCCTCATGTGGAACCTCTAACAGGAGAAGCATGGACTGTCTCTGACTCTGTTTCTTGCCTTTTGATCCCTTTACCCTAACTGAATGGCCTTGTCTAGTCTCAATAAAAGAAGAAGTTCTTTGTTCTACTACAACTGGATATGACAAGGAAGGTTGATGTCCATAGGAGGGCTCCTCTTCTCTGAGAAGAGTGGATAAGGAAGGGGAGGGGACAGCCAGTGACTAGATGGACAGGAGGCAGGCAAAGCTCCTCTCAGTATGTAAAGTAAATAAATAAATTAATTAATGAAAAAATGAAATTAGTTTATAAAAAGGCTACTGGATGCAAAGTTAATATGCAAAATAACATACTCATAGTCAAATCTAAAGAAAAAAAAGTATAAGATTTAAAAGAACAGAAGACCACACTCTAATGAATGAAATAAGAGAAAAAGTGAGAAAATGAAGAGATCTGTGTTCATGGATGATATAGTTATCAACCACAAAAAGATAGACGGATTTAAATTGTGTGCTTCTGCAAAGAATAAATAAATATTAGAAAATTAGTCACTAACTACTTCATAAATTAGAAAAGGTAGAAAAAAAACAGACAGTATAAAGATCTGGAACTATTAGGAATTCAGGAGCTGGAAAGAAAGGACAGTTGGAACACGGGATTTTAATGGCAGTGCAACTGCTGTATTTGATAACATCACAGTGAACTACAAGCTCTTATATTTTTGTTTGGAAGCAAACAACATTCAAAAAGCATCAGAATGGGTCTTAATGTAATCCCTGACCTTTTATGTTGATGTATCAATAGAAGTTCATAAATTGTAACAAATATGCTCTACCTAGAAAAAGAACCATTAAATAATGTAGATAATAGTCACACATGGAACAGAAAATATATAGAAAACTCATCTTCCATCATCTCACCTTTGTAATGAACCTAAAATTGCTCAAAAATTATTAAAGATTCTTGATATTCAAAAAAAGAAGTATTGTTCTATGGAGCCCACTTCAGTTCCTGCCTGCCTTGGTTCCCCTTGTTGACTGACTAGAAAATATAAGCTAAAATAAGCAATTTCTTTCCATGTTGTTTTTGGTCAAGATGTTTACCAGAACAACATTGATTCAAACGAGAGCATGAGTCCAGGAGTCCATAGTAGAGACCAATATCTTTCATCTTTCATCAGACAATTGTCTCTAGATTGAAATCACCCACATTAAAAACACAATTTTCTAAATTAATCAGCATTTTCCTTGCAATGGTCTTTTCTGTTTTTCTAATTCCTGTTCCCATAGGAAGTGTTAAAATATTCTCTTTCAGTTCTCCAGAACTTCAGACATTGCTGCCTCTGACCCTTCCTCTGTGCACAATTATTGTTTTATTCAAGTCACCATCTTTTCTTAGTGTGACTTTGCTTCACAATTTTTTTTTGTTTTTTTGCTAATTTTCAAGTCCTAGGGTTTTTTCCCTCCCCTTAATTATTAATCCATATTGGTAAGATTTAAGAAATTACCTATAATCCTTATCTATTAATTCATTGTAAAGCACTGCCTTCTAGGTCTAATAACCATGTTTTTGCTACTCAATAACATGAAAAGGAAACCTATTATGATTGACACTCTTCTTCAATAATGAGTTTTTAGTTTGCCTAAAATACAGCATGCAATTCTAACATTGTTGTTTATCTCATGAGCATAATTTCTACATGGATTTACGTTCCTTTGATTTGAGCAACTTTGGTTCTAAATCATATTTTTATATTTCTTATTCTAAGATCAGGTAGTGATACTACAGGGGCAATATTTACTGTCTGAAGACATAAGAGCTTCTCAGTGAATTTTTTTCCTTGTTTCCTGAAATTCTGGACCATGCATTCTTTGGAAGGAGAATTGATCAAGGATTGGACCTGGAAACATTAAGTAACATTTAACATTTAATGCAATAAAACACCCTATAGCTTAAGCTTCTGGCTCTTGGTGAGGGGTAGGTAGGGAGAACCAGGCAGGTTGCTGAACATTGTTCTAAGTGTAAGGTCTTGTTGCTGTTGATACTAGGATGAGTACTATGGTTATATTTCCATGGAGTTATGTTCCCACTTGCACAGTTGTGTAGGAGCAAGAAAATATTAAGGGATTAGAGCTAGTGCTGTATTAGTGCAGTGGATTTGTAATAAAACTGCTGTCACTGCAGTGAACAGAAAAAAAATGTCTTTTAGAATTAAAGTAAATGGATCAAAAGTCCCAGAAATTTGTGCAGCAATATTTATGTTCGAGTTTAAATGTGCCATCATTTTTATTTTACAGTTTATGACTGAGTTGCCAAGGGCAAGACAAGTCATTTGATTTTGCTAGGAGTGAAGATAAATTTGTTGAATTCTTCATTTTGGTACACTGACTCCTTTTAACCCACATGCTAAAATAAATAGATATTTCTGGTTTAAGCTGTTCTCATTGTGACGATGTGGACAATAAACCTAAATAAATTTAAAATAAATAAAACTGTGACTAGATGAGTGAATTCTTAGAAAGCATTTGATGAGTGGCTGTCCTTTCTTAAGAGAAATGAATAATCAGTCCATAAGAGAGGAGTGAGTCAAAAGATTCCCCCAAGGATAGCCACTGCATCACTTTGAAAGTTATCTGTGGCTATAGCATCATTTATACTCCCATGGGGGAGAAAGGATGACTAGTGGGTGACACAAATCAATTTGCTTTGCTTTTCAAAAAACCCATGTTATTTTGGTTGTCTGTAACACTAATACATCAACTATAAACACTACATGTTGAGTACAGATTGTTAAGTACAATGTATGCTGGCTTCTAAAATAATATATAAGTAGATTTAAGTACCATCTTCTTTCAGCTATTATTAGGTGTTATGTTATTGCGATGAGCCATTCTCATAACATGCGAGAAAGAAACCCAAAATACAGGTGGAAATGGTATACATGATCAAGGGCAGCCTTAAAATAACACCCAGAATGAAAGGCAAGAAAAAGTATCAGACTGAAGTGTGTTAGAAGATGACTGGAAGTTACTTAAAATAACAATATATTTTACATGGATTTTCATAAGTAACATGCTTGGGTTAAGCTTAAATGTGAACAAATTTATTCCTTCCCAAAGACTTCAAAACAGATAAAATAAAAATTATGGGGAGTTTCTACTGATGTGTTAGAAGTCTGGTATCGCTAGAAAACCTCTAAGCTCATCACTAGAATGATGGACTCCCTTTGGTCAGTGGAACCCCCTCTTCCCTCTGATGTGCGAATCCTAGATCCTAACAAGACAAGACATATCACTCAACCTAACCATCCTGTGATAAGAAACCTGCCCAGTAACTTCTTCATGCTAATGAGGTATTTGGTGCCTTGGCTTTCAGCAAATGACATTTATATAGGCCTCTAGCCTCCCTAGAATTTTTTCTCTATCCCTACTGCCCATGAGTTAATTAGGATTCCTTTTCTTTTTCATGATTCGATGAAAACCAGCAAATCAAAAACATTTACCTCCAAAGCCCCTCCCCATTGCCCAAAGTTATATAATGCCATTGATTTAGGAAATTCTCTCTCTCTCTCTCTCTCTCTCTCCTTCTCCTCAACATGACTCTTGTTTTATTTTTGGAGTGGAGGGAAAGTCCCTTTCATTCCATGAAGAGTCTACTGCCTCTACATGGCTGGCTAGGCTCACACGGGCTCCATGGTCCTGCCTGGCTGATGCCTAACTAGATTTCCTACCACGGGCAGTCTGGGCTCCTCTCTGAGCACCAGCTCCCACTATGGTGACTCTGCCTGTGGGCTAGGCCTGTTTATGGTGCATGCTCCTGCTGAGAGACACTGAGCTACTGGCAACTGACACCCGTGCTACCACTACTGCCACCTCTCTTGCCTCTCCAGACACTCTTTTCTGCCCACACTGGACTAGTTGGCCTTTTCTGGGCCAAACCTGGAAACACCCTCGATTCTAGGTCTACATTTGCATGATTTCATATGACAATCTTAGTGAAAAAGATTAAGTAGTTTACAACCTTATGATATGTGTTGCAATGTTTTCCTTATATACAATGTTTTCAGAAGGAAAAGTAAGGGAATAAAAAAGAATTTCAACTTTGAAAAATCATAAAAGATCTTGGGTTAGTAGGGATTAGGACCAGAAACCGAGCAAATAGGATCATGGGAGCCATGTGAACTGCCTTTGGGAAGAAGCCTGAGATGCCAGAGGCTAAGACAGTTAATAAATGGGGAGACATGGTAGGAGAACCACGTACATAATCAAAAGACAGCCACATGAACAGCCTTTAGTTTCAATAAATCTGAAAGAAACCAAAATTTTTAGGAGTAGTAGTGAGGCAATCATTTTTTTTTTTCTGGAATAAGTGTATTCTCATGCCATCTGCTGGAAAGCAATCTTACATTTCTGTCACTTCACTTTACTTTCCAGTCTCAAATCAAATTAACAAAGAAGCAGCTAAAACCTATAGGCTTTCTTTAGATAGACGATGGTTTAAGAATGATCACCAGCAAGTAGGCATGTCCAATCACACCTTTTTAAAAAGGGAAACCAACTTCAAGGGATCATAACTTTAATCTGGTAGGAGCATTACCTACTTTTTGAAGTTGGTATTTTAGACAATTTTTTAAACAATTGTTTCTTCAAGTTACATCTCGGTCAAAGTCCTCTCCCTCTTCCCTACCCTACTCTTTCCCCCCCTCACCTTCCTATCTGCTTTTTTTTGTTGTTGTTGTTGTTTTAATTTAAGGTATATCCTTTTTCTCCCATATCTCCCCCTTTCAGTCCAATAACAGGCTCTTTTTCTTATAACAGTAAATACAATACAAAACAATAAGAACAATTAGGCCACAACTATGAAAATTATAGAGTATAACATACATTCCCAATGTCCAGTCCATACTTATTAAGCAACTGATATTAATATTCTGTTATCTATCTCAATGAGTTTAAAGTTCTATACCTAACTCATTTTCTATCCTAACTTGCATTACCACCATCCCAAGTTGGTATTTTAGACAATTTAAACTGAATAACATGGACTTTACTTATGGATATATTGAAAATATCAAAATAGATCATTGGAAGAATCATTGATCCCACATGTAGAAAGGAGGAACTGTACAAGGCAGATACAAAAAGTTACCATAAACACACTTTTTTGGAAATTATTTTCTGTAATATTGATATGGGATGAAGGAAGAAAAAATGCCTGCTATATGTTACTTAAAGGTTTTTACTAATAGCTCAATAGTAAAACCAGAGGAAATATAGAAATCATTTTAAAATTACGGGACTATTAAAACTGCAAAATATAGATATGTTATCAAGACATACAGAAAAGAGCATACAGGTTGATTAAATATGTTCTTTCTTTGTGCTTTCCATTTTTTCTCTACACTATGTGATTGATCATGACAAAGAAACACGTAATAAGTGCTAACTATATTTCAAAATGCATTTTAAACAGGCTTTATGAAACTCAAAGTTTATAACAAAAAAGACAATGATCAGGTCAGGTTTGTGATGTCATTGTTAATATTCATCTTCATTTCTTTATCTAAAAATGATGAGAATTACAGGAGATTGTGAAGAAACATGAGTATTTTTGTGTCAATATATAGACATTATTTTTTAATGTTTATTTATTACTTCAAGTTACATCTCCATCACAGTACCCTCTTTCCACCACTCCTGGTTCCACCCTCCCACCAGTCTGGGTCTACATTTCCATAACTTCACATGACAATCTACCCCCTCTCCATTCTATCCTACTCCTCTGGAAAAAGGTGTCCCTATTTGATGTTGGTTACTGGCTTGCTGTATATCGCCTTTCTTATTTCTAGGTATGGTCCTTGTATGCCCATTCTCTCCAGGACTTTTAGCATGAAGAGGTGTTGGATTTTGCCAAATGTTTTTACAGCATTTAGAGAGATGACCATGTGTTTTTTGTTTGTTTGTTTGTTTGTTTGTTTTTCTTTCACCTTGCTTATATGGTGAATTACATTAATGGATTTTCATATGTTAAACCATCCCTGCATTCCTGCGATGAAGCCTACTTGATCATGGTGTATTATACTTTTGATGTGTTCTTGGATTCGGTTTGTCAGTATTTTATTAAGTATTTTTGTGTCTGTGTTCATGAGTGAAATTGGTCTTAAGTTCTCTTTCTTTGTTGGGTCTTTGTGTGGTTTAGGGATCAGGGCGACTGTGGCCTCATAGAATGAGTTTGGCAGTGTTCCTTCTGTTTCTATATTGTGAAAGAGTTTGAAGAGTATTGGTATTAGCTTTTCTATGAAGGTCTGGTAGAATTCTGTGCTGAAACCATCTGGCCCTGTGCTTTTTTTGGATGGGAGATTTTTAATAACTATTTTTATTTTTTATGAGTTATAGGACTGTTTAATTTGCTTATCTGATCATTTAGATTCGGTAGGTGGAATCTATCAAGAAAATTATACATTTAACTTAGGTTTTCACTTAGATCTTTGAAGGAAGACCTAAAGATTCTCTGGATTTCTTCAATGTCTTTTGTTATTTCTCCCTTTTCATTTCTGATTTTACTGATTTGGTTATTTTCCCTCTGCCTTCTTGTCAGTTTGGCTAAGTATTTGTCTATTTTGTTGATTTTCTCAAAGAACCAACTTTTGGTTTCATTGATTGTTTGTACTATTCTTTTTGTTTCTAAATTGTTGATTTCAGCACTCAGTTTGACGATTTCCTGCCTTCTGCTCCTCTTAGGAGTGTTTGCTTCTTCTTTTTTTTTTTTTTTTTTTTTTAGCTTTTCTAGTTCTGGGGTTCAGTTGCTAATATGAACTGTCACAATTTTCTTTTTGAAGGCACTTTGTGCTATGAACTTTCCTTGTATCACTGCTTTCATTGTCTCCCATAGGTTTGGATATGTTGTGATTTCATTTTCATTGGATTTCAAAAAGTCTTTGTTTTCCTTCTTTATTTGTTCTCTGACCCAGTGGTCATTGATTAGAGAGTTGTTCAGTTTCCCTAAATGTGTAGGCTTTTTACTATTTATGTTGTTTCTAAAGTTCAGTTTCACTCCATGGTGGTCTGAAAAGGTACAAGGGCATAGTTCAATTTTCTTGTATATATTGAAACTTGCTTTGTGTCCCACTATATTGTCAATTTTGGAGAAGGTTCCATTAGCTGTTAAAAAGAAGGTGTATTCTTTTGTGTTTGGGTGGAACATCTGTAGATATCTGTTAGGTCCACTTGTTTCATGACTTCTTATTATTTCTCTGTTTGGTTTCTGTCTCCATTACCTGTCCATTTTTGTGTGTGGGGCGCTGAAGTCTCCCACTATTAATGTGTGCGAATCAATTTGTGGTTTAGGCTTTAGAAGAGTTTCTTTTACAAATGAGGATGCCCTTGTATTTGGGGCATAGATATTCAGTATTGAGATGTCATCTTTAAGAATTTTTCCTTTAATGAGTATGTAGTGCTCTTCCCTATCTCTTTTTGGTTAACTTCAGTTGAAAACCTATTTTATTTGATATTAGGATGGCTACTCCAACTTGCTTTCTGGGACCGTTTGGTTGAAAAATCTTTTCCCAGCCCTTTGTTCTGAGGTAGCATCTATCTTTGTTAGTGAGATGTGTTTCTTGCATACAGCAAAATGATGGGTTTTGTTTATGAATCCTTTCTGGAAGCCTGTGTCTTTTTATTGGGGAGTTGAGTTTATTGAAGTTGAGGGATATTAATGATCAAAGGTTGTTTTTTCCTGTTACTATGATGTAGGTAATGGTTGTGTGATTCTTTTGGTTTAGCTGCAGTGGAGTTTTTTTATTCCTCTGTTTTCTTGGGTGTAGTTATCTTCTCTGGGTTGGAATTTAACTTCCAGGCTCTTCTGTAGAGCTGGGTTTGTGGGTAGATACTGTTTAATTATTATTATTATTATTATTATTATTATTATTATTATTATGATTGCATGGACTATCTTGCTTTCTCCATCTATGTTGACAGAAAGTTTTGCTGGGTATAGTAGTCTGGGCTGACACCTATATTCTCTTATGGTCTGTAGGATTTCTATCCAAGTCCTTGTGGTTTTTAATGTTTCGGGAGAGAAGTCAGGTGCAATTCTGATGGGTCTGCCTTTATACTTGTCCTTTTTCTCTTATGGCTTTTAATCCTTCTTTTTTTCTGTATATTTGGAGTTTCAATTATTATGTGGTGAGAGGAATGTCGTTTCTGGTCTAATCTGTTTGGAGTTCTGTATGCCTCGTGAACCTTTATTGGCATCTCTTTCTTTAAGTTTAGGAAGTTTACTTCTGTGATTTTGTTGAAGATGTTTCTTGGACCTTGGAGTTGGGAGTCTTCTCTTTCATCTATGCCTATAATTTTTAGGTCCTGTCTTTTCATTGAGTACTTGATTTCTTGGATGTTGTGGGTGAGAACTTTTTTACATTTCTAGTTTTCTTTGGTTGTTGTACTGATTTCTTCAATTGAATCTTCCACACCTGAGATTCTGTCTTCCATCTCTTGCATCATATTTTTGATACTCATCTCTATAGTTCCTGTTCTCTTCCCTGGTTTTTCACCTCCAGGATTGTCTCAGCTTGTGTTTTCTTTCTTGCTTCCATTTCCAATTTCAGGTCTTGAACACTTTTATATGTTTTAGATGTTTCCTGCTCCAATTAGGTGACTTTGTTTGCCAATCATTCAAATCTTTCATAGCCTTGTCTCTTTTCCCATTCATATTTGGCTGAGTTGGCTTGGAGGTCTCAAATGGTATTCTCCATTGCTTTCTTTTGTAAAATTTCTTTAAATTCTTTCAGGGTTTTAATTTCTTCTTGTAAGGACTCTATCATTTTCCTAAGTATATATTTGTCATCATTTTCGTGTGTTTCAGCTGTGGTGGGATGTTCAGGGCTTGCTGTATTAGCATAGCTGTATTTTGTTGGAGTCATTTTCCCCAGATTTTTTATTAGATTAGGTTTGTTTTGTTTTGTTTTGTTTTTTCACTGACATTTAGCCATCTGGTTGTCCTTAGCTGATTGTTCCTAGTGTCTTCTGGACCTGATGCTAAGGATGGGGCTTTGGAATAGAGGCTGTATAGTCTTGGTGGTCTGACACTCAACACAGGCCAGGTGGAGTCTTGTGTTGGAAGTTGTATTTCCGTGGGCCCCTTGAAGTCCACCCCTTCCAGTTGTTTCCCAACTGTGAACTCAGGTCAGGGTTAGGGAAGGATGTGCAGAGTCCCCTCCTGCTAGTTTGTCTGGTCTGGGGGTTACATCAGTGGTCATGTTCCCCCAGGTGGCTCCTCCTTAGTGGTCCCCAGGGCCGCTCTGTGCCTTTTGGCCCTTGGCACTAAGCCCTTGTAGTCTAAATCACTCAGGTAGTGCACACAGGCCAAAAACTCTTTGATCCAGGGGTGGAACTGTAGATGCTGAAGATCTGGGTTCCCACCGAGGAAGAGCCAGGCACTGGCTGAGGGGTCCATCCCTCGAGGCAGAGGGGTCCACAATCCATCTGCAGGGCTTGGATTCAGTGGAGTTCCATGCAGCCTTCCAACCCAACCACCTGCCTTTTAACCTGCTCTGATCTCACCGTTCCTGTGGCTGTGATGGTCCTGCTTTGGGTGCAGGAGCTGTCTTGTGGAAACTAGGTGCTCAGAAAGCCAGGAGGAACCTCTATCTGGTGAATGGAGCTGCCCGCCCCGCAAGGACCCGGACATTGCTGAGATTCCAGAGGCACAGTCCACTACAGGAAGTTCTGCTGCTTTTCTAGCCACAGTGTTCTTCCAAGTGATTGTAAATCCAATAGAGGGGCCTGTATGCCCAACACTTTTCTGGATAAGCTCAAACATGCTTGAGCCTTACAGAATGCTGCTCCACTGGAGATATACCATTGTGATCCTACTGTTATCCTGTAGCTCATAATGTGCTGTGCTTCTCAGCCACAATGGTTCCTCTGAGAACATATGGTGGCAGAAAGCCTGCATGGAAGATGGGAGCTCAGGAAGCTGGTAAGTACCCCTGTCTGGGGTTTGGAGCTGCTTGCTGGATATTTGAGTGGCTCATACCCCTGGCTCCTCTCCTGGTGACAATTCTCCTGCTTTCCTGGATTTTGTAGCTTCCATGGTTTCTGCTGGTCTGTTTTTCTGAGTGTTAGAGAGTCTCCCCAAGGGACTTTTGTTAGTCTTTGCATTTGCCAGGTGAAATCCAGTGGGTTTGCACCAATCAGATTGTTGCTCAGACTTTTCTTATTAAACTCTTTGGTATTGTATCTATTTTCTCTGTGTTCAAAATATGTCCATGCCAGCTGCTGCCATCTTAGAATCCCCCTATAGACATTATTTTATGTATATATACAAATACACACAGGCATGTGTTCAAATATATATATATATGTATATAAAATTTATCACACATGATGTATAATATGTAGAGTGTGTGTGTGTGTGTGTGTGTATAAAATAATACATGCCTTGTAGCTACATCATAAGCCTACATAATGAAAGAAAAAATACATAATGAGGAACAATTTGATCATACTAACAAAAGTACTGAATACAGAGAGTGCTCTTGGAAATTATTTCTTAGCTGAATTAATATTTTTAAAAGAAGGATAATGCTAGATCTATGCTACATTATTTATAGATGTTTTATTACATTTTATTATACTTAGTTACTACATTTTAATGGGAATATTAAGGGTAACCTAACATTTCAGCTTCTCACACAATTAAAAATATTTCAGTGATTATTTTAAGATATTAATTATCTATTTTAAGAAGATAGCATTAACATAATGTTTAATAATATGATACATTGGCCAGTCAGAGAAGCTGGGCTAACTGCAGCTCTTCACTACTCCTTTCTATCCTCTATTTCTAATCTCCAACTCTCATAATCAGCTCTTTGCAGAACTGCTGTGGCCTCTGCTCACTCTGTATTCCCATTCCAAAATTACTAATCATATACTGGTGGAACACCCAGATTAACTACTTCCTGTGAACCCCCTCATATCCTCAAACTAGATCCTTGCCATTCTAAAGTGTCAGCACCCTATACCTATAAAAAATGTTCTCTCCAGAAACTCCGTATGTCTCAACTGGCTGGATTCCAAAAGAATTTCCTACCTGACAACAGATAACCACCACACTCCCCCATAACAGAAAAAAAAAACAAAGCAAATAAACAAAAAAAAAGTTCAGAAAAAAAGCAGCAACAACAAAAAACAAAAACAAACAAACAAAAAAAAAAAGAGTGCATGGAACAAAACATCCACTCAACAAAGAAAAGACTGGTTATCAGTAACGTGAATTATAATAATCACAAATCCAGATGCCTAGATGGCAGTATTAAAACATGGTCAATAACAGCCAGGACGATATGTCTCTACTAGACCCCAGCATCCCGACTACAGTAGGACCTGAGAAATACAACATAGCTGAGACAAAAGACAAAGACCTTCAATTAACTCTTATGAATAGAGTTTCCTAAAAGAAATAAATACATTCCTTACAGAAATCTATGAAAATACAAACACATTGTGGGGTGAAATGAACAAAACAGTTCAAAATCTCAAAATGTATATAGAATCAACAAAGAAAACTCAAACTGAAGGATACTGGGTAATGAAAAATATAGGAACTCAAACAGGAACTTCAGAGGCAAACCTTACCTTGAAAAAACAAGAAATAGAAGAAAGAATGCCAGACATTTGAGACAAGATAGATGAAATAGATATATTGTCAAAGAAAATGTTAACTCTTTGAAATGAAACATTCAGGCTATATGGGACACTATGAAAATACTAATCTAAGAATAATAAAAATAAAGATGGAAGAAAAAACCCAGGCAAAAGACACAGAAAATATTTCACAAAAACTATAGAAAAAAAAAAAATCCCTGATCTAAAGAAGGAGATGTCTATCAGAGAGGTATAGGAAGCATACAGAATAACAAATAGACTGGACCAGATTATGAATTTCCCTTGACACATAATAGCCAAAAGAGTAAATGTATAAGAGAAAGAAAGAATATTAAAAATTGAAAGGGAGGAAGATCAAGTAACATACAAAATTAAGGTTATTAGGATAACACCTGTCCTCTTAATTTACATTCTAAAAGCCAGAAGGGCCTAGACAGGGCCTACGAACTCTAAGAGACAAAAGATGCCTGCATAGACAAGTATACCCAGTGAACCTTTAAATCACAATTAATTTAAAGAAAAACCCACTCTATATTAAAACAAAATTTAAGCAATATTGATAAACAATTTAAATTCTACAGAAGGCAACAGAAGTGAAACTCCACCTAAAATGTTATGACAATCAAGAAAATAAAAGAAATAAATAATACCAGATGAGCAAACCAAAAGAAGGCAAAAATGACATACATACTTCAACAATAAAATAACAGGAATAAACAAACACCTCTCATTAATAACTCTCAACAACAATGGTCTCAATTCACAATAAAAAAAAAGAAAATGACAGCGATTAGCAGAGTATATGCAAAAACAGTTTCCATCATTCTGCTGCATCCAAGAAATACAACATAAAATCAAGGACAAACATCACTTTGGGTACACTGGTGGGAAAAGATACTCCAAGCAAATAGACATAAACAAAAACAAGCTGGTATAGCCATTTTAACACCCGACAAAACGGACTTAAAACTCAAACTAATCAGAAGAGATGCATAATATACTCATCATAGAAAAGTACACAATATGCTCATTAAAAAAAATCCAACAAGAGGTCATTGCAACTCTTAACATCTATTCACCATACTGAAAAACAAACCAAACAAACAAATGAATGAACAAAAAACATTAAAGAACATATTTAAGAACATATTTAAGAACATATTTACCTGCACATGCTGACAGTGGCATAGTTCAATACCCTACTTTCATCAAGACACAGGTCATCCAGAAGTAAACTAAATGGAAATGCTGAAATTAACTGGTGTTATAAATCTAATAAATATTTACATAACGCTTCACTCAAACTCAAAATAATATACCTTCTTTTCATTACCTCATGCAACTTTCTCTGACCATATATTCAGACAAAACAAGTCTCAACAAATTCAAGAACATTAAAACAACTCCCTGTATTCCAGCTGACCAGCACAGAATAAAGCTGCATATCAAAAGTAATAGACAGCTTACAAATTCATGGAAACTGAACAACTCTATACTGAATGAGAACTGGGTCAAAATAGAATAAAGAAAGAAGTTATGAACACTTAGAATTTAATGCAAATTAATACATATATACTCTATCTTATGGAACAAAATAAAAGTAGTTCTAAGAAGCAAACTGATGGTAATAAATGCTTACATTAAAACCAATGGAGAAATCTTGTACTCATAATTTATCATCACAGATGAAATTATTAGAAGAAAAAGAAGAAACCACACCAAAAGGGAGTAGATAACTTGAAAAAGTCAAACTCATAGCTGAAATCCATAAAAGAAAGAAAAAATACAAAGAATCAATGAAGCAAAAGGTTATATTGTAAGAAAATCAATAGTATCTAGAAACCGTTAGGCAAATTAACTACAAGACAGAGAGATAAGATCCACATTAACAAAATTAGAGATGAAAAGGAGGATATAACAGACACTGGGGAAAATCATTGACTCACAAGACCATACTTTAAAAATCTATACACATTCAAATTAAAAAACCTAAACAACAAAAAACAAAACAAAAAACCCCAATAATTTTCTCAATACATACTACCTACCAAAGTTAAATCAATATCAGAAGAGCAATTTAAACATATCTATTAACCCTACTGAAATAGAAATTAAAATTCTCCCAACTAAAAATGCCCAGGGCCAATGGTTCCACCACAGAATTCTCCCTGACTTTTAATGATAACTAAATGCTAATACTCTTCAAATGATTCTATAAAATAGAAACAAAGGGAACATTGCCCAATTTATTTTAGAAGATAACAGTAACCATGATATACAAACCATATACAGACTCAATAAAAAAAAAGATAATTAAGGAACAATTTCCATTATGAGCATAGATGTAACAATTTCAATAAATACTTGCAAAACAAATCTAAAAGCATATCAAAAGATCACATATTATGATAAATTAGGCTATATCTCAGAGCTGAATGTATGGTTCAACATATGTAAATCAATAAATGTAATCCACCATATGAACAAAGTGAAAGACACAAACCACATGATCATCTCATTCAATGCAGTAAAATCCTTTAACAAAACTCAGCACACCTTTGCAGCAAAAGTCCTGGGGTAATTACATATGTACAATACCTTAAAATGAGTCAATCTTACTTTTGTATCAATACACAAAGAACTATACCAATGTAGCCAACTATAACTTTAATTTTGTATCAATATACAAAGATATGAGCAGATTCAATAATCTACCCCTTTTTCTTTATGATTATTATGTCATGTCTATATCCCCCCTTTTTTCTTTTCAAGTCTTTTGCCCCCTACATAGGAGAGAAAGGAAGATAGAGAAAAGAAAAAGAGAAGTCCCTGGGTCTAACCTCCTAAGCCTTGTTGAACAAGATTATTTAACAACTTCTAACCAATCCCCCTAAATAACAACAAACATCAATAACCCATAAAATGACAAAAAAAAAGAAAAAAGAAAAAAGAAATCATCTACCCCACCCCACCACCTTCTGGGAATGGGATGTTACTCTCTTAAAATTGTTTACTATTGATTTGGGATGTTAGATAACTGTTTAGGGGCACAAATATGGAAAAAAATGGTTAATCAAGTGGCCAAAATAAGAATGGAAAATGGTTAAGCAAGTTAATGGTAGCATTTGTTGTCCTGTCATTTTGTGTTCAGCTATTTAAATGTCCTGAGAAGTTTGTAGTTAGAAACTGAACTTAGAATAGGAAGTCCTGGCTGTAACAGTCTGTGGGACTGAGATTTCTTAGATAGCCATTTTATTTTAGTTGTTCTGGATGTATATGTTTGAGGAAACAGCTATTGAGGCAGTCTATGAGGCTAGATCATCTGGGCTACTTGTCTTATCTTCTTTGGTGTCTGGTCCCTTTTCTCCAGAAGTTTCAGTTGTCCAGTTATCCCTGGACTCCTTAGATGGATGTTTTTAATTTCCTGGAAAGATAAGAACAGAATGCTTCCCTAACCTTAACTCTGGGGTGCTACTTTTTCTCCTTTCCTAGAACAAATTGGGTTATAAAATTAACTTTTAAAATCAGTAGTTTTAATATATACAATGACAAATATACTGAGACAGAAATTAGGAAAACAATACATTTTCAATTGCCTAAAATAACATAAAATATCTTGTGGCAATGCCAACCAAGCAAGTGAAAGACTTGGATGACAAAATCTTCAAGTCATTGAAGAAAGAAATTCAAGCTAATACCAGAAAGTGCAAAGTCTTTCACTCTCCATGCTCATGGTTCAGTAAGATTTATAAAGGAAAAATGACAATCTTCCCAAAACAATCTACAGATTCAACACAATCACCATCACAATGCCAACATGATCTTCATAGATTTGGAAAAAAAAAAAAACACCTTCCAGTATCATGTAGAAATACATGAAACCCAGTATAGCTAAAATGATTCTGAATAATTAAGGAAATTCTGGAGGTATCATGATCCCTGATTTCAATGTGTACTACAGAGCTATAGTATTAAAATCATAGGTTATTTGCACAAAAATAGACATTTTGTCACTGGGATTGAATTGAAGACCCAGACATAAATCCGCACAGCTAGGAACACCTAACTTTTTATAAAGAAGCCGGAAATGCACCCTAGTAAAGATAGAATCTTCCCCAAAAAGTGCTGGTCAACTGATGGCTTCACGTAGAAGAATACAAATAGATCCATATTTATTCTCCTACACAAAACTCAATTCCAAATCAGTCAAAGACTTCCACATAAAACCAGATACACTGAAGCTGATAGTGGAGAAATATGAAGATAGCCTGTACTCATTGGCACAGGAAATGATTTTCTGAAAAGAACACCCTTAGCATAGGCACTAAGATCATCAATAAAAAAAAATGGGCCTCATAGAAAAGAAAAAAAAATTCTGCACATCAAAGATAACATAATTTTTAAAAAGCAGGAGCCTACAGAATAGGAAAATCATGTTACTTATTACACATAATAGAGGGTTAATATCCAAACTATATAAAAAGCTAAAAAAACAAGATATCACAAAAACAAATAATCTAATTTTAAAAATGGTGTACAGATGTAAACAGAAATTTTAAAAATGGAGTACAGATGTAAGTAGAAAATTCTCAAAAGAAGAAATTAAATGGCTGAGACATGCTTTAAAAATGTTCAATATTCTTAGTCATACATAAATGCAAATTATAACTACTTGGAGATTTCTTTTTACACCAGAGTCTTCACATTCAATAAAGCAAAATACATTGTCTCAAGAAGTTGACAATATGGAGTAAGGGATATATTCATACTGGTGTGCATACTGTCTTTTACAGTCATCATGGATATTAGTTTGGTGTTTTCTCAGGAAAGTAGGAATAGATCTATCTTAATATCCAGTTAGATCACTCTTAGGCATATATCCAAAAGAAACTTTATCCTATAACAGAGACACTTGCTTAACTATGCTCATTATTGTTTTATTTATAATATCCAGAAATTAGGAAAATAAAAATATCCCTCTATAGGTGAATGGATAAAGAAAATATGGTGAGTTTATGCAATGAAATATTACTTAGAAAATTAATTAAAATAAAATCGTAAGACACTTAGGTAAATGTATGGAACTCGAAAAAAATCATTCTGGGTGAGGTAATTGAGACCCAGAAAGACAAATGTAGTATATATTTGAATATATGTGAATATTACCTTTTAATAAGTAAGATATAATCCATAGAATCACAAAAGTTAGATATAAACTAAAGAACTAGGGGTAGAAGTAAATCTTCCTCAGAAATAGAACTAGAATTAGTTATGGATGGAGTGTGATAGAGGGAATGGAATGGAATTGACAAATGAGGACATGGAGATGAATATGGTAGTATGGAAGAGAGCTAAAAGTAAGGACCATTTGAGAGGTGATATGAAATCTAATATAGAAGAAGCTTCCTAAAATATATGTATATATCAATGGAATTTAAATGAAATTGCCAAATAACTGTGGAGAAAGTCACAATTGACCATCTCTTGTCACCAATTGAAGTTTCTAGTACTGGAAATAAGTTACATCTGATCAAATGTTGGCCAAAGTGGCCTCATGGGAACCACTAAAGAGCTCAATCAATGGCCAATTTGCTCTCTACAAATTGATAGCTAGTACCTTACCCAACTCATTGAACATGGAGAAGTTGAGGTTGTGCTGACATTAGAACCTTCAGCAATACTGGCAAGTATTCTTGGTGCCAGAAAGTACCCTGCACACTTCCAAAGAAGAAATGTTAACAACAGGCCAATATAAACCCTTTGATCTATGATGGCATCCTGCCTATAAGATATACTTGTGCAATTCTTGCTGAAAGTTTAAAGAAGTAAAAAATTAGTATCTGATTTGACTTAATGTATGCCCACTCCATGAGTTGAATTCCACACTCAATGTTGCTTAGATGGCCAAGAGTCTGAGACTAGACAGTACTGAGTAAAACCAAATACCACTAATAATCTACTAAAGGAACATAGCAATAAAATGAATCCTAATGAAATACATCTATACTTACAGATCAAAACTTTCTTCACCTGTAATCAGAGAAGTTTCCTCCTATACCATATATGACAAATATGACAAATACAACAGAGAACCAAATAGGACAGAGACCCACATCCTGACAATATGCAGAGTGAGAAATTTTGGAACACTCAGCCCTAACCAGGAGGTCACCAACAAATCCCTCATCAGGGCTCAGGGAACCCTACAGAAGAGGAAGAAGAATGGGTGTAAGAGCCAGAGAGGACGGAGGATAGTAAGGAAACAAAGCCTTCTGAACACAGCAGTACTGACACACATATGACTTTCAGAGACCGAGAAATCATTCTCAGGGCCTACACAGGTGTGAAAAACATATTGTCCTAAAGTTGAAAAATGTGAATACCTGCTCTTATCCCTAACTCAAGTTATTTCCAATTTATAATCACTTGCAAATGAAAATTTAGATTTCTCTTAGAGTATCACAATGGGGAAACAAACTACTATTAATGATAGGCTGCATGCCCAGAAGTAGCTATCCAAAAAAACAAACAGACAAAAAGCAAAAAGCAAAACAATTTTTAAAAAGGCAACTAATTTGATAGCATCTTTGGAGTTTCCTGACACACATATTGTCTGTCGCCCAACATTACCCTGAAGTTCTTTGTGCATATTATGGTTTCTGGTTTTGAGGTTTTTTTTTTTTGAAAATCCAGATGTGAAAATTAGTGGGTCTCTCTATATATATTTTCTTGGGCTCTTTACTTTATGTTTGTTCTGACCTATTTTGATGTATCTGGTTTATGATTTTATTTTATTATTATCCCTGAAAAGGCTGTTTGTTTTTTAATTAAAGAACAGAGATAGATCTGGATGGAAGGGGAGGTTGGGAGAAAATGGGAGGAGTAGAGGGAAAAACCATAATTACAATAGACTATATAAAAAACACACATATCTTCAATAAAATAAAAGAATAATATTTTTAAAATATAATGATCAATATCAGGGAAATGGTACAATTATCTAAAGGGTCACAGGAACTAGCCCTCCAGACTTCATCAGTGGTTATTATGCAGATAGTCTGACAAAGGAGAAAGGGAGAACTCTCATGGAGCAGGAATACTTATGGGTCTTGGTGGATGTAGCCCTCCAGTCTATTCACTCAATAGCGTGCTGTCCTCCATCCAAAAAATAATCTTCCATGTACCCACATTCCTTGACACACTATTAAGAACAATTGAGTTACCATTTTCCATTAGATGGAGTAACTTAATAAACATTTTTCTTGATTTGAAAAAATATTATAAATTGCTAATACATTGGATTTTTATCATGCCATAGTAGTGTATACTTACATTAGTTTATTTACTTAGGACCAACATCACAAAGAACCAATACTTTATTATAGTCAATAAGGAGAAAACTGCAAACTTGTTTAAAAACAAGATATAATTGTAATGCTGGAGATTAAAAACATAATAATTATGTATTTTATAAGCCATATATAAAATAATTATGTAAGTATTCATATATTATATACATATCATATATAATATATTCTGTAATAGACATTGTTATAAATGCGATAATGAAATAATTATATTACACAAAAAAATTTTCATTAGTTAACTTAATGAACTTTCCCAGTCAAATTGAAATAAATTATATTTAAAAGTGAGTTCCAACCAACTATAAAAGAATTATACGTCTTTTACAAATCGATAAATGCTTGATGGTTGCATCATAATGTGGTAAAGTGAAAAAAGTAATTTTTAAATTAAATAGTGCACAAAAGTGTGGTAGGAGTTTATTAAAACCAATTGTGAGAATGTTTTTGTTTAGTCCCAGGTGGGCTGCTTAAGAGTCAGGTATAAAGTATTAATGGTCTCCTGTGCTAGCAGGGGCCTGGGTTAAACAGCTGAACAAGCTGAGCTCTGAGGACTTGGGAGAGAGAAATAAAAAGCCAGAGCTCTGAGGAAAAGGGGCCTCTACAAAGGAGAGGAAAAAAGTCAGAGCCCCGAGGAGAAGGGGACTACAAAGAGAAAAGAGAGAAGGAGCTCCACAAAGAAGTAAAAGAGAATGGGCTTTATAAAGAAGAGTAAAGAGGCTCTACAGAGAGGTAGGAGAAAGCTCTACAAAGAAAGGAAAGGACTACAGGTAGAAAGAGGTTGCTGCTCTCCCAGGTGCTGGTGCTCCCCAAACTTCTGCTTTTTCTTCCTGCTGCTTGTTCTTCATGCTGCTGTCTCCTGGTTTGCTGGTCTCCTGGTTTGCTGGTTTACTGTACTTCTAATGAGACTGGTATTACCCCCAAGGAATCCAACAACTGTAATCAGCAGAAAGTAGCTCAAAGAGACCTCTGCCCTTTCACCTTTAACCTTCTTTCTCTCCTGGGGGTTGGGAGGAACAAGCGTTGGAAGGGAGGCATAAGGTATTAAGTATAATACAATAAATTAGAGTGTATAATTAAGTTTAGTAACAAAAATAATAAAAGCCACCTTGCTACAGGTGGCGCTCAACATAGTTGACATAATGAGTAACTTCGTATCTAATGCTGTGGTTGAGAGGGCAGGATTTGAAGGAGTGAACACTGTATGTCAGGACAGCAGCAAAGGCTGATGATGGACGCTGCCACCGGGTTCTCTCCCACTTTGTGCCGAGAATAGAGTTTTTTTTGTTTGTTTGTTTATGTTGCTCATTTCCTCCTGTATGAGAATAGCCAGATGTCAAATAGAACTCTGGAAAATACAGTAACAGCACACAAATTGTTTCTGGTGGTAGAAAGTTGAGATTTTCCAGAATTTGTAAACATTTTGGGAGAGGTCAGCATTGGACAAATGAATATATGTACAAGAGGGATATACAAGGTAATCTTTTGCAGTCAGGAAGAAACTTTGAGGTCCTACCTCAAGGCCCCACAGCAAAATGTGTGAGCCATTACAGACAAGAGCAGTTGAGAGTTGTTACCAAGATAGAACAGCCCAGAGTTACCAGGTTCTAAAAATAAACTACTGATACAAAAATCATTTGATTCATTGAAAATGTCTGTGACTCATTTAAAAATGCAATTTTTAGTTCCAGTCCATTTGAAAGCAACTATTGAAAACTGTGTAGGATTTAAGAACTTATAGTTTAGTTAGATAATAGTTTAGTTAATTGCAGAAATATGCTATATTTAATCTCTTGTATATATTTTTGAAGTTAAGTAGATAGTATATAGATTAAAAAAACAATCACTATCTGTCTATTTAGATAGATAGACAGATAGATGACAGATGGTCTTCAAAAACATAAGACACCTACAGAAAATGGCATTTAATATGTTTTAATAAGAAAATATTTTTTGACAGAGACATCTGCTCCTGGCAGCACCCTCAATCTACTTGATAAAAGATGAAGGACATTAAAAAATAAATAAATATGGCACAATAGTCACTGGTCAAAACTACTGATAGTAGGCTGTCTGTTCAATCTATGAACAAGGAGGACACTGAATAGTTGAATTACCATTACGGAGATAAGGTATGCCAGTCCTTTAAATATTTCTGCTTCACAGAAAAGTTTATCTGATATTCTGGGCCAGTAGGATGAAGACTGGATGTTCCAATGACACAGAGAAACCATGGGTGACTGTTAAGGTAGCCAGAAACCTCTGTCATTACTATAGCTTTAGAAGTTGCTTGCTCTACACTCCCTATATACATAAGTAATAGTTTAATTTCCTTCTAAAGTCGCTGATGGGGTTGAAGCTAAAATAATTATAATCTTACAATTAAGGTTAATTGTATAGGATTTAATAAATCTTTTAGTTCTAAAAGATACTATAGGTTGATAAATGCAAATACGAATAGAAAATGGTATAGGTACAGAACTCTAAGCTAGATATAGATAATAGATGCTTTCTCAAAGGTTGCTAAATACAAATGGACTGGACATTCTAAATATAATTCTTGATAGATCTGATAAATACACACACACACACACACCAATTTTTGAACTAAGAGGGGGAAATATGGTAGGAGTTTATTAAAACCAATTGTGAGAATGTTTTTGTTTAATCCCAGGTGGGCTGCTTAAGAAAAAGGTGTAAAATATTAATGGTATCATGAGCGAACAGAGGCATGACTTAACCAGCTGAGCAAGTTTAACTCTGAGGACTTGGGAGAAAGAAATAAAAAGCCAGAGCCACGAGGGAAGTGGGGGGGGGCTCTACAAAGGCAGGAAAAAAAAAGCCAGACCAATGGGGAAAAGGGGGCTGTAGAAAGGAGGGAAAAGAAGTCAAAGCGCCGATGAGAAGGGGTCTACAAAGAGAAAAGAGAGAAGGAGTGCCACAAAGAGGCTCCACAACAAAGTCAAAAGAATGGGGTTTACAAAGAGGTAAGAGTAAAGAGGCTCTACAGATAAGTAGGAGAAAGCTGTACAAAGAAGAAAAAGGAATATGAAAAATTTACAAAGAACTCAAGAAATGCCAAGAAACCAAATAATCCAAAGAGAAAAAAATGGGGAAAAGAGCTAAACAGAGAATTCACAAAGGAATTCTTAAAGGCTGAGAGACACTTGAAGAAATGCTCAGCATCCTTAAACATCAGAGAAATACAACTCAAGACAACTCTGAGATTGCATCTCACACCTGTCAGAATGGCTAATATCAAAAGCTCAAATGACAGCACATGCTGGCGAGGATGTGGAAAAAGGGGAACACTCCTCCAACAATGCTGGTGGGAGTGCAGGCTTGTGCAACCACTATGGAGTTCAATCTGGCTATATCTTAGAAAAATTTGGAATAGCTCTGCCTCGGTACCCAGCCATACCACTTCTGGGTATACATCCAAATGAGTCCTCACCAAATCACAAGGAAGTTTCCTCATCTATGTTCATAGCAGCCTTATTTGTAATAGCTAGAAAATGGAAACAACCCAGATGTCCCTCATCCAAAGAATGGATTAAAAAACTATGGTACATCTATACAATGGAATACTACTCAGCTATCACAAACAAGGAAATTATGCAATTTGCAGCCAAATGTATAGAATTAGGAAAGCTCAATATGAGTGAGCTAACCCAGACTCAGAAGGATGTGCATGGTATCTATTAACTTATAGTCAGATTTTAGCTATATAGTACATGATATCTATACAACAACCAACTCACCAAAGGGAACATGAACATAGACTTTTTCTTTTTCTTCCTGTCAATGAGACACTTTTCCCTAATGGTGCTGCCTTGTAGGTCCCCAGTGTATGAAGAGGCCCTTGGTCCTCATATGACTGCTGAACTGGGGCAGGGGACTGTTTTGTAGGGACACTCCACTCCAGAGGGGTGGGATGGAAGGGTTAGGGGGTAGAGGGTGGGAGGGCAGTACTGGGAGGGTGGAAAGAGGACACTATGATGGAGATGTAATCTGAAGCAATAAATAAGTAAATTTAAAAAAAAAAACAAAGAAGAGAAAGGGCTACAAGTATTTAGAAAAAGGTTTCTGCTCTCCCAGTTGCTGGTGCTCCCCCAAAGTGCTGCTTGTTCTTCCTGCTGCTGTCTCCTGATTTGCTGGACTTCTAATGAAACTGATATTACCCCCAAGAATCCAATGACCCTAATCAGCAGGAAGTAGCTCAAAGTGTCCTATGTCCCTTGTCCCTCTAACCTTCTTTCTCTCCCACCTAGGGCTGGGGTGTTGTATGGAACGAGGGGTGGAAGGGAGGTAGAGGTATTAAATTATTAAAAATGTACAATAAATTAAATACAGTAAGATAGATTAATGTGTATAATTAATAATACAAATTATTAAACGCCACCTTGCTACACAAAATGATCTCGATGCATCAAATGTAATAGGGTAAATGGTACAAGACTGGCTATTACATCAAAATTTAAACTGCATCAACTCAAAGAAAGCCTGACCAAATGTGAAACAATTTGTAGGCATTAATCCCTCAGCAATACCACTAAAGGCAAACTCCCAGTACGAGATGTGCACACCCAACCCCTCTGGAGCTGTGGCACAAATTCCCTGTTTGGTTTTGACAGGCTGAATGAAGAGAAGATAAGCATTAAAACGAAATATAGATAATAAATCACCTGAAGCAGCTGGCATATAAGATCTATGATGTGAGGGTACAGGCAGAGGTGGAAAAAACAATTACAGTGAAATGAATTTATTTTTGAGTCTTTGAAAGCTGATCTACACATGTTCCAGTAGAAATCCCACTAGTGTGTGTTGAAAGAAAAGAAACAAATTTAGGGCCAATGTGGAGAGATCTGAGAGTTCTAGCCCAGTGAAAGTGGAAAGTGGTGCTGTAGGCTTTCAGGTAAAATAGCAAGAAGACTATGTATTAGAAGGGAGAGGCAGTTCTTATTGCAAGCTCTACTTTAAAGTAGCTATTTAAAAACTAATAATTAAGAAAATATGTTAAATAAAATTCACATAGGAGGAAGATATGGAAATGACATCCTATAAAGCCAGAGAAATTTGAAGAGCATTGTGGGGTTTTCACAGATCCACCCTCTCTGTTAAAAATAAACCCAAATAAGATTAAAATGATTAACCAATAATAAAATTACCTGTGTAAAAGTCGATCTAATGCACTTTAAAAAATAGAATAAATTCTGATCTTGAAAACATATATTTGCAATGTGAACCATCCTGCCAAAATTCCTACCTCATCAATAAATAAAATATGCTATGATACGTGTACAAGGTGAAAAAACAACCTGAGTCTGAAAAGAACATAATTTAAATTGGCAAATTATTCAGCAACCAGCAAAATATATAGAAAGGTAAAATATTTTTAAACTTAATGAAATATCGAGTCAATGGTAAATTTGTCAATATATCAAATATGTGAGTAAGTAAGAATATTCAAGAAAGAACTTTTGATAATTGAACAGAAAAGTTCACTCCATCAGCATAAAAATAGAATAGCTATGCTATATCAGTGAATGTAAGAAGACTTTAGCAGAACTAATTCACTTTGCAAGAAAGAGAAACTATTAAGTAATAAGGGAAATTAATTGGGTGACTCACAAGGCACTACTGAAAAGTTGGAAGTATGTGTAATTAAAATCTTCTGAGGAGAGATCAGAAATGGAAGAGAAAGTAAGAAAAAAAGTAACCAAAATGCCAGCTAAACTTGATGGCGAAACTTAATTTAGTTGCAGTTTAAGCAAAATATATATATTAATAAAGTGGGCTTATAATTTGTGTATATAGTAAAATGCTCAAAAGCAATGGTCATATCCCTCTGGGGAGATAAGGGTCACACCAAACAATGGAAAAGAAAGTTCAAGTAGATCACATGAAAAATACAAAGAGAAAATTTACAGTACATTTTCTGAGAACAATAAAATTCAATTAAAAGTCAACCTAAATTTTAGTGAATAAATTGATATATTTCTAAATACTGAATGTGTCAAGTAAAAAAGCTCCAAAGGAAGAGGATTAAGTGAAATAAAGGAAAACAAAAGCAGAAAATTTCCCATTTGTAGAATATATCTACAGAAGTGGTTATATTGGAATTGTTGGCATTATCTAATACATTAGGAAGTATAAAAATGATCAATTACCTATGATTTACTCCATGAACAGAGAAACTTGAAGACAGTAAATTCAAAATATATCACATATTTAAATGTAAAATATAGAAAGGAAAATATTATTCACAACTTGGATGTAGGTCCAGAATTCTGGAGGATATTAAAATTATGTCCTGACTACAAGATATACAATTGGCACCAAACTTGTGGGAGTAGCCAGTCAATATTTGATTTGACTTAAGGCCCACTCAGTGAGATAGGATTCATTCCCAATATTATATAGGTGACCAAGAACCAGAGACTAGATAACCAAGAGACCTAAGGTAAAACTAAATATTTCTGATCCAATAAAAAAGGTAACAATAAAACGACTCCTAATTATATATTGCTATATTCATAGACCAGTGCCTTAGTCATCCATCATCAGAGAAGCTTCCTCCTGAAACAAATTGGAACAAATACAGACCCACAGCCTGACATTGCTGAGGCCTTCTCCTTTAGCAAAGCTGCAGTCATTTTATATTCAGTCTCCATTTTTATCATAAGGTGAAATTAAGTTAAAGTTTTCAGACTTTGCCTCCCAGAAGTAATTATTCATGCTGACAATGAAAAATTATCCTGAAAGGTCAGATTGACCTACTGTTCCAAATGTCTTACTATGACTGTATGGTACTCATACTGTTATCTTAGTACTGTGGAATTCCCTAAATACAAACCCACTTACCTCACTTAGGAACAAGCAGCTTAAAGCTTAGCTGATAATCCTTTGTCTACTTAGTCAAATACACTTGGAATGTAATACTGCCCTCCCCTTGCCTTCTACACTTGGTTTTCCTATAAAAATTCTACCTTGAGTGTGGTTCAATGTCACAGTTAAGCTCCAGACATCTCTTTGAGGCTCTGGTCATGACCAGTTTTAGGGTGTGTATTCAATAAACCATACATACATATCTGACTGAGATAGGAGTCTGAGCAGTTTGTGTGGTTAACTTGGAACCATAGAAGCATATGGAGAGAGAGAGAGAGAGAGAGAGAGAGAGAGAGAGAGAGAGAATATAACTCTATATGGGATGTCTCTATGCTTCTATCAAATCACTCCCCTCAAAACTCAGAACCCTTCAAAAGAGGAGGCAGAAAAAGTATAAAATCCAGAGGGAAAGGAAGGCACCAGGAGAACAAGGACCACTAAATCAACTAAGCAAGGCTCATATAGTCTCACAGAGACTGAAGCATCAAGAATAGAGCCTACAGGGGTCTTCATCTGGTCCTCTGTGTATATATATATTATAGCTTTCAGCTTAGTATTTTTATAGGAATCCTGAGCATATGAATGATTGTGTCTTAGACTGGATATCTAATGTGAATAAACAAAACCAACATTCCAACAACTAGATGACAAAGAAAAGAAAGAAAAAAGTATGTTGACACATGTCATATTGCTGAGACTCAGGCAACTTCCTCTGGGACAAAATGGAGCTCCACTCCACTATTGCCTTGTCCTACTAGAAGTGGCCCTCACTGGCTCACAAGAACTTCTCACTGGACCGAAAGCTTGTAAGTGTGGAGTTCTCCATTGCACAGGGTAGAATTTTTTTTCTTTTTTTATAATTTATTTTTTATTTCTTTAAGTTACATCTCAATCACAATACCTTCCTGACTCCACCCTCCAGTCCAACCCTCCCTCCCTCTTCCCCCTCAACCTCCCATCCTCTTACCCCCCCCTTTTAAAGTTTAAGGTATATCTTTTCCCCCCTTTCAGTCCAACAAATGGTTCTTTCTCTTATAACAATAAATACAATACAAAACAACAGAAAAAATAGGCCACAATTATGAGAGTTATATGGCTTAGCATACATTCCCAATGTCCAGTCCATATGCATTTGGCACCTGACTTTAACATTCTACTATCTAACCATCTCCATGAGTTTAAAGTTCTATATCAAACTCAGCTTTCATACTAACTTGCCTCACAATTTTAAGAACATCTTCTTAGAAACAGAACACCCTCTTGATTCCTAAACAACTCAAAATTTAACTATTAGACTCTAGCTATCTATTCTTCAACCACCTCAGAGACCTGAGAGGGATAAATATATCTGATTATATAGGAAATGCAGGGCCCACAGCTTCCAAAACTAAGAAATGACATACCAGTGGCTGCCTGGACAGTTCCCATTTTTTCTCCTCAGATACCATCAGGCAGCCACACATCTTAAGCCACCTACCTGTGCCTGACTTATCTTTCTCTACACTACTCAGTTGAGCTACAACTCCCTCTGTTTGTCTGTTTGTTGGCTGTTTTGTTTCATACTGTCTTTACTATGTCACCTAGAGAGAGTTTTTAATCCACAATCTTACATGGAATTCCTTTTGCTGCTTCTTTATCGTCCAGTAGAACTCAGGACAGATCAGCAATTGTGGAATGCTTTCATACCTGCTCATAAAATGACCAAACCTAAGAATAATAGTAATAGAAGAAGGAGAAGAATCCCAGGTTAAAGGCTCAGTAAATATTTTCAACAAAATCATAGAATAAAATTTTCCTAACCTAAATAAGAAGATGTTTATAAATGCATAAGAATTTTTACAGAACATCAAATAAATTGGAGCAGAAAAGAAATTCCCCTCAGCATATAATAATCAAACACTAAACATAGAGAACAAATAAAAAATATTAAAAGCTGCAAGGGGAAAAAAAGCAAGTAGCATATAAAGGCAGATCTATTAGAATTACATCTGACTTCTCAATGAAGACCCTAAAAGCCAGAAATGCTTGGGCAGATATGCTACAGAGTCTAAGAGAACAGAGATGACAGCCTAAACTACTATATTCATCAAAACATCCAGTCACCAAAGATAGAAAAATAAGATATTACATAATAAATTCAAATTTAAACAATATTTGTATAAAAATCTAGCCCCACAGGAGCCAGAAGAAAAGTTCAATGACAAGAAAGTTACCTACAACCATGAAAACACAGGAAATAAATTTTTGATTTGAAATTAAAAAAGGAACACACACACACACACACACACACACACACACACACACACTACCACCATCACTACCCCAGACCAATGACAACAACAATATAACAAGAATCAGCAATCATTGGTCATTGGCATCTTTCATTATCAATGATCAATGATCTCAATTCCAACAAGAAGACATAAACTAACAGAATGGATATGAACAGGATCTATCCTTCTCTTGCATCTAAGAAACAAACCTCAAAATCAAGAATAGATGTTATCTCAGGGTAAATGATTGGAAAAAATATATTCCAAGCAAATGAACCTAAGCAACAAGCTTATGTAGCCATTTTAATATCCAAAAAAATAGAGTTCAAACCCAAATTAATCCAAAGAGATTGTGAAGGACACACTATATACTCATCAAAGGAAAGATCCACCAAAATGATTTTTCAGTTCTTAACCTCTGTGCCCCAAACACAAGACTACCCAGGAAGAAACACTACTAACATTTAAATCACATATTGACCCTCAAACATTGGTAGTGGGAGACTTTAATACCCCACTCTCACAAGTGGACAGAACATCCAGACAAAAACTAAGCAGAGAAATGCTGGAGCTAACAGATGCTAAGACCCAAATGTACCTAACATGTATTTACACAACATTCACCCAAAAACAAAAAAATATACTTCGTTCTCAGCACATCACTGATTTTTTTTTCAAAATTAGCCACATGCTCAGACATAAAGCAAGGATCTTGTATCAAAAGATACAAGAAAATTAAATTGAAATAGTCCCTGTTTCCTATCAGATCACCATGGAATAAAGCTGGATATCAGCAGCAGAAAGAACAGAATGTTTATAAACTCATGAAAAATGAGAAACTCTCTACTGTATTAAAAAATGGGTCAAGACAAAAATAAAGAAATAAATAAAAGACTTCCTGCAATACTGTGGAAAAAATGAATACACAGCATACCCAAATGTAAGGGACACAATGAAAGCCCTGCTAAAAGGAAAGTATTAGGTACCTATATTTAAAAAAAATAAATAAAAATGGAGAGATATCATACTAGAAAAGCTACAACCCATCTGAAGCTTCTAGAACAAAAAGAAGCAAGGATAGTAAAGATAAGTAGACAGGAGGAAACAATCAAACTGAGAGTAAAAATTAATAAAATAAAAACAAAGAGAATCAATGAAACAAAGAATTGGTTCTTTGAGAAAATCAATATTATAGACAAACCCTTATTCACACTAAATAAAAGATGGAGATAGAATACACAAATTAAAAATAAAAAGGGGAACATAGAGAGAGGCACTAAGGAAATCCAAAGAGTCATGAAGAACTTTAATAGCTTGTGCTCCATCAAACTGGGGCATCTGAAAGAAACAGATTATTTTTCTCAATGGGTATCGTTTAACAAAACTAAATCAAGACCAGATTTTTTTAAAAGCCTTTTATTGAACTAAAAGGAGAATCTGTTGAGGGTGGAAGATACACCTTAAATTTTTTTTTAAAAAGTGAATAGGAGGGAGACTGGGAAGAAGGTAGGAAGGTGAGACTGAGAGGGAGAGAAGGGAGAAGACTGTGATTGAGACATAACTTGAAGAAATAAATAAATGCTGAAAAAAAACCTAGTGAAATAGAAGCTGTCATGAAAAGTTTCCCATAGCAAAAAAAAAAAGAACCCAAAAAACAAAATAATGCAAAACACAACAAAAACAAAAAAACAAACAAAACTAAGATAAGATGGTTTTAGTACAGAATTCTACTAGACTTTTAAAGAAGAGCTAACACAAATATTACTCAAATAATTCCAAAAAATAAAAACAGTAAAGATATTTTCCAACTCTTTTCACAGTTACACTAATACTAAAACCACATAAAAACTCAAAAAAAGAAAGAAAATTACACACCAATTTTCCTTATGAACATAGGTACAATAATACTCAATAAAATTCTTGCAAACCAAATTGAAGAACACATTAAAAAGAAAATTGACCATGATCAAGTAGATTTGATCGTAGAGATATAAGATGGTTCAACATCAATAAATTTATATATCTAATACATGATATAAACAAACTGAAAGATAAAAACCAAGTGAACAACTCATTAGATGCAGAAAAGTCCTTTGATAAAATTCTAATATCCCTTCATGATAAAATCCTGGAGAAATTAGAGATACAAGGAGCATATAACCTGAATATAACAAAGGCAATCTATAGGAAGTATATAGTCAAAATCAACTTAAATGGACGGAAAAATCAAACTAATTCCATTAAAAATCAGTATGAAGACAAGGTTATTCACTCTCTCCATTCCTGTTCAATATAGTACTTGATGTCTTAGCTAGATCAATAAGACAACTGAAGATCAAGGGAATACAAATTGGAAGAAGAAAAAAAAAATCAAAGTATCATTATTTTCAGATGATATCATAGTATACATAAAAGTCCCTAAAAATTCCACCAAGGAATTTTGACAGCTGATAAACTCTTTCAGTTAAGTGGATGGATACAAGATTAACTCAATAAAAAAAATTAATAGCCCTCCTATATAAATGACAAAAGGACTGGGAAAGAAATGAAGGAAACAATATCATTCAAAGTAGCCTCATATAATGTAAAATATCATGGGGTAACTCTAACCAAGCAAGTGAAAGTCTTGTAAGAAAACAAAACAAAACAAAACCCAAAAAAACAAACAAACAAAAAACAAAACTTCAAGACTTTGAAGAAAGAAATTGAAGAAAATATCAGAAGTTGGAAAGATCTCCCATGCTCAAGGATCAGTGAGATTTACACAGTAAAGCTGTTCATTTTACCAAAAGAAATATACAGATTCAATGTAATTCCCAATAAAATTCCAGCACAATTCTGTCTAGACCTTGAAAGGACAATTCTCAACCTCAGAAAAAAAAAATACCTAGGGTAACAAAAACAATCCTGAACTGCTGGAGGCATCACCATCCCTGATTTTTAAAAATGTACTACAGAGCTATAGTATAAAAATTATAGCTATTGTTATAAAAGCAGACATGTTGATCAATGGAACAGACATACATCCACATAATCCACAACCATGGACACCTGATTTTGGATAAAGAAGTTGGAAATTCACATTGGGAAAATAATAACAGAAAGACAGTATCTTCAACAAATGCTGCTGGTCAAACTTGATGTCTACATACAGAAGAATAAAAATAGATCCATGTTTATCACCCTGAACAAAACTCAACTCCAAGTTAATCAAAGACCTCCATATAAAACCATATACACTGAATTTGACAGAAGAGAAAGTAAGGAGTATCTTTGAGCAAATTGACACCATGGCCACTTCTTCAACAGAATGTGGATTATCACAGGCAATAAGATCAGCAATTAACAAATGGGACCTCATGAAACTGACTAATTTCTGTGAGGCACAGGACACTATCAATTGGATACTGCAACATCCTATGGAGTAGGACAAGATTTTTGCCAACTCCATATTTGATAGAGGACTGATCTCCAATATATAAAGAATTAAGAATCTAAATATGAAAAAATATAATTAATCAGTTGTAATAATATCAAATAATATAATCAAAATGAGGTACAATTCTAAACAGAGAATTCTTAGTAGAATAAACTCAAATGCCCATGAAACAATTAAAGAAATGTTCAACATTCTTAGCTATCAGGAAAATGCAATTCAAAACTACTTTGCAATTCCATCTTATACCTGTCAGAATGGCTATGATCTATAACATAAGTGAATGTTCATACTGGCAAGGACTTGGAGCAAGGAGAACACTCCTCCATTTCTGGTAAGAGTGCAAATTTGTACAACCACTAGAGAAATCAATTTGGTGGTTCCTGAAAATATTGTTAATTGATCTTCCTCAAGATCCATTTATTCCACTCTTGGGCATACATCCAAAGTATGTTCCACCATATTACAAAGACATTTGCTCAACTATGTTCATGGAAGCTTTATTCATAATAGTCAGATACTGGAAACAACCTAGATGTCCTACAACAGAAAACAAATAAAGAAAGTAAGATACATTTGCCCAATGGAATATTACTCTACTGTTAAAAAAATGGCATCATGGAATTTGTAGGCAATAGAGAACTAGAAAAAGATCCAATTATGTGAGGTTTCTAGACCAAGAAAGACAAAAATGATAGATATTCACTTATATGTGGAGACTAGCCATTACATAAATGATATCCAAGCTACAATCATAGACCCAGAGAGGTTAGGTTAAATGTAGGTGTTTATGGGTTACACATTGATTTCCCTGAGAAGGAAAAATACAATAGTTTTTATGGTTGGGCTGGGGGCTGATGCGGACAGGTGCTGAAGGAATTGGGTTGGGAAAGAGATAGAATTGAGGGAGAGAGTACAAGGATAGACTACTGGAATTTGGGGCATTTGGGCAGCAATTTAGAAATGTAGTTCAATGGAAACCTCCTGGAATCTATATTGGTGATCCTAGTGAGGATTCTTGGCAATGAAGGACATGAAATCCCAACTTGACATCTTTTGTAACCAGGCACGCATTGATGTTTAGGGGTTGGTTTGCATTTAGTTGAGTTGTTTACCAAGGGGGTCCTGTGGATAACCCCCAAACAACCCAGACTGTTGGAAGGACCGAGAGTTGTTCTCCACAAACTTACAACAGAGCTCCAGTCATCATCAGAGAGGTTTCTTCAAAAGCAAATCAGAACAGATGCAGAAACCCAGAATCAGACTTCATTCAGAAAGAGTCTATATTGGAGTCATCTAATGATGAGCACAAGGCATCCCGTGGCAAAGGGAGTAGAAAAATTGTAGAGTCGGGGAAATGGAAGACAACAGGAGAACAAGGACCACTAAATCAACTAAGCAGAGAAAACATATGGGCTCACACAGATTGAAGAGGCAAGCACATAGCCAGCATGTTTCTGGGCCAGGTTCTCTGTGTACATGTTGTGGCTGCTAGCTTGGTGTTTTTGTGGGACTTCTAATTGTGGGAGTAAGTTTGTCTCTCACTCTTTTGCCTGCTCTTTGTACTCTTTTCCTCTTGTTGGGTTGCCTTGTCCAGCTTTAGTGTGAGGGCTTTTGTGTTTGTCTTATTGTGTTATTATGTTCATAATTTGTTTTGGGGGGGAGGTCTTGGGGGGTTATTTTTTGTTACTGTTTGGTTGTTGTCTCTTGGAGGTCTGCTATTTTCTGATGGGAGGCAGAGGAGTATGCATCTGGGAGAGATGGGAGGTGGGGTTGAGGGGCTAGGTATTGGGGCAAGGGGAAACTGTGGTAGGGATGTATTTTATGAGAGAACAAAATATTTTTAATAAAATCAATAACTACATTAAAATATACATTTTAATGATAATACAATTACATTACTTTTCCCTTTCTTTTTCTCCTTCAAGAATCTCTCAAGTCTTCTCCCTTCAACTTCTTCCATGTTCCCTTACTCTGAAACAGATAGTCTCTTATTTTGATTATTAAGGTTACAAATATGCAAATATATGCATAAATAAATAAACATAGCTATACTACTCCTTGATAACTTAATAATAATAATAACAATAATAATAAAAAGTGTTGATATGATAGTCAATATAGCATCCATGAGAATGGAAAAGTATTTTATAATTAAACCATAGACAGGCAAAAAGAAAAAAAAGCATAGGATAGATATTTTCAAATTTCCCATGAGACTCACACAATCATTCCTTGTATGGAAATGGCTATGCGAATGATTGTCCAGAACATACAGCTAATGTTCAAAAATAAAATAGTGAATTCAGTATTGTGATCATTGATTCGACTTCCTGTTTCATTTGTGTCACAGAGTTATTCTGGTTGAAATAAGATAATATAACTAGTTTTGTCTAATATAACTATTGTTTTCCAAATTATGATTACAGTAAGTTTGCTTATAAGCATCTGTCCTTTGAAGAGATGAACAAAGCCCTTTTTAAGATAGCTTGTATATGATGTTCATTCTGCTTCTTTCTTATGTTGGGGATAGGTATAATTTGCTAAGTGGATATGTTACCATTTGGTCTTAGAAAGAAGCTAGCTTTGCCACTGTGTATTATGTTATAGAAAATATTCACATAATCCATTTCCAAAAGCTAAACATAATAGATTTTTTGAGTATGATTATGCAATGAATTGATGTATGTAGCCATCAACTCAGTCTTCATCATAGGACATACATCTACTCAGCACCATAAATGGTCTGTAGTTGTTAAGGTGGAACATGGCTGCTACAGTACTCTGTGTTCCACCTGGATAGCAGGCCTTTCAGGTGATCAAAAGGAAAACATTATAATGAGCAGAGCCATTACTTCGCTTTGCCTGAGGGTGGAACCAAAACATTTGCTTTGAGTCACCAATTCTCCATTGTACATGTGGGCAATTGTTTCTGCAGGGCTGTGTTCTCAATTCACTTTTACAGTTTTTACTGAAATGTCAGATCCAGTTATACTGTCACAGTACATTTATATGACTTGATGACTCCATCTGAATGTGAAATATTCAGAAAATCTCGTTAATTCATTAAAGTGCATTTTTGTTTAATTTTACTTCGCCACATTGATAGGTATGGGCCTTCTCTTATCGATCTTAAGAATTTATGCTAAATACAAGTTCCTTTTTTGCTCCTTAATCATATTCTATTGTGCCAGTAGAGTGACATGGACTTCTTACAAGAGAGAAATAATCAAAAGGGCTAGAGAAATCTGTTTTTTTTTAATATGCCAACATAAAACTGAAGAACAGATATTTTTGAACTGTAGAACACTGCATATGACCTATATATTTAGGAGGAAATACCATAAAACCAGTTGCCCCAAGACATCATTTAATTTCCCAAAAACAAAAGAGCAAACAAACCAACCAACCAACCAAAAAACACTTTAAATTTGTGGTCTTGGTGAGTCTGATAGTAATAAATTAGAAAAACAGGTTGCTATAAATTTTTGGAGAAGAACTTTCAGATACCACTCAGACCAAAGTGGGAATGGGGAACAGTGCCCAGCATCTAGTTCACTATTGTTCACTCACTAAGCATTTAGTGAACTGTTATAAAATTGTATCAATCACATAGCAAACAACATATAATCAGAAAACATTTTGTAAAGGCTGTTTTGAAGAAAGTCTTTGGAAAAGTAATGTACCCTAAAGGATAAACATTATTCTAATTTTAATCTTTTCAGAAATTTATGCAATAGCATTGAAGCAGGGAATTAACTTGTTCACTGAGATAAAAGAGCTACTGGTAAGTCTGTGTGAAACAGAAAATTGATGTGACTTTAAGAATAAATTCAAAATGAGTCCAAATAAATTGTAAAGTCACTATAATGGCAAATTAACATTGTATAGTAAAGATTTCATGCAATGTGACAGGTCTAGGTGTGGCATGGTATTGGGAATTTGTGGAATAAATGAACAGAAAATACCATGACTCTCCAGAGGAAAAATAATCCTGGTCATTTGATTCACCTAAAGCAAGGATGAAGACTTGACTCACAGTCAGCAATGATTCAGGACACTCCACAAATAATCTCCCAACACTGAGTGCCTTGCACAAAGTACAAACAAACCAGTCTTGGCATCTACCAGGTAATCAGCAGAAACAGATTCAAAGTCATTAATAAACCCATTTTAGTTCTGCATGCATGTTGTTTTTATTCTTCTTGTTAACTTTAGGAATTATGTGTGTTGGCACAAGTGTATCTGTGTGCATCCAAGGCTGAATTCATAACAATCCTCTTCTATCAGGTATACGGTGTAAAAATATATGAAAGGTTGAAAGCCAGAGTAATGAAATGATGTGAATCTGATCAATAAATTATTACTTTTGTTATAAATATTCTTTGAGGACAACAGAGCTAACAATTTGAAAATATTAATATAATCACTCATTTCTTTTAAGTAATATATTATTTCTAAATCACATGACATTTTTAAAAGAGATTCCATCTAAACCGTAAAACAAGAGAGGGTAAACTGTCAATCATTAAGCAAAACATTAGCTTGAAAGTAAATTTTTAGAAAAAAAGAGTTTCTCTAAACTATGTAGCTCCCAGATAGTATGCTATAGATCAAGCTTGAAAGAGCAAAGATTATTTTATCTCAAACAAAATATTTTTCTTGGCAGCTATTCTGACATAGGAAAGAATATAATGCACATGTTTTCTGATAATAAAAATCAGGAGCGAACATTTGCAATAACAAAATTTGCTCAAATTATTCTATATTGAATAGCTAATATTAAAGAAAGAAGTATCTTTAAAAACACATAGTAAGTGCATTAAAGTCCACAGATTAAAGGTACCCCAGAGGTTCTCTTCCCATTCATAACTCCAAGAGAAGATTCTTAATTTTAATTATTCTTCTTGGATCAGTGCAGGTAGAGAGGGGAAGTGAATATCCTGTTCTCTGTTTAATTTAATATTGTTCTGGATAGTTTTGTATTAACTTGGCACAAGCTAAAGTCATCTAAGAAGAGGGAACCCCAATTAATAAAATGCCTCCATTAGATGGGGCTGTAGGAGAGCCTTCATAGCATTTACTTAACTAGTGATTGATGGGAGAAGGCCCAGCCCAAGGTGGGTAGGTTCATCCATGGCCTGGTGGTATTGAATTCTACAGGAAAGAAGACCAAACAAGCCATGGGAGGAAGCCAGTAAGCTGCATCCTTCTATGGCATTACCTCACTGTTTGAGTTCCTGTCCTGACTTCCTGCAACGATAAACAGTGATGTGTAAGCATAACCCAAATGAACTTTTTCCTTTCAGGTTTCTTTGGTTTTGGTGTCTCATGAGAGCAATAATAACCATGAATAAGGCAGATATCAAGATGGCCAGATGTTCTAATGTACTTAAACCTACATAGAGAAAGAAATACTGAAGAATGAAGAAAATTTCTCAGAAACCCTGATCCCTGGCACGGAAAGTTATTGCAGAGATGGAAATACCTGGGTGGATTGTAAGAATTTATTAATCATAAAATCAAAGAGACAGAACAAGATAGACAATGGCCACTGATATTTAAGTAGTTTTTCATTTTTAAAAACAATTTCAGTTCAATTATTTTTAAACATATATTTGTATGCATACACATGTTTACACAGGCTGTGTGTATGCAGATGGAAATATCAGGGAACATTATTCTTTTAAGACAATATATTCCATGAGGGAAGTTTCCTGGTTGGCCTGGATTTCAGCAATTGAAGAAGACTGAAGTAAGGACAACATCGCAGATTCTCTTCTCTCTGTCTCTCCGAGATGAGATTGCAAATGGCAGCCAATGTACCTGGCATTTTTAGGTTCTGAATCTCAATCTTATGACTTGGGGACTACCAAGTAAGTGCTTGATCCCCTGAACCATCTTCTAAACTACAATTTTCGGGACAGAGTTTCTTTCTTTCCATGGTAGTTGCTGCTAAATTTCAGGAAATCCTCCTGACTTTGGTTACAAAATGATGAGATTACATGCATTTGTCCATGGCTAGGTAGGTTCTTCATTTACTTCAATAACATATGTTACATTAGATAATACAGTCACTTTTGTCTAATTACTTTACAGTACATCATCTCATCTTCAGACAGACTGTCAGTGCACACAGCATGAACAAAAGAATTTTGTAGAATGAAGACACACATTTTCTGATATGTTGCAGAAAAAATGTTAACAAACAGCAAAGATTTACTTCAGTAAAGTATTGTGCTTAATATTTATTGTTTATGTTTATTTATTACTTCAAATTACATATCCATCACAGTGCCCTCTTTCCACCCCTCCTGGTCCCAAACTCCCACCTTCTACCTTCTCTCCTTCTTATCCTACTCCTCTGGATTAGTATGTCCCTACATATCAGTCCCCTCCCCACTCCAGTTCAGCAGTCATATGAGGGCTAAGAGCTTCGTCATGTACTGGGGACCTACATGGCAGCACCACTAGGGCACAGTTTCCCACTAACAGGGAACAAATTCTATGTTCCTGTTTCTTTTGCTGTATTGGTTGTAGTATAGATATCCTGGACTATATGGCTAAAATCCAGTTGTAAGTGAATAGATGTCATGTGCATCTTTCTGAGTCTGGGTTAGCTCACTTAGAATGAGCTTTTCTAGTAACATCCATTTGGCTGCAAATTGCATGATATCCTAGTTCCTGATATCTGAGTATTATTCCATTGTGTGAATGTACCACAGGGTTTTTTTTTTTAATCCATTTGTTTGTTGAGCAACATCTGGGTTGTTTCCATTTTCTAGCTATTATAAACAAGGCTGCTATGAACATAGATGAGGAGATACCCTGGTGGTTTGGTGAGGAATCAGTTGGATGTGTACCCAGAAGTGGTATGGCTGGCAGTTGAGGTAGAGCTATTTAAAGTTTTCTGAGATATCACCAGACTGATTTCCATAGTGGTTGTACAAGTTTGCACTCCCACCAGCAATGGAGGAGTGTTCTTTCTCCAAACCTTGCCAGCATGTGCTGTCATTTGAGTTTTTGATATTAACCATTCTGACAGGTGTGAGATGAAATCTCAGAGTTGTCTTGAGTTGCATTGTTCTGATGATTAAGGATTTGAACATTTTTTTTTAATAATTTATTTTTTATTTCTTCAAGTTACATCTCAATCACAATCCCCTCCCTACTCGCCCCTCCAGTCCCACCCTTCCACCCTCCTCCCCCTCAGCCCCACCATCCTCTTCCCTTCTTTTTTTTTTTTTTTTTTAGTTGAAGGTATTTATTTTTCCCCCCAACAGCTCTCCCTTTCAGTCCAAATAATGGTTCTTTTTCTTATAACTATAAATACAATACAAAACAACAGAAATAAATAGGCCACGATTATAAGAGTTATATGGCTTAGCATACATTCCCAATGTCCAGTCCATATGTATTTGGCACCTGACTTTAACATTCTACTATCTAACCATCTCCATGAGTTTAAAGTTCTATATCTAACTCAGCTTTCATACTAAATTGCCTCATAATTTTAAAAATATCTTCTTAGATCCAGAACACCCTCTTGATTCCTAAACAACTCAAAATCTAACTATGAGACTCTAGGTATCTATTCTTCAACCACCTCAGAGACCTGAGAGGGATAAATATATCTGATTATATAGGAAGTGCAGGGCCTGCAGCTTCCAAAACTAAAAAATGACATACAAGTGGCTGCCTGGACAGTTCCCATTTTCTCTCCATACATTACAG
>CAJQZJ010000249.1:267378-281243 GCA_907164525.1 Lophiomys imhausi | reverse complement strand
AAAAAAAAAAGAAGGGAAGAGGATGGTGGGGCTGAGGGGGAGGAGGGTGGAAGGGTGGGACTGGAGGGGGGAGTAGGGAGGGGATTGTGATTGAGATGTAACTTGAAGAAATAAAAAATAAATTATTAAAAAAAATATTCTGTTTAGAAATGAGCATTTAACCAGCACATATTCTTAGGATATATTACAGCCATGAATAGTATTCATTACTATTCACTACTTAAAGACTATTCTATATTAATGCTCAGAATAATATTTGTCTCTAGATAAAATCACAAGCATTTAAGGGAAAGTTTAGGACCATGTAACTCCGAAATTAAATTCCTAATTGTAGCTTAAGATCTCTTTATCCTATGGATTTTTTTTTTCTTAACCAGGATTACAGTAACCAGCCATGAATTCCGTCCTGTGAGCAGGCCTCAAATACAATCAGAGAACGGTTGGACAATCCCATAACAGCCTGTCAAAGTTATACAAGTGGACACATCTTTCCAGAAAAGCTGGCATTGCAGTTTCATGTCAATAGCTGACTAAGTGAGTTGCTGCCTGCTGCCGTATGAATTTCATCAGCTTGTATATTTCCTTACTGGACCAGAAAAGCAGGTTTCAACTCTTGTTCAAGTCTTTTCTTGAATTATCTGTATCTTGCAACAAAAATGTATGGTGTTTTCAGAAATAGAATCTTATCAACTAGTTCTGGTAGTGACAAGTGAAAAGTTGTTCTTTCTCCTTAAATTTTTTTTTCTTTTTAAAAAGTAGACAGGGATAGGTAGTATTTGTGCTTTTGCATAGCATGAAGCAAGCTCTTTTGGTTTTTAGACAGCTATTATTCTGATAAGCCCCCTTACATATAACTTAAACTTTTTTTTTCTGGTAACTTTTGTCAGCAGCCAAACGATCTTGAGGCCCCTTCCTTTGTGTCTATCTGCTTCAACATTATAGAAAAGGCCCACTATCTACAGTGTTCAAGCCCTGTCAGAACTTTTCTGGAAAAGGAGTTCAATAAACGTGTAAGCTTCCTGAAAAACTATCCAGCATTTTTCAAAGTCTACAGTGAAGATTCACCCCAGAGTTTCTTCATGCTGACACCCCCTTTCCCTTTAATCTGTTATTACTGACACACAGAGAAGATTCCCTTATTGCTAAGTGCTACTCTCCTTGTTTGTACAGATTTCACACAGAGTCCTATAAAGGTGATTTCATTATTTCTGATAGTGGTTTTACACACTGCCTGACTCAGTCCAAACAATTTTAGAAGTTATGGAAGTTGGACAGTTAACAGAAAACATATAGGTGTAATAGTAAATACTCTTGCCAAATATTGTGTATCTCATTTGGAGATAAGCCTGATTGATTTATGACCTCAGATAAACTTTCACTCTATGGATGATAAGACCAAACACCTGCTGTGTCATAGAACTAATTAAGGACTCTATACTTCCCATGAACTCAGGAGATAATGAGGCTACCAAGGAATATCTAAATTTAGTGCAAAATACACAAATTGTTTCATTGTAATTCCTTATACCTTGTCAATTTTGGCATAATATACAATCATTTAAATATACTGTCAATTAAACTTAACTTGTGTGTAGAAAACCAATAGTTAAGTGCCTTGCTATTTCAATGGTTTTATCTGTCATTGTGATAAATGCCTTTTAATGACAAGATGATTCTTTAATGTAGTAAGCCCTTATTCAGTGTATAGAAAGAATACTCACCACAGTAAACATGTCATTGCATCCTAGCTTCTTTTATTCTCTCTCTCTCTCTCTCTCTCTCTCTCTCTCTCTCTCTCTCCCATAGGTAGCTATCTTTTATATCTGACTGCAGGAGTCATTAGCCTTTGTAGCCTTAGAAGCTAACAGTACAGTGGCCCATCAGCTCTGAGGCTATCAGCCAGGAAGAATCAAGGAATTGCTGGTGGTGAGTCCCATTCTAAGTTACCTTGTGTACCAAGGCTGCTCCTTGGCAAGCTTTCAAGACCCTTTCTTTTTTTCCCAAATAGTTAAGTGTTTAAACAATAATATTTCATATAGAGATTCTTTTCTGTTCCTATGTACTTAATGTTCTGTGTGCCTCAGCTTTTAATTCTCTTTTCCTTGATTTTGAAATTTTTCTTCTATAATTTTACTGAAAATATTTTCTAAGCTATGGATCAGGAATTGTTTTATTTCCTCTGTGCAGAGAATTCATATAATTATTCTTTTCTTCAGGTTTCAATACTACCAACATATTCTGTTTATGAGCTTTATTTTTAATTTTATTATTAATTTTTAATAAATAAATTAATTAATTTAATGGACATTTTTCTATTTTGTCTTCACAAAACCTGGCTTCTTATAATATCCATTCTTTTGTGAAATTTCTACTAACTTCATAATTAAATACATTGAATTTTAAGTTCCAGATTTATTTTAGTTTGTGTTTTCTTCAGTATTTCTGCCTCTTTACTGAGTTCAATTTTCATATCCTATATTTTAAGCATTTTTCATTTATTTGTAGTTTGTCAGAAGTTTATTTCTGCTCTTTTTTATTTTCTTCTTTGACTCTTTGAACAAAATTTTAGTAGTTCTTTTAAATTTTGAGTCTTGAATTTATCTAAATTGTTCTTGTTAGGAATACTGACTATAGGAATGGCATTCTTGGGAAGCATAAATTATCTTGGTTTTGTGTTTATGTTTTGTTGCAGGACCTGCACATGTGCAGAAATCTTATTGGTTTTGTATTTTTCATGACATCTTAGTCCAACAAGTCAGAGTTGCAATAAATACAAGAAACTGGGTGCCTTGAATGGTCTTTAGAGTACAAGAAAAAGGGGGCATTGGGCCAAGTAGTAGTGGGTCTGGCTGTGTATAACTGCTAAATGTGTGCATTGAGTTTAGATGATGTTTGCAGAGCTGAAAGGGTGAAGGCTTCTTCGAGATCTGGTCTCATGGTGTATGTGGAGAAGTACTACATGAGTACTGCAGAGGATTTGGAGTGGAGTGCTACCAAAGAGGTAAAAAAAAAAATTCTAATCTGAAATGTTTAAGTAGATCAATAAAATATTAATATTATATTAAAACTTTTAGATCCATTAGTCAAATTAAAACCTAAAAAATAAGCCAAGACAGTGAAAGGTATATCTCATATCAGTCAGCAAAAATTCCTTGAGTTGATAATTTGAGAGACTTAGAGGGTAGAATGAAGAAAATGCTTTTAAAAGCAGAGAGAAAAGAAACACTCAGAGAAATGCTTCTTAAGAGCACTAGCAATACATCAAGACTACTAAATTGTAGTTCAGTAAATAACTTAAAGTGTGTGCCACATGCCCTATTATAGTATTTAATAAAATATAAGTGGTTCCCCCAAATGGAGAGCACAGGAAAACCTGGAGAGTTACAAAGCAAACAGCAACACTGTTTAATACTCTGGGGTCTGTTTATATAGGAGTGTAAAGAGAAGAGAATGATACTCCTGAAGAATTTAGAAGTACTAGGAGAAAAATAAAAACAGTGAGGATGAACAAATACTTTTGTTTGATCGTAATCTGTGTGTACTGGTACAAATAGGACAAGCTGTAGGAGAATGTTCTTTAGACTCCATACATTGAAATATAATTGATTATGCCACTGTACTCCGAAAGCAATTTGAATAGGAATTCTTTGCAGTAACTTCAAACTGAAATCTCCTAGGTTGCATTGTTTTATGAGACAGGGTCTGATGTATCCCAGACTGACCTTGAACATTCCATGTAGATAAAGATGGCCCTGAATTTCCTTTCTTCCTCTATCTGCCACCTGACTACTTCGATTTTTGTTAGGTATCATGAAATTTGACTTTTGTGATGCTATAAATCAAACCTAAGGCTTTGTATACTTTAGTTTCAGGGAAATACTCTACCAACATCACTACCTGGGTTGCCTTTCAAAGGGCCAATGTTCTGAACTGCAACTGAAAATAAATGCTGGGAATTGGGTACAGAAATAGTGTTCCTTGGGTAATAAATATTGCTTTAGAAGAGGTCAGCATTTAGCATAATATCCATTCTAGTTTGTGTATATTTTATTGACTCAATTGTCATGATTTGAATGCTATATATGATGATGGGCTGTGTCATCTGGTTGTATGATAGAGAACCAAATTAAATTGAATTCTTACGATTAGGACTTTAATATTCAACTGAAAAGATAGACAAATATGAATTAGATGCTTGGATGTATAAATTGGGTTGGGGGGGCAGGCTAGGTTTAGCAAGACTATGAGAAAGTATCTGAAAAAAGAGACACATGGACAAATTTGGAATCAATGGAGGAGAAAACTAGTCTGAGGAAGGAGGGGAGAAAGTATAAAACCTCGGGTTCTGCTTCACACATTAACCATTCAAGGCTGTTGTCATGCCCAAATAACAGTAGTGAACATAAAACTGTTTTATTAACATTATCACTCAAGGGGAATGAAGAACAAACATACTTTCAGAAAAAGACAGAGATTTTATAGCTTCCCAGGGCACACTACAATAACTTCTATTACATTCCTTCAACAAGAAGAGAGAAAGACTTACAGTTAAACTGTAAGTAAGCACTCTAGGAAAAACCAGTATTAAGGAAGGGTGAATGGTGTACAACCTTAAAAACCAGACAGAGCTATGATATTAGATTTAAATTGCATGGAAGACCGAAGAAGCAAGATGAGAGCTAAAGGATCTTCTGTTCTTGAAGTGGTCAGAAATGGATAATGCATTTTAATGTACTTCACACATCAAGTCAAATATATAGATTATATTTTATATTTTCTAAGTTAAAGAACATATGTAAAATTAAAAATTTCAAATTAATCACGAATCCAAAGAGAACACAATTAATCAACTAGACAATAGTGAGGGAAAATCAGGAAATATATATGGAAGCTAGAACATAACAGAACATGTCTATGTCATGAAATCATGGATTTGTATTCACTCTATTGACAAGTTTTGTGTCTATGAGAAATATTTTACAGTAACATACATAACACAAGCAAATATTGAGATACTATTGAATACCTTTACAACACTTTGCCATTATTTTATTTAAAAATTTAAACCTCACAAAATAGAACTAAAATTGTTTATAGTGCCTATTGATAGTACTGTATTTATGATAATGGTGGACATAAGCGACTATTCAGTGTATAATGACAAAAGAATGAGAAAATTATCTGGGAAAAATTTTGGAACGCTATCCACAGTACACATATGAATGTAATTAAGAAAAAGAGGAAGTTTCTTGAAAATTTCTTGAAAAGAATATGATTGTATTTACTTTAAAAGACATTATTTTAATATATTCAAACTTTATTATATATCAAAAGTGAAAAATCATGAGCCTATTAAGTGGCTTACCAGGTTAATTACTTGCTGCCAAATATGAGTTCAATCCCAAGAAATCATACAGTGTAATTAGAGAATTGCAGTCCACAAATTATCCTCTGACCTCAACATGTATGCTATGTATGTTGAAGAAATGCATATGACCCCTCTATCATATACAGAGAATGATAAAATAAAAGTAATAAAAATATGTCAATCAAAAGCTTAAATTATGAAAATATATATGTAAATACATATACATAGATCCCAGCAATTAGTGAAATAAGTGGCCATGAAAGTGAATGGGGTGGGTATATGGGATATATATATATCGCATATTCTGCTACTGATGCAAACATTAAATAGCTCCAGTCTAAAGCAGGGAAAAATCTATCATCACCTGCACTATGCAAAAAATATCTACATAGAAACTCAAGCAGAATTATATTCATTTCTACTATGGGTGAGTTTTAATTTATCTGTTGCAATTGAGAAAGAAAAAATTCTTTTAATTTTTTTTTAAAACAGAACATTGTGTAGTTACTAGTCCTTGGAGAAAAATTGTTAAAAATATATCACAATTATCTATTATTCTTCAATTGGCCTCTTGGGTAAATACTGCAGTGTTTTGCTTCACTTTCTTTATAGAACCAAGGCACCTAACAAAAAAAGAACAGTGGAATGAAATACCTTCCCTAAGTATTCTTCAAAGCAAGTGAAAATGATTCCATGGGGTACACATTTGCAATTGCTTTCTGTACAACCTCTGGAGAGCTCTTCCCTCTCACTTGAATTAGGACTTTGGGCAAAGAGCCTGCTCAAACTGAGAATGTGATAATACTTACTCTTGACCACGGTACATTGCTTTTTTGTCCCCAATGCCAGGCACTCCAGCAGTGTGAGCAGTCAGGGAGCACAGATAAAAATACAGATAATAAAACTGTGAGTGTTCCCTGAAGCAGATAAAAAGGACATGCGTTTTCTCCTTTTTAAGAATACAATATAAGAAAAGAGAAGATATAAGACCTCACAATATCTATTTACATCAAAGATTTATCTGTAAATACCATATAGTTCTCAAACAAGGCAATTTCCTTGCTGCTTTGTTGTTACATTTACCATTAAAGATAATTCGGGGACATATTTGAGAGTGTGACTGTTTATGTCTATCAATTCCATAAGTATATCTTAATTACAGAGGTGGAGAACTGTAGCAAAAGCATTAATCTGAGGACAGGCTTGGGTGCTTACAGTCACCATAGAGAACAGACTGTCTTTATCTTTATCTTTTCACAGCTACACCTCTGAGGATGTGTGTTAGGGGTTAAGGTTAAGAGCTATGAAGGTGATTTTCCTTTCAAAGTTTTGCTTTAATTGCATGTCAATTTTCGCGGATTTTTCTCTCCAAAATTTTTTTCTTTAGGGCAATCTAGTTCATTTTTGGATTAACAAAACTGCAAACTTATACCTAATATTTGTTAAAATGTAAACTCAAATTTATGTGCAATATCTACCAAAACTTAGAAATGCTCAGCATTTCTACAGCAACCCAGTTCACAGATGCAGGCAGCACCTTCTCTACCTTAGAGATTTGCAGATCTTTACTGTGCCCTCAAATAACTGTCTTCTACCATATCTTGTAGGCCCACGTATTTTCCCCACATTGAATGATCTTTAAGTTTAACTGTGTCTGTATCAGTTTTCATTTGAATTTGTGCACTCCTGGGAGTCTCGCAGTTAGCTTCTTCAGTGAATATATTAATTGTGTAGCTACTAGGCAAGACTGTCTGAATCCATCATGCATTGACTGTAGAATCCTTGGAAGGCACTTATTCTTTGACTTTTTATTTCTTCAGTGGAAAGTAAGATGTAGAAGAGCATTTTTTCAAGAGATAAATGTCTTATTTTTGTTTGACATTTTTATAAAGGAAAACATGACATACCATGTATAAGTATTAACATGGATGAACATCAATCATAAAATTGTGCTTATTTATAAAGAAAAATTTCACATTATTAGAGTATTTTTATCTTGCTCATTTTAATCATTTTCTCCATGTTCTTTGACACATTATTCCATCAAATCCTAGTATGATTTAGTCCAGACCCTATTGTTTAGAGAGTAACTAAAGTCTTAATATTTAAGATGTCTATTAGGGTGCACATGTATGACAGTTTCCCTCTTTCTATGCTGTCATCATTTTAGTTACTTTAACCCACACCATCAGGAAAGGAATGCAGCTGTGACTGAGTCACAGCCTAACAACCACTTGCTCTAAGTGAGGCAGCATCTTTCCTGCAGTTATGCAGGCTCACGGCACAAGTTCAAGACCTCAGCAGATGCTCACCCCTTTCTCCACTTCCTCTCACCTTAGTTTAGCCTCTGGTGAAGCAGAGTTCACACTCTACTTGGGTAAAGAAGAATAGGTAGGAGAAGAGAGGTGATTTGAAAAAATTACATGTGAAAGTGACAGTCTCAGAGTATGTATTCATTTGATTATCCTTCGAGTAGAACAGTCTTGCAAGGTCTATCCAAGTCCTATACAGTGCTACAGAGTATATTTCTCCTCATTCTCTCCACTTGGGTTGTCAAGACAGTCTCTTTAAAAAAAATCTAATACTGAGAATGTCTGTTTCCAAAACAGCATATATTGACGCCTTTTAGGACAAAAAAAAAAAAAATTCTTTAAAATATTTTCCAAATGACAATGCTGAAAAAATGAAATGGAAAGCAATTCAGCTCAAAATTTCAAATCAAACTACACTAAAAAATTTGGACATTTAATTTGCCTTATTATAGAGCATCTATACACACAAACACGGGAAGAATCTGATGTTCCTAACTCCACATCAGATTTCCTTACTGAGCAAGCCAGATTTATGCTTAAAGGAGCAGATGATGTAGATTGTATGAAATCTTAGATGCAGGCTATAAAGAAATGATACAAACTATTTTCCACCTCTATGTTAAACAAATCTATTTTACTGTCTCATGCATAAAGGTGTTATATTATTAAAAATGTTTAAAAGTTGACTTACTTGGCTTGTGTTTAACACAATAAGTAAATAAATAAGAAAATATGTAGCTGAAAGCATCAGATATTCAGATAACCCAATCTCTTCATTATTTAAAAATTGCACAGGAAATGATTGGTAACAACCATTTAATGTAAAAAAGAGTGGAACATTTGTAAAAAAAAAAAAAGTATTTTTCTGCCCATGTAAAAATGTTACCTTTTAATAACACATGTTGAGGGAAGGTCTAATATTGTTTCTAATACATTGAATTCAATGCTGAGATCTGGTTACCTCCCCTTCTGAGGCATTCTCCTGATTGGTTAATAAAAGTCGCTTATGGCCAATTAGCTGGGAAGAAAGAATATAGGAAGGCGAGACTTCCTGAGATCAGAACAGAAACACTAGGCACACACAGAGACTTTCTCTCTTTCCACCGGGAGACACAGAAGGAGACAGATGTCTGGAGAATGCTGGAAGGTAATCACAGGCACATGACAGTTTAGGATTAGGTGATCCATGTTAACTTAGTGTAGCTAATTGAGAGTCTTCCCAGCTAAGGGCTAAGTGTTAAAACATTTGAAGAAAGAGAGAGAGAGAGAGAGAGAGAGAGAGAGAGAGAGAGAGAGAGAGATTTCTGTTAACCAATGTAAGAACCCAGAGTTAGGCTTGGGAAGAACATGCAAACAGCATGCCTGCCACAGCCAATGGCTAAGAAAAGCTAACATAAAATAGCACATCATACTATTCTACACCAATATCTACTTAATAATGGGGTCTCCATGGGAGAATTGGAACTCAAACTAATACAAATGGTTTAAGTAATGTTTTTGTTTAATAAACATAATTCAATTGTTTAAATTCATACCTTGATCTCAAAATGTGAGAGACAAGGAAAAAAAAAAGGCTCCTCCTGTATTCGAGGCCAACCTACAGAGCTCTACAGAGAAACTCAAGACAGCCAAAGCTACAAAGAGAAACCCTATCTCAATAAGGATACATATATACACATAGAAATTAAATCTGCAAAGAAAGGAGAAAAGGAAAGAAGAAATATATAAATGTATACCTTTGTTCCCAAAACATGGGAGACAAAGACAGAGACAGATTGGTTCCTTTTGAGTTTGAGGCCAACCTAATCTACAAAAAGCCAGAACAACACAGAATAAACCTACTTTAATCAATTAATAAAGTGATGTCAACTGTAAAGGAAAACACTTAAACTCCATACAGTCTTATGCTGTATTTTCCATTTAAAATAGATTATATATAGCATATATATGTAGTACTATTATATGCCATGTTTTTATATGGCAGGAATGGCAACTTGCAAATGTCTTTCTGCTGTTAAGGACAGAAAATATTCCTTAATTGATTCGTGCATCCTGCACATCCAAGGCATTTTGGTAATTGCAGAACTATGTGATACTTGTGAGAAATTATATATTTTCAGAGCAAAGGGACCAGAGTCCAAAGAAGATAAGAAGAGTAACCCAAATGATCCAGCCTCATAGACTGCCTCAATAGCTGTTTCCTCAAAAATCTGCACCAAGAACAACTTCAAACAGCTTGCTGAGATGGCCCAGCCTCAGAGACTGTTCCAGACAGGACATGAATAAACCCCTGAACTTTCCTACCAAAGTCCAGCTTCAAACTACAAGTTGCTCAGAACATTCAAATCGCTGAGCACATAGAGACTGGACAACAAATGTTACAATTTACTTTCTTAACCATTTTTTTTTTCATTTTATTTGGGCCCCTAAACAGGTTTTCTGCATCCTAATTCAGCAGGAAGAAGTTTTAAGAGAGTGACGTCCCATTCCCAAAAAGTGGGGTGGATGATTCTTTGGTTATTTGATGGGTTATAGATGTCGTTTAGGGGGAATGGTTACAAATTGTTATATTGTCTTCTTAAGCAAAGTGTAGGAGGTTAGGCTCAGGGATTTCTTTCTCTTTCTTTATCCTTCTTTCTCTCTTATATAGGAGGAGAAGACTTGAAAAGAAAAAAGAGAGGGAATATGGATATATAGTATACAATTGATAAGGTAAAAGGGTAGATTATTGAATCTACTCCTATAGATCTTTTTATATTGATAAAAAATTAAGGCTATATTTTGACTAGGTATTGTACTTATGTAATTCTTAAATTTGCAATGTGAAGTTCTAGTCCTTTTAACAGTAATTATCATAAACTGTCATATTTATTTTTGGAAGCTGCTTTCCTATGCTTCCTACTCAAATAATAACTTTATCCCTTCTTATGTCTTTGATGGGGTTAAAGGCATAGTAGCTATAAAATTTCAATTGAATTTTTGTTGTTTAGGATAATTAAAAATGAATGTTGATAGTCATTCAAACATGATTTTATTAGGATAATTAAGTTAGTTAATTTCAGAGGTTTTAAGTTAATCAGATATTAAGTTGTTAGAGACAAGCAATATTTGCTTACCAATGGATATGGAAAGATGGTCTTCAAAAACTTCAAGAGATCTGTAGAATATGGCATTTAAATATATTTTTATTATTTTAAAAATTCTTTGACATGAGACTGTCAGCTCCTGACAGTTCCCATTGGATTTGGAAGGAGACAATGAGCATCCAGAAATCTCCCATCAGGAGATAATTCCTACTGGGCAAAAATGCCCCTGCTCTCTCAACAGATGATGTACAGTCCAAAGATGGACCAGAGCTCAATGCAGATAAATTGATGGCCTGATTCTGCAAAGACAGAATGGGCAAAACTTATTTCCTGCTCCACAACTAAGTCTGTTAGACATGCTTGGCTAGAAGGCTGAAGATGATACTCCAATGTTATAGAAACTGGGGATTGTCTAGGCAGCCAGTTGTCTGTCATTTCATAGTTTTGAAGTTGCTTGCTCTGCACTTCCTATCTATTCAGATATATTTATCCTTCTCAGGTTTCTGATGTGATTGAAGACTACATAGTTATAGCATTACAGTAAATTTTAAATCATCTAGGAATTAAAAGGATGTTTAAAGGTTAAGATGGTTTAGTTAATAATATAAGTTAGGATGGAAGTTGAATTAGGTATAGATCCTTAAACTCACCAAGAGAGAAATATGTCACACCTTTTAGTTTTCATAATTGTTTTTATTGTTTTGTTTTTATTGAATTTGTTATTGTTACTGTATTGTGTTTATTATTGTATTGTTAATAAGAAACAGAGCCTTTTGCTAGACTTAAAGGGGGAGATGTTGAGGGAAGGTCTAATATTGTTTCTGATACATTGAATTCAATGCTGAGATCTGGTTACCGCCCCTTCTGAGGCATTCTCTTGATTGGTTAATAAAAGTCACTTATGGCAAATTAGCTGGGCAGAAAGAGTATAGGAAGGCAGGACTTCCTGAGATCAGAACAGGAACTCTAGGCACACACAGAGACTCTCTCTCTTTCCGCAAGGAGACACAGAAGGAGACAGATGTCTGGAGAAGGCTGGAAGGTACTCGCAGGCACATGGTGGTTTGGGATTAGTGATCCAATCCTGGTTAACTTGGAGTAGCTAATTGAGAGTCTGCCCAGCTAAGGGCTAAACATTAAAATATTAAAAGGTCTTGGAGCCGGGCGTTGTGGCGCACGCCTTTAATCCCAGCACTTGGGAGGCAGAGGCAGGCGGATCTCTGTGAGTTCGAGGCCAGCCTGGTCTACAAAGCAAGTCCAGGACAGCCAGGGCTGTTACACAGAGAAACCCTGTCTCGAAAAACCAAAAACCAAAAAAAAAAAAAAAAAAAAAGGTCTTGGTGTATTTAATTATTGGGGAAAAGACTGTGGCAGCTTATAGGATCTCAGTTCAAGCAGTCCTGGACTGTTGGACTCCCAGATTCCCCTTGAACCCAGGCAAATCTCCCACCAAGCTGCCAGTAATTCTACCAGCCTAATATAACAACTTATACTAATTAACAGAGTTTAGGTTACAGATGGTGTAAGCCACCCTTGGTCCTGGGGCTCTTTCTCCATGTTAAGTTAGGCAACTGGTTAATGCACTCGGGCCAGGCCGCCTGCTCCTCTGCCAAGCCGCCGGCTACTCTGCCAGCTTAATCTTACAGTTTATACTTACTAATAACTACATTAATTAATTAATTTGCAGTTTCAACCACATGTATAAAATATTGATATACATTAAAATTTATAATCATTTCTTTCAAGCATCACATTCTATAATAAAATAATTAGGTAATTCCTGTAGGACTGAACATTAATTAGATAACTAGTACCAAGCCTTTCTTATGCACAAATACAAATTATGTTCAAATTATATCTAAAATTTTTAGGACTTTTTTTACCCAGATTGTATTAGATTTTAATTCATTAAACTCTTGTTAAAATCAATTTTTTATGCTACACTTACTCAGAACAGTAACAAACTTTTCTTTCATATTCTACAATAAATTCATTCCTTTTTTAACATTTATTTATTACAAATTACATCTCCATGAATTCAAAACTCTCTTAAGCATTACTTGAAAACCATGCATAAGTTTCCTGTCTGCAATTTCTCACAGTCACACCCTTATTTATTTATAAAGCTCTTAAGTGATTTGTAGATAGTGGGACAGATTAAAATCAGTTATTCAGGGATTACTCAGATAGAGGAGGAAGCTGTAGGATTCTATCACATAGCATGGTTTCTACTGAAAACAGAGTGATGCTGTGAATCTCAAAAAACTAGATGCAGTAATTCTGTAAATGGTTGGTACAAAGAAAGAATAAATATCTGAAGAGCATGATGTGTTAATCTCTATTAAAATATGATACAAGGTGTACATTAATGAAATTTTTAAAATTTGATACAAAGTGTGAATTAATATTTTTATATGAAACATTAAAGATGTTCCCTTTTTAGCTTTTATGTATGGGTTAAGATGAGCTTTTAAATTTGTAAGTACATTACTTTCTCTCAATATATGAAATTTTATCACAGAAAAAAAAATCATTGTGGTGTTATCTTAATAAATACTACGGATTCTAAGATGGCAGCAGCAAGCATAGACACATTTTGAACATGGGGAAAAGAGCTAACAACGTCAAGCCCTTGAAGAAAGAAATTGAAGAGGCCATCAGAAGATGGAAAGATCTCTCATGCTCATGGATAGGTAGGATCAACATAATAAAAATGGCCACCCTACCAAAATCAATATATAGATTCAATGCAATTCCTATCAAAATACCAACACAATTCTTTATAGACCTGGAAAAAGCTATTCTCAACTTCATATGGAACAACAAAAAGCCCAGAAGAGCTAAATTAATCCTGTACAATTAAAAAAAAAAAACATCTGGATGTATCACCATCCCATATTTAAAGCTGTAATACAGAGCAATAGTTATAAAAACAGTATGGTACTCATATAGAAACATACCAATTGATCAATAGAATTGGATTGAAGACCCAGAAATGAACCCACACACCTATGGTCATTTAATTTTTGACTAATAAGCCAAAACCATACAATGGAAAAAGGACAGCATCTTCAACAAATGGTGCTGGTCTAACTGGAT
>CAJQZJ010000249.1:203006-267368 GCA_907164525.1 Lophiomys imhausi | reverse complement strand
CCTGTAAGGCAAAGAACACAGTCATTCAAACAAATGGCAACCTATAGATTGAGAAAAGATCTTTACCAACCACACATCAGACAAAGGGCTAATATCCATAATTTACAAAGAACTAAAGAAATTAAATGCCAAGAAACCAAATAATGCAAACAAAAAAATAGGGAATAGAGCTAAACCCAGAATTCACAAAGGAGGAATTTCTAATGGCTGAAAGACCCTTAAAGAAATGTTCAAATGGATGGAACTAGAAAAGCTCATCCTAAGTGAGCTGACGCAGTCCCAGAAAGATAAACATGGAATGTATTCCATTACAAATGGATATTAACCATACATCAGAGGATAACTATCCTACAACCCACACACCCAAATAGACAGGAACCTAGCATATCTATCCTAGGAAAAATTCTACCCACCAGTGAGTCATGGAATCTGCTGCAGGTTAGTGGAACCCCACACCCTAGATGGTGTGCCTTATCAAGCTCCAGTACGAGTGTAAGCTCTTGGGCCTCACATGACGCAAGATCTGAGGGAGTATGATATGTGAGGACCCACCTCATCTGAGGAGAAGGAGAGTACCAAGTAGAGGAACAAGGAGGTAGGGAGGGAGGAAGGGAAGGAGGGAGGGAGGGAGGGAAGGAGAGAGGGAGGGAAGGAGAGATGAAGGGAGGGGCCAAGAGGGGAGGAGGGAGGAAACTATGTTCTAGAAATAAATAATACTATTTTAAGAAAAGAATTAATAAGCTTAAAAATATAATAAAAATACAATATAAAATTTTCAAACTATAATTTACCTTACTGGCATGAAAAGAAAATGGCCTTAATTTCAGATTAGAATGTTAGACTGCAGGTGGCTACAGAGATTACACAAACTTGATAGCAGCTTAAAAGTTTTTTTTTGTTTTTGTTTTTTGGTTTTTTTTGTAGAGGTATAGGCTATTTCCGTGGTTTGGCATTAAAAAGCAGGTAACAGGTTTAAAACACTGTAAATAAATTAAAGGTGACAGCTGTTCAACCTGGTTTTACAAACCTCCAAGAGTTGAAAAAACTTAGAGCTAAGGTAAAATAATGCATGGTGTTAGCCCATGCCTTTACCTCCAGCAGAGACAGGAGGATCCCTATAGAGTTAGTTGTCTTATAAATTCTAGAGTTACAAGAAACAGGGTGGTGATGGTGCACACCCTTAGTCACATCATTGGGGAAGAATACACCCTTAATCCCAACACACTAGAGACAGAAACAGGCAGATCTCAGAGCTCAAGGCCACCTGATACAAAACAAGCTCTAAACAGAGAAAAACTTTGATCCAGGGGTGGAGGAGCACATCTTTAATCCCATCAGTTGGAAACCACATGTCTTTGATCCCAAAATTTAGAATGCAGAGACAGGCACATAGGATTTGGAAAGATTTAAGTTTAAAAGCTACTTACAAAAGGCAGGCTGCAATTCAAACAAATTGTCCTTTGAGATCTCAAAATATATACACTAAAGGTTTGTTTAGCTCCAAAATATCAAAATAATTTCTTCTTAATCCGGATTGAAAGGTAATACTTTATATATTATCAAAAAACCAAATTTGCTCCAGGAAAAATATTACCTGACCCCCCCAAAAAAAAGGTAATTGTCCCAGAGTTAGGATTAGGGCAGGGCTCTGTTCTTATCTTTCCAGGAGATTTAAAGCATCCATTCAAGGAATCCAGGGACAACTGGACAACGGAAACCTCAGCAGAAAACAGATCAGACACCAAAGAAGACGAGTGGCCCAGATGATCCAGCCTTGCAGACTTCTTCAATAGCAGTTTCCTCAAAAGTCTACAACCACAACAACTCAAAATCGCTAAGATCGTTCAGCTCCACAGACTACTCCAGCCAGATCTTCAGTAAAGTTCTGAAGATCAGCTTCTGTCTATGAACTTCGTAGGACATCTAAATAGCTGAGCACAAAGGGACTGAACATCAAATGATTCTATTAACATTTTTAACCATTTTTCCATTCTTATTTGGGCCCCAAACAGGTTTACTACATCCCAAATCAGCAGGAAGTCATTTTAAGAGAACAACGTCCCATCCCCCAGAAGGTGGGGAGGGTGTTCTTCCCCTTTGGTTATTTGATAGATAATAGAAAATTTTGTTATTTAGGGGAAAAGACTACAAGCTGTTAAATGGTCTTGTTAAAAGGGTTTTGAAGGTTAGACCCAGGGACTTCTCTCTTTTGCTTTTCTGTATCCTTCTTTCTCTCCTATATAGGAGTGAACAGACTTGATAAAAATGGGACATAGACATAGTATGGGAAAGAACAAGAAAAAAGGACAGATTATTGAATATAGCTTTATACCTTTGTATACTGATACAAAATTAATATTATATTTGGCTAAATTGGTATTGATCATTGTATATTAATGCAAATTTAAGATTGTATAGGGCTACATCGGTATTGATCTTTGTATATTGATACAAAATTAAGATTATATTTGGCCACAATGGTATTGACCCTAGTATATTAATGTAAAATTAAGATTGTATTGGGCTACATCGGTACTGATCTTTGTATATTGATACAAAATTAAGATTACATTTGGCCACTTTGGTATTGATCTTTGTATATTGATACAAAATTAAGGGTAACGCTTCTTAAAGGTATTGTTCGTAGTAATACTTAAAAATGAAATGTCAAGTTTTGACCTCTCGCTACCAACCGACATAAACTGTTTAGGATAATTAAGAAACAGAAACTAATAGTCATGAAATCGTGTCATTTTGTTAGTTACTATGACAGTCTATCACAGTTATTTTCTAAGCTACTCAGAAATCAAGTTGCTAAACAGAATATTTTTATCAGTACTTCTAAGGCTTACGGAATCATGCAGAAGTAAAGACAGAAAGAAATAAATATAAGATAAGATAAAAGGCAATGAAATGCTATCTGGGATATTTCTCAGTTTTACAGTTATAATCCTACAGCTGCTAAGATGACTGAACTTGACATCAGTCTGTCATGGAACAAAGAAGGTGATCCTGGGACCCTACCTCTCTCTTTTGAAATACTGGCAAAATATTTGAATCTATGAGAGGGACATTCATTGTCTTCAATTGCATACCATTGAATCAGAGGGACATAGAGGTCCTTCACTAAACCTAGTGGGTCACAGAACAAAAAGGCATGAATGTTAATGAAAGAAAAAAATTAAACAGGGAGGTTAAAAAGTTGGGAGAGAGATGAAGGTGAGTGTTTAGAGTAACTGGAATTGTATATATAAGAGAGGGTCTGATCTAGGATATCTGCATATATGTTATGGCTTACTAGCTTGATGTTCTTGTGCGAATCTTAACAGTGGCAGCATGGTCGTGGGCAGAGTGCAGGCCAAATCTCACTAAGAAAACCTGTACTTTTCCAGGTTCTTGTGATTCTTACAGCCTTGGAAGTCTTTATTTAACTAAATATTCCTTGATTACTGCTTATGTTTTTTAAGAATACTTTTTCTTTTTTATTATTTAAAACAATTTTAACTTCAAATATATTTTTACTATGCTCTTGCACTCCCTCAAGTCCTTCTGGTTCCTTTCCCCTTCTCTACCCACTAAACTTTAAGTGTTCCTCAAAAAACAAACAAAAACCCAATACAGTCACAAAAACACCAAAGCCAAGAAAACAAAACAAAGAAACAAAACTAAAAATAAAACAACAAAAATTATCCAGTTCAATTAAAACATAAAACTGCGACCAATTAAAACTTGTGGAGTCCTTTATAGGTTGGTAAACTACAGCTATACATGCAGTGATTGATATACTTCCTTTCACACCATTAGAGAAAACTGATTTTCCCTCTCCCAACTGGTATAAATGAGAGTCCCATGTTTAACCATTATACCAGTGACTAAGTTTTCATTCATTCTTTCTTTATAAATGTAACAAAATAAAATATAATAAGATAAAACAAAAACAGTCACATCAAAGTTGGACAAGAGAAACTAAAAAAGAAAAGAGACCAAGAGAAATTTTAAGAATCAGAGACCCACTCATTCACACACTGAAGAATCATTCCCAGAAAAACACTGAACTAGAAATCATAATATAAATTCAGAGAACCTGCTGCAAATACATGCAGGTCCCATGCATGCTATTTCTGCCACTATGAGTACATATGAGCTAGGCTCATGTTGATTTAGAGGGCTTTGTTTTATTTTTCTATTCCAAACATTTTTCTACATTGTTAATTCCTTAGGAAGCAGGTCTCAATCTCACTGTCCTGAGACAGAGACCTATTTTCTTTCCAGTTTCTTTGCAAACCATCAGCACACTCTACTATTCACTTTAAAATTTTTTTCTTAACTTTTACTTTAGCTCTTTAAAAAAATAATTATCTTATTTTTGAGATCATATTATAATTGAATCAATTTCCTCTTTATTTCTTCCCTCCATCCTGTTCCAGGAGCCCCCACTTTCTTTCAAATTCATGCCTTCTCCATTTTCATTCTTTTTCAAGATTTCAAGAAAACACAGGAGAATAGATCCCTATTGCTTACTGGGTAAACGGTCAGTTATGAGAGCTGAAGCAACATGTTTTGCTGGCCAGGATACACTGCTAAGCAGCATCATCCTTAACTCTCGTGAATTGTGATGAGTGATTTGTAGAGAAGATAAAAGCAAAGTAACGGCTACAAGGCATTTGCTTTTATTACTATAAATGATATCATGTGTTTGCATTTACTTGAAAGTTGATCAAATGTAATAAGAGACAGTGTTGACAGATGCTGAAGAAGTGTTAACCTCTCCTTTTATCTTTTTTTCTTATGTGTCTCTTGTGCCATACACAGGCTTCTTAGTTTTATTAGCTGATAGGAGAAATGTTGTACAAAATACTCACATAAAGAATTCTATAGTTATAAATAATTGTCTATAGTTGCATAAATGACATATTTAAACTTTTGGTTCATATATAGTAATACCACACACATTAATTCAAACTAATGGTTTTGTACTGAAGTGCATTGTGAAAAGGAAATTAATTTGTTGTAACGCACATTGAATTAATATTAGCTAATTGATTACTGATCTATATATAACTGGTCTATACTATGTACAAAATCCTTCAAAATATCTAAAGTTTGCTCATGTGAATTTAGATTTCAAGGTGTTTTTAAAACTTGGCATTAAAGCTACTTTAACAGGCTGCAGTATCATTTTGTTTCTTATATATTTATAAAACTAAAAGGGGTCTCATATAAAAAAAAGTACTTGTAGGCCGGCTTTCAAAAAGATCAAAGGATTGTGTTTTATGTTACAGGGGTAGTGATGGAAGACTTTTTGCTGTGTAGAGAATCACCTTTCCCATGTATAATCTTTTTTCTGAGTTAAATGTGAAAAACTTTGAAATTATTAAACTTGTGTCCTTCTATTATTATTGCCTTACAATTATGTTTCTGATATCAAATAAACATAAGATGGGAGAGACCAATTTAGTGGTTTTAGCAAAATAAATTAGAAGAAGTATCTGTCTTTGGAAGGATTTTACCTTTTTATTTCATTGTCTTCACCTTAAAGCCAAGTATAAATGAGGATTCTGTTTTAGGAATCATCATTGAAGAAGGAAGCAACCCTCTAAGGGAAAATTAAAAATAAAACAAACACATTGTCTTAGTTAGGAAAAACATTTCATTGGAGCTGACTTATAGTTCTGTGGCTTAGTCCATTATAATCATTGGAAGAAGCATGGTGGCATGCAGGCAGACATGCTGATAGAGAAGGAGCTGAAAGTTCTACATCAAATCCACAGGCAGCAGGAACTTAATGTTACACTAGACCTCCCTTGAGCATTTGAGACCATAAATCATACATCCTCCCCACAGGGACATATTTCCTCCAACAAAGCCACACCTACTCCAATAGGGCCACATCTCCTAATAGTGCCACTCCCTTGGGCTTATGAGGGCCATTTTGTTTCAAATCACCACAAGCATTATTCAAGAAAGAAGAAAGATGTAGAACATTGGGATCGAACTGAAGGTATGTAGAAATGTTAAGTATACACACTTAGGGAAGCAGGGCAGTCACAATTACACCAAAACAAACCATAAAAACAAAAACAATAACAAAAATTCAAGGTTAAAACCATAGCACAGAATACAGATGTATATGGGAATTCTACTGTCTCCAAATTGCATGAGACTCTCTGCTCCATTTTCCCCTGAAAACTATTTCTGATGAAAGTATACAGATTAAGAACATAATGAGTGATTATCCAAAAGTTTAATCTAAATATACTAAGACATATAATAGTATTGCTCTTCTACACTACCATGTTGGTGAAGAGGTGTAGTTAGTAAGTTAAAAATGGAGAGCTTATAAGAGGGTATGGTTCATTTGGTATACAAGCTAGGTGAAGATATATTTTATAAATGATTTATTTGTTGTTATAGTAATATCTCTACATGCTTTCCAACCCTTTGATCCAAGGTATGGGAGAAAAAAGGTGAGTAGAGACCTCTTTACATGTTGGTCTTTGGGATGATTCATCAGGACTCCAGCAAACCAGCTAAACAGCAACAGTATACATAGCCAACCAGCAAAACAGGAAACACAGCAATGAGAACACAGCAGCAGCAAATACCAGCAACAGTTCAGGGGAGTATCATCAAGGACAACAGAAGTAGCAGTGGCCCTTGCACCTCCATTTGAGGCCAAAATCTCAGCCCATCCTGGGCCAAGATCTTCAGCAGCAAAGGCAGCAGTAAGTTTCAGCAGAAGCAAGTTTAGAAGCATTGTCTGGAGTATTTCAAAGTGAGGCAGCGATGAGAAGTTATTCTAAGCAAAAAGCCCCTTCTCTGCTTTGGGGGATTTTAGTTATACCCCCTCAAAATCTACATAAGGATGATTTTACAGTTGGCACACATCATATACCCTGCACAAGGTGTTTTGCTGTTGACTAAAACCATGTGCTCTCTAAGGAGTCTCTTTATCAAAGGATGCTTTCCATCAGGCCAAAAGCATGTCCCCTGTATATGGCAGTTTCTGCTGACAAAACATCATGTACTCTCCCATCAGAATGTTTTTCATGCCTTTTTCATGAGTCTGCTCTTCTGTGATGAACAAAGCATACCCACATCCCGCATTTGATACCAAAACAAAAAACATATTCATTTAACACAACTGCGTTTTTTTTAAAAATCAAAAATTCTATTATAGTTAGGCTTGGATTTGCTGTCTTAACATCAAGTTTGAATTTCTAGTTAGGTCATTTAAAGCTTCTTGGATATATAAATTATTGCTAAGCATACTTGCAAACAGCCATTGAATATCTTCTTCAGTACACATACAATGAATGAAGTTCTTATTTTATCATAAATAATTAAATCATTATAGTATTTCCAGGAACCTTCTATGTAAAGCTTACCTTTTAAGAAAAATGAAATACAGTCTTTGCTGGTGAGTTAGTGGTCTGGGATAGCTCTCCAATGATATTAGGTAATCATGGGAGAAACAATTGTCATTACACCAGGTAGTGTGTTCATAGCACATATGGGTTACACATGGGTGCCTTAGGCAACCTGAGTGTTTCACAAACTTGCAAACTTTATCGGTGTGTCACTGGGAAATACAAGATGCTATGGGCCATGTTTATGTAGGACATTCTAGATACATAGTCTGATCTAACTAGCAATAGAAAGAGAAATCATTTGTCTTCCAGAATTTGTTATAAATTTATCATTATTTATTTTGTGATATTTCATTTTAATATGTAATAGATTTCTAGTAGCCAACAGAAATTAGAAAAAAGGTGGATATTTCATTTAAAATTAAGAGTTTTCATGTCTCAGAATGTTACTATCCTCCAGGTTATGACTACTAGTGGTTGCCCATGCCCTTGTGGACAGTGACATGCTTATATGCTTATGGGCTGCACTAATTGAATTCAAAATGTAATTAATAAGTAAAATTCAAATTAATGTGGGGTAATAAATCTAAGATAGAGATGAGGTGGGTCACATAATGAGAATGTGGGAGAAATTAGTGGTGAATGAATATGATCATTTTACATTGTATAAATGTAAAACACTTAAAAATAAAACTATTCTTTATAAAGATATATGAAAACTTACCATAGACTAATTAATACACACCAAAAAATTCACTCTGAATGTGGAAGGCATAAATCATCTCAGGAAGCTTCAGTGTCCAGAGTAAATAGCATATAGCAGAAAATAGGAGTGAAATAATTCCATTTACAGCCTGTTATGAAGTTCCGAATTCTGTCTTCTCCAGTCCTTGGGTCCTGAGTGTAAGCCCAAAGTCTTCAAACAAACAGAGCTTAAAAACTGATTCCCCATCATATTCGAGTCTTGGAGTAATTGAGACCACACCACATGTCTCTGAAACATCTGATTTCTAAAACTGAAAGGGGAACAAGACAGGCAGACAGATTTTATACACTAACTACTGGGGAAGAAACAGTTCAACAGAGCATAGAAAATCTGGAAGTAATGTTGCTCTTCCATGTCACCCACCCACACAATTTTAATGCTTTTCTGTATCGTAATTCTGGTGTTAATGAACAAGTTTGTGGTTTTCTTTATCAGCTGACAGATGTACTACACATAGTGTGTAGCTAACTGTCAATTAAGATTTTATTACACATGCTATTGATCTTTCAATTTGTTGATCATACAGTATGTTTAACTATAAGATAGCAAGGTAAAACACTCCAAAGATCCTCTATGGCCCATGGATATCATTTAAAGGGGATATAAAAACAGACTACTGAAAGTTGAATTTAATTTTAAGTCCTTCCTAAATTTTGTACAGGGAGAGATTTCTTCTATTTATTCACCTCAACCTTTTTATATAGAACTGTGTTATATAGTGAAACTGAAAGTTTAGTTCTAAAAGGAAACGCTACATCAAATAATCACATTTCAATCACTACACAGAGAAGGAAAATGAAATATAAAGATTATTTGCAAAAATATCATATTCTCCCTGCCTTTTCAGACTTTTAAATTTTAACATAGATGTTTTCATACAATATATTCTGATTATGTTTTCCCCTCCACCAGCTCCTACCAGATCCTCAACACCTACTCTTCCACACAAATCTATTCTCTTTCTTGGTCTCTCTCATTAGAAAATAAGTAGGCATCTAGCTATCTGTTATTCAACCAACTCAGAGACCTGAGAGGTATAAATATATCTGATTTTATAGGAAGTACAGGAACTGCAGCTTCCCAAACTAAGAAATGACATACCAGTGGCTGCCTGGACAGTTCCCATGTTCTCTCCATATATTACAGCATCGATATTCAGTCATTTGGCCCCGTTTCTCTGACAGACATTGATTGTAGAGCAGGGGTTATGAAGGACTTACCTACCCTGTCTTGGCAGAGCTAGGCTGTCGACTTACCTGCTACCAGGTTTTGTTATTTTTGGACAGCATTCTGTCTACAGTCGGAGCAAGGGGCTTTTCCTACCAAGAGATAGGCTTGTGACTAATTCAATCATCTCCCACTGGAGATTCTTTGATTCTCACCTTCTACTTGGAGTAGAATAGAGGGTGCTGTCAGGAGTTGATATGTCTCGATATAAAAAAATCTAAAGTTACGAAAACATCTTTGAATGCCATATTCTGAAGATCTCTTGAGGTTTTTGAAGAGGACCTATCTATCTCTTACAGATGTTGCTTGTCTCTTAGCAGCTTTATTTCTGATTAGCTTGGAAAATAACTGTAATAGGCTGTCATAGTACCTAACAAAATGACCAGCTTGCATAACTATTAGTTTGCATTTCTTAATTATCCTAAACAGTTTATGACAATTAGTAGTAAAAGGCCGAAACATCACATTTCTTTTTTTTTTCTTTACCTCCTAACCCTTCCATCCCATTTCTCTGTGGTGGGGTGTCCTTATATAACAGTCCCTCATCTCAGCTGAGAGGTCGTATGAGGGCATCTAAAAAAAGAAAGGAAATAACAATAAAATTAGATAATTAAAAAGAAACAACCCTAAACAGGACAAAACAAACAAATAAAAAAACAGAACCAAATAAATAGCACAAAACACATATGCTTTCAAAGGCACACATATTAGCAATCTTAGAAACCCCATAAACAACAACAAAAAAAAACCAATAAAATATAAGCAAAAGACCTTTAGTTTTAGGGAAAAAAAAGAAAAGAAAGTCCCCAGACAAAACATTATTTATAAAACAAAATAAAACAAAACAAACAACAAAATCCCAAACAAGCTACAAGATACTAACAAACAAAAAATTCCAAATACCCTTGAGTTTGTTTTCTTTGAGCCATCTACAGCTGGGCATAAGGGCTGATCTTAGCAGTATGTAGATTGTATACTCACTGAGTCTTGTTTGGGGAAAACCTATGTCTCATTTGTGAGTGGTTATCAATTGGATATAGATTCTGAGGTAAGGATGAGGGCTAGTGCGTATTTTCACTTTCAGCCCTGGGACCCCATCAGGCCCAGATATATCTGTGAAAGTCTTGGACATTTTATTATTTTCCTACAGCCTCTGAGTACACCTGTGCATTGGTCCTGGCGTACTTAGAAGGCTTTGTGTCTTTGGTGTTCTCCTTTTTTTTTTGGATCTTACTATATTTCTGCCTCCTCTTCTGCAGAGTTCCCTGAAGGGAGGGGATTAGTGGAGACAACCTATTTAGGATCAAGACTTCTAAGGTCTCTCCCTCACTGCATATTTTCCAGGTGTGAGTCTTTGCAGGGGGCTACTTCTCTGATTATAACTGAGAAAAGACACTGACCTAAAGTATAACACATTCTCATTAGGATCCATTTTGTTGTTACTCTTCTTTAACAGGACAGTACTATTTGATTTTTCCTTAGCCCCTGGCATATCTAATCTCAGGTTCTGGCCACCCAAGCAGTGTCAGATATGGATTCCATCTCATAGATTGGGTCTGAAATAAAATATGATATTTGTTATTCCTACAAGCTTTATGCTACTACTGAATTGTGCTTCCTGAATACATGTCTTAATTGTAGATACAAGAGTTTGTAACAGGGTTGGTGTTTACTTTTCTTCTTTGACAGCATGTAGAATACCCTCCAGTACCCCAAATAATTATCAGTAAGTGTGAAGGCTTTAGGTAGGCACCAGATTGACTTGTCTGGGTTAAATGAGTTGTTTAGGTGTTATCTCATCAATAGAGCCTTACACCCAGTTTGTGGAGAGTAACCAGTAGCCTTGTTAACAACCTGGGTTTTTGAGGGGTTCCTATGGACCACCTTTGGTCAACAACTCTATTAGATGCAATTATTTCAGTAAATGCATTTCTAGAGTAAGGATCTGATATTTTGGAATTCCTTTTCACTATTGATTTTTCTTATTAAAGTTAATGTACATATTTGAATAGCTATATTCACTGACTGTGCTACATATGAGCAAATCTTTTATAAGTTATTCTACTCACCAAGAATTATATGATTCCTCCCTCTAGGCAATACTAGCAGATATAGTTGACTTTTTGTTTGTTTCCATCAGAAATTCAGCTGAGTGTTGACCATCAATGGAGAAGAGCTTCTCTCTGTTTACCTAGATAAATGCTTTCCTCTGGACAGATCTATCTATCCAGAAAACTACCCTCTACATGGAGAATCATTTTCTTATCTAGAGAAGAGACTTCAGATGTCTGTCCAGAGGACTTTCTTCTTTTTCTCCAGAAAAGGACTTTCCTTGTTAAAGGGTTTCGTAAAAACAAAGAAAGACTTATCATACAATTTCCAAACTGCTTAAGTTTTACAGTGTGTAAACCAAGTGGTCAGTCCTGAAGTCCTATACATACAAGTTACATTATATGGAATAAACATTATATATGTATTTACATCCTCAATTTCCTTGAGAATTTGGTAGTAAATATATATCGAAATTATAGATAATGAGACCAGTGCCAAAGAGTTTGAGAGCAAGGTAGCTTTATATAGGAGGGTTGGAAGGAGGAAAGGAAAAGGGGCAAATATGTATCAATTTTAAAAAAATAAAAATAATAAAAAATATAAAATTAATAATTAGCAATATACATTAGCATATTATATAAATCAAATTTGTGGAGAAACAATGACTAAAACTATACAATGACAGAAAATAATTCCCTTGCCTTCTTCTTTAAACCACTGCTCTTCATCTCAGTTCCCTTCAGTGGCTCCTTCACCCCATATTCCATTAATGACATCATCACACAAGATCCACAATGTCCTCTTTACAATTTACCCATGGCCCTTATAGCCTGACATATATTCACTTTACACCATTCAATGCTTTTTTTTTTTTTGTCTTAATGAAAGTCTGTGGCTTTTCTCTCTTATTTTAATCACATGTTTCTCCATAGCTTTCAAAAGAATATTCTGGTTTACTGTATCCCTTTTGTGAATAAGATGCCACTGGATGTGTATCCTTTCTGTAGTACATAATGATTCATGATTGGGACAATTATCTTCTAGGAAACATTTTTACAGGAATTAACTGGTCTCCCCTAGTAAACATTTCCTCTCACAGTAAATTTTCAATGGTGGAACGAAGAAAGGACTCCACACACTCTCACGTAAGACTAGGATCATACGGGTCTTTTCTCAACATAATCTTTCACAAGCAAGTAGAAAGAAATTATTCAGAAAGAAAAAAATACGTTGTGTTTTGGGTTTTATAGAATTCTTATAAAAGTGGCATCTATAGTCCTTCACTTACCACTTTGTCAAGATTAAAACACAAGTATGCATATAACTTAAAACAGAATCCTAAGGGAAATATTTATCTACACTTAGTCTTCAAATCAACTAGACGATCTATGATATAGAAACTTGTCTTCTTAGATACTGTTGTATTTTGTGAGAGGGAGTACAGAAATGACTTAGTGTTCTTCATTTTCTGGAGTATCATTATTCAACCTCCCTTCCCATGGTCTGTGGAGGTCCTATACATATGCTACTCCAATGCTCATAGTGATGTACACTAAATTGCTTAGGTGAAAATATCTGGTCATTTTGGAAATTAGTAAGTTGAATTTTAATCAGCCAAAAGAAAGACTATGTTGAGTGGGCTCAACTTAATCACACATTTTGAGATAGGATCTCACTGAGACTTTCCTGAAAGAAACCAAGTAAGCCACCCTTAGAAGAGGATTTGTCTTCTGGGTCCTTAAAAACAAAAAGAAGGCTCTAGCTCACAGTCTATATGCAACTTAAGAAGACCTTGATATACACTAAGCTAGGTCAGACTGAGAATCTAGAGACACTAACGTGTGAAATCGTAAATGTATGTTGTTTAAACCAACAAAACAAACAAACAAAAAACAAAAATAAAACCATTGGAAATTTAGTGTGATATAAAAGAAAAATAATGTACAGTTGTATATGCAAATGAACATTTCTATTATATACCTATTTGTACACATGCATTATTTATTGGATTGTATATTATTCTCTATACTTCTAATGGATACTTTACAATATAGTCTTTTATTTTGATAAATCACTATATTTATATAACAAGCCTAGCAAGTTCTGTATTTTCTGATGATAGAATCTTTTTTGGAAGTAGTACACTGATTGTGGGTGGGAACTTATTTAAATCTAGATGTATCACTGAGTTTGAGGTTGTTTTCCCTACATCTAAAAAGAGCAAAGGTTAGTAGCTGAAAGGACAATTTTAAGTCACATATCAGGATTTGGTTATTATTTATTCTTCAAAGGATTTTAAATTGGAGAGAGATCTTCCTGAGGAGGGCTGTGGTCCACCTATGGGAACATGGGGTAAAATTCCTTGTGAATTTTAGTATTGTTCCCTAAATCTTGACAATAACAGATGAAAATCTGCTGAATGAGAGGGATTAAGAGGTAGTAACAATCTTATTTTTCTCAGAATTGTTTCTGTTTTTATCATGTTTGTAGTTTTCTCTTAGATATAATATTTAAGTAACAGAATGAAAGCTAAGAACAACAGATTTTCTTTCCTGTGTTTGGAAAATCAAAATATGTATTGTCCATAGATTTCACCTTTAAAAATAAATTTTAATGTGTGTGCGTACTTTCTTGTCTATTTTTATACCATGTGTATGGAGTTACATAAGAAGATGGTCCTGTCCCCTAGAAGGTGAATTACTGGCAGTTGGGAGCTGCCACATTTGGGTTTGGGAATGGCAAACTTAGCAAGTACCCTTACCACTGAGCCATCTCTGTAGCCTCCAGCCTTCACCTTTGAGGCTTAGTTATACAGGATCTGAGATAGATTTATGCACAACTGAGCAATGTTTCCACATGATTAACCAAGACTCCTCACACCTGAGTCAGGTTTTATGGATGACAAGGGTAATTCTTTTATTTTCACAGTGTGCATCTTTACTCTGTGGAGGACTCCTGAAAATAATGTTTGCACTATGTAGCCATTTATTAGAAAAGTTGAACTTTAGAGGGAAAACAATACTAACTCTATTATCTAACATTTAGGTTTTTTTTTAATTAAACTCCCAGTTTCATCTTTAAAAGTACATAAAATCCAAGTTATGTTTTTAATTTTAATACCTGAAAAATTAATCTGTTCCTTAGCTTTAACTGAAACACAAAAAAACAAAAACAAATCAAAAAACCAACAACAAAAAGAAAACATAAAACAGCAATAAAATCCTTAAGATTTCAAAAGCAAAACAAAAGAAAAAGACAATTAACATAAGTAGAATACAGAACTTCATTCTTGCAGTTCTTTTTGAAGTGAAATGCAATATGGGATAGCATGAATGATTATTTTTCTACGTTAAACTAGTAACCTCATTAGAAAAACAATTCTAACATTGTAGAACCTCCTTGATTAATTTCTTCTCATATATTATTCAAAGTTTTGAAAATTGGAGTATAATTTTTCACTTAGGGTCATTACACCGCTTTTGAGCTAAGTAAAACTGACCAAATTGAGGATGCTATATGTAAATTAAAATTGTAAGAGTCAAATGAAGCTGAATCACTTCACTTAGTATTGTTGTAGTTAAAACCACAGTATATGCCATATCATTTCTAGTAAAGAGTAGTATGAACTGAAAGTCATTTGTGGTTGTAATAGAATTATTCTTTTATTCCCCCAATCTTTAAAAAACACACTAATCTCTATATCATAGCTTGAAAAATAAAGTATTCTAACAAATTTTAGGTTCGTCCACCCAAATTCATAAAATAACCTGAAGAAAATGGGCATTTAATTTTCTGTGGCAATACAGATCATTCTGTGTCTGAAAAACAGGTGAGAATTTTGAACTGGTCTACTTCTGATAGATACTGCACATAGAGATTTGAAAATATAGTTAATTCATCAATGACCAGATGCTTATATTTTCTACTCAAGGAATTATTTCCAATATTCCCTGAGAGTTTGTGACTTTCTCTTACTACATCCAAAATGACATGGTATGAAAACTATGTCAAGTTAACTGACTTATTTTGTTCATTAAGTGGATATGATTACAGTAGTAGGGCATTGATGTTAAAATAGAAAAAAAAATGCAAAATCTGGTCACAAAGAGGTGATATGAATTAACATAAATTTAAAATGGGACATTGCTATATTTGGGGAATATTTTGATCAGCAATTATTAACATAAATAGATGCAATAGTATTATATCCAACTTCTATTATATATTATTGCTTTCTATTATTTTGTACAGTTTTTACACATGATACTTTTTCTGTGATAGTACTTACGTAAATGTTTACAGTCTCTCGTCGATAGCTACAAAACAGCATCTTAAAAAGATTTGATATATTTGTGAATATTTATTTATTTATGCACTTATTTTTAACTTCTTCAGTTGATCCAAAATAAATGAAGGAATTTATGGGATACTGAGGAATATTTTTATATACAAACACATGCATAAAATCAGGCTAATTAACATGCTTATTGAGTCAAATATCTACATGTTCTGAATGTTGTTAATTTTGTCTTCTAGTGATTTCATTATATCCCTGATATTCTAGAAGTCTTGACTACATAGCTATACACTGGGCACACAGCCAGGTGCTTGATAATGCCCTAAGTCTGGCATGCAGCAATACAAAGAAATTGAGCAGAGGAATATGGTCTCAAGTTTGTTATTCCAAAAACACGTTTCTATGTTATGAAAAAGAGAATAAGTTAAAGTCTCAAGTTAGAATAAATGTGCAATTAGAATAAATAGCACTCTTTTTAACCTACAGAGAATCTCAGTAGTCCACATACCACTTCAATGAACCATTAGGAAGCTATTGTACCAATAGCGGTGAAATGAATCATTTTCCTCTTTGTTCCTTAGATCTTTTCATTTTGTTGTTTCAGCTTAAATTATTTGTAATTCCAGTTAGTCTAGCTTGGAGTTCATTAAATGGATGGTCATTGCTCTGTTTTACATACTGTTACAGCAAAAGTAGCATCAAGTTCATTCTTATGCAACAATATATATAAGGATTCAAAGAAACCCATAGACTGCGCATATGTGCTCTTCCAAATCAATGCAAATTGCATGCTCCCAGGTGGAGATATAAGCCTAACAATGAATTCATCAAAGATTTTATATACAAATTGAATATATCTTACAATAAAAAGACATTTTCTCTGAGTATAATAACAAAATTAACTCCCACTTACCATGTTTTTGGATACTTATAAATCACTGTGATTTTTTTGTGATAATTGCTGGGCTGATGAGCAATATTGTAAAGTGAAGCACATCATATATTTTAAGTATTGTAATAACTGATGCTTTAATATATTACAGTTTAATGCATCATAGAGGAAATAATGCTGTAATATATTTTACTAAAGAGTTTAGCACTGGGAGTAAAACACAATTAATGCCATAGTCATTAACGTTTAAGTTCATTTGGGCCTTTATTGCTTGTAATTGCACAGTTTCTTAACCGTTTCCTTCACTCGTATTCATAATTCTACAGAGTCTTACATCTGTCATGGCCAGTACTTCTCTGTGAAATTTCTACAGTTAAATCCTTCATTCAATGAAGAGTCAAGTGTTTCTTCTATAACTACCTCTATTATTTTAAGAAAACATGAGCTGGTAGGGACTCTGATCTTTCCAACTGTGAAGACTGAAGTGATTGGAGACAGGAAAATAAAATACAATTTTAAACATTTGGGGGCCTATAGTATATATGGCATACATAACTTGTGGAATAGGCAAAGCACCACACAGCAAAAGCTAAATATTGTAATTTGTGGGCATTTTGAAGTTGGTTGATCTTCCTTTCAAGAAACCCATTTCAAAGTTGGAAATATAATAAAAAAGTATTTGAGAACCATAGTACCATAAGAATAAAAGGAGTGCCTTCCCCTAAAGGCATTGCAGATGTGACTGCTATGCCACATGTGCATCAGTAGGTGGCAGAGAGGATAGAGGCTATATCTACATTTAGTGTTCTGACCTATGAACATCTAAATAAATAGTAGCCTATCATTCCTGGGGAAAAAAGTAAGCTGGATACCAACACCACTTTGGCACCATGGGATGGCTTGAAGTGACTACAAGACCAGCACCAGGCAAAAGCCAGATAGACTCCCAGGATAATAAATAAACCAGAAACTAGAAGAACTCTTCCTGGCCCTGGATGTGGGGGTTGTGGGTGAGCCAGCCCTGAGGGAGTAAGTGTGGGAGAGCCAACCCTGCCTTCTGTCTGTTATATGGTGGTGTTGGCTAGGGAGATATCCCCTCCTCTCCCTCACAACCATTGGCCCACAGGAGATCTGGCCCAGAAGAGGTCACAAGAGCAGGAGAGCTGTCTTTGTCCCTCACATGCTGCAGCACTCGAGAGAGAAGTCCCTGTACGTTTCCATAGTTGAACTGGCCATGCAAGTGGGGGTGGCTGCAGGTCCAGAACCAGGGCTTTGAGTTGGCCCACTCCAACATTTACCCCATGGATGAACTGCTGGAGTGCAAGAAGAGGTCAGTCCCACAACCCAGCTCTGCAGGATCTGCATGACACAGGACAGTTACAGCATATCTGAGAGGATTTCCAGTGAGACTCCAGTACTGATGGAGTAGCAGAAATTAGGGGCCTCATACCAGACCAAGAAGTCACTATAATGAACATTTGCAAGCAGAATGTGTGGACAAAGGGGAATATTGTGGAACATACTGAGATACATGCAGCTTCCACAATGAGCTGTTATTTTTTATGCTGGGACAGATTTCAAGGATGGTGGGTGAGTCTAGGGGAGGTGAGAGGTGGGAGGGAACAGGGTGAATGATGTGAAATTCACAAAATAAATTTTTTCAAAGAAAAGAAGAGGGATTACAGAAAGTCCAAACTCAATGTTAACCACAATCATAATCAAATAAATGATCAAATTTTGTTCTAAAAATGTTAAGAGCATTTTTAGAAGTCAAATTGTGAACGTGGTATTCCTTTTGTGTCCACCCTTAGTCCCTTTCAGCAGAAATTTCCTTGTGGTTTAAGTAGCCTAAATGAGATATCTTCCTAGTTTCATTCTGATGCATAAATAATAAATCTCATAATTTTGGTTATAAGGCCCTAGAAAGACTAGGGATTTTTATGACATCTCAGGATATACCTATAAACTGTTTCTGAAGCTTGTTTATTTTTAATATTTTAAGACTACCAGTTTCAATGTATAGCTAACAGAAGAATAGCCAAGAAATTCTCAGCATACACTATTTTTCCTAGTATTGATTTTGTGGTGTTTACTTTACATAACTGTACATAATATGTGCTATTGTTACACTTTGCTAATTACTATGAGGATTTTTTCCCTGAAATTATTCCTACCATCTCATCTTCCATTAGAATAAACAAATTATTTTAAAATTTATTTTAGTTAAAATCTAATTACATTATTTATCCTTCCTTTACTCCCATCTTTCCCCTGAAGGATCCCATGACCCAAATCACTCAGTGTGATCCCTTTTTCCTTGGTTATTTTTGACACATATGAAACATTCTGAGTCCATTTAGAGTTGCTTGTGTGTACATGATTTCAGGGCTGACCACTTTGTATTGGATAACCAATTAGGGACTGATCTCTAGATAAAACTAATACTCTTTCTCTCAGGAGTCATTAGCTGCACATGTCCTTTGCCCAGGGCTAGGAACCCTTGAGATTTTTTTCATTCTATGTTACTTGTGTATTGTTGTCATTGTTCCATGGATACTGTTTTATGTGGGTGTAGCTTATGTGTCATTTCAAGTAGATACAGTATCACAACAGTCTTCCTTGCCCTTCCACATGTAGAGTAACTCTGCCTCCTTTTATTCAATGCTCCTTAAACCTTATTGTATATGTATATTTTTTGTTGAGGTTAGATACCACATGATCTGTCGATCTCTACAATTTTGGCTTTTGATGAGTGTCTATGTCTGTTGTAAAGAAAACATTCTTTGATTAGGGATGGAGCTACATATATGTGGGTACAAGGATGACTTTTAAATATATTTAATAAATCTGCTGAATTTATAGAATGACAGTAGAGAGTTCTCTTCTAAGCACCATAACCGTAATACTTCCAGATAGTCAACTAGACATTTGTCAGCTGCCATACTTTCTCTCCTTTTGATCAGGGTTTAAGTTCTATTAGACTCATGTTTGTTACCAGCAAGATATCAATGCCACTACTGGTTATTATTGGTTATTAGTTATTTTTGGTTATTATTATGGTTCACAGCTGTCACAGTTTCATAGAAGCATTGATTGTTGACCATGATCACCCCAAGAGACATAACTAGTAGTACTGCACATTATTGACTCCCAAACCTTGGAGCCAGCTCCTGTTGAGGATTTCATGTAATCTGAACACACAATTCAAGTGAGTCTATCTAGTTCTTATCTGAAGCCTCCCTCCAAGGATTAGGTTTCATAGTACTAGAAGGTGCTTTGAATGTTGTCAAAGAGAAAAGCAGTCAATGGTCCTACTCAGCCATGACATCTATTAACTAAAATGACAAGCTCATCAAAATACTACTAAAGATGCAATATGTATATTCATAAATCGGCAGTAACAATCAACAGCTTAATTGGACTTTGGGACTGCCTAACAGGGGAGATAACATACCTGACAGTGGAAAACAAACCAACATGACCAGGTATAGTGAGGTCTTGGATTTTAGAGGAAAACCTACTGCTCACATTTATATCAATTACATATCAATACAATTTGAATTCCCAATGGAATTCCATATATTTATCTTTATACCAGCCAAGTACATCTTTATACCAGTTAAGTACAGCTGTCATCACTCACCAAACTTCTCTTTACAACAGAGGGATCTCATTGTAGAAAACTATAATGGTATAGATATATGTACAGTACAGCTCCTGGTTTTAAGGCTCAGGGAACATTGCAGAAGACAGGGTAGAGTAGTTATAAGAGCCGGAAAACCAGGAAACCTCTTGTGAGATTATATCACTTCGAATTAAAATAAAATCTATACCAAGATACCTAAATAATATGGGGCTGCCTAAAAAAGACCTAAACAATGACAACACCAATAAACATGATAATGTGGTAAAAAGAACTCTTACAGAACTCCATGGATAGAGAAATATATCTAGCCAACTAGTGTATTATGAGAGAGCAGAACAGTTTTCCCCAGTGATAATCTCACTAAATAATTTATCAAATACCAAATATTCAGCCCTACCTAACATATATAAACAGAAACAACATTAAATGGACTCAGCAGGTTGTAATTATATATTTATGAATATGTTTAAAATAATAATAATAAATAATAATAATAAAGGTTCCACAAATTTTATGACAGAACAAGTGAGGGAAATTAGAGGGTTTGTAGGAAAGGAAAGGGTGAAAGTTATGCAATTATATTTTCCTTAAAAAGGAAATACTTGAGAATCAAATTTTAACTTCATTGTTATTATAATATCAGTCACTGTAGAAGACACCAACACTAATTATTCACTGTGCAATGTCAATGGATATATTCATGCTTCATTCATTGTCTACTTGTTGGTTACATTAAAGATGTATTGCTTTTGTTAGCATTTCCATTAATTACTTCTCAGTAAGAATTTTCTCATGAAGACTTTCATCCTTGGTTCTGTTGTCATTCAGATATAACTACTGTTGATTCTGTTTCTGCTTAAATTGTAATCACCAATGAAATGTGAGATACTAGCACTCAATTTTGTTTATATTTGAAAGGGAAATTCATTTAAGGGAATTTAGGGTCCCACATTGGACTTATATAGTATATAATTTCCAGGCTCAATGTTTCAAATATTTTGGAATAAATCTGAGAAATATTATCATAAGTAAATAACACATTTTAATCTTTTCATATGTTAAATGAAATAAATTTGCCAGTTTCTCTTTTTATCAGATCACAATAATTAATTTGAATGGAATTGCCCACTCGAAAATCTGAATAAAAATCATGTACAATTCTCAAAAGTAATTAAACAAATTCTCAAAATCATTAAACAAACGATAACCATATCAATTGGTTTTTCTTCAGTATGTTAATCAGTAATTATATTATTTCATCAGTATTTATTGAGTACTTATTGCGTATTAGGCAAGGAGTCAATCACCCAGTGTGAAATGTTCAACAGTCTTGACATTTGTCCTCAAACAGCTGTTCTATGACCAAGAATGATTTGTCCCAGAAACTATTTGGTGCATTCATTGAAAAGGGGATTTCTCTATATATGAATGACAGGTACTGAGATATGGAGCTCTGGAATCATTGTCATTTTAAGTTATTTGTTCTGGTGTGCCCAAAATCAAAATGGTTATATTTTGTCAGTTAAAGTGGCACATGCCCTCCAAAAGCAACATTCTTTTGAATCACTTATGTCATTTATTTCTTTTTTAAGCAGAGAGATGATAAAGATACTGAATAGTCTAAGAGGCATGATTAAAGTTTATTGGTTTTTAAAATCTGCTTTCACTATAAAAGCTTCCCCTCAGTCTTTCTAATACTAATTCTTTTCTCTTTTGATCAGAACTACACTAGAAATTTTACACATACATTACATGTTGGGATAGCACACATGCATGAACACACATGATACTTTATTATATCAAATGGGATTACCTATAATTCTGATTATTCTGTTGTTTTGCTTTGCATTTTTTGTTTTGTTTTGTCAATTTTATAAAAGCTCAAGTTATCTAATTTTTTGTCAACTTGATAAAAGCTAAAGTTATGTAAAAAAATAAGCTTCAATAGGGAAAAATATTTCCATTATATTGACATGTAGGCAAGCCTACAAAACATTTTTTATTGATGATTTTCATAGAAGCCAAGCCCACTGAGATGCGGCTATCCCTGGGCAGGTGTGCTTGATATGCAAAACAACAACAAACAAACAAACAAACAAACAAACAAACAAACAAAAAGTGAGCACATGCACCAAACCAACTAGTTGGCAGCACTCATCTACCACCTCTGCTTCAGTTCCTCCAAGTTCATGTTTTGACTTTCCACAGTGATGGACTATAAGCTGTATGATGAAATAAATCTTCTCCTTTCCAAGCTGTTTTAGGTCATGGTGTCTATCAAAGCAATAGAAAGTAAACTATAATATATAGCCTCTCCCAGTAAAAAAGCATGCCAATTGAAAAGTTATATATATATATATATATTAAAATCATTGTCATATATATATGATAATGATTTTTAAAATCTAACAACTGAATTTGAACACAAAACTTGAAATGTTATTTCATCTAATAAAGTGTATATATGGATGTATGTAAATGTATATATGTATGTGAAATACTTTATTACTCATATTTATTTTGTTTTATTTAAAAAGAAAGAAAATTAGTGCTGCCTTAGAAAAATGGAAGTTCAAGTAGATACAAATAACAATTAAAAAACACAATATGAATAATAATCCTAAACTGTAATGATTGTTCATAGTTTTGCTAATTACAGAGTTTCCTCCTATGATCAGTGAAGTTGATTAAAATCACTTGCAGACATGAGAATGCTCACACAATCAAATGCAAGTAAGTGTGATATTTTAATTATCCACACCTGCAAACATTCAAAGAAAAATACCCTACTGAGTTTTTCAAGTGTCAGAAAGTACACAAGTTGTGTTCAGTCTAAATTTTAAAATAAGTCTACCAAACTTTATTCTCTTATGAAATAAGAAAACAAATATTTTCCAGTACATCTAATTAATCTATTTTCATAATAAATCCATCTTTCATCTCTGTCTTTTTCATCCCTTCAACTTTATTGTTAGGGTTACCTTTCTACAATTATGTTTCATTAAAGTCTACCAACATCCTACTGCTCAAGTGATACTCTACAAATTTCTGGTATGTGTCTTAGTTAGCGTTTTATGTCTGTGAAGAGATACCATGACCACGACACCTCTTAGAAAACATTTAATTGGGGCTGAATTGTACTTTCAGAGGCTGTCCATTACCATCATGGTAGAAAACATGAAGGTATGCAGACTGATGTGGTGGCGAAGGAGCTGAGTGTTAAACATCTTGAGCAGCTGGCAGTGAAAGGAGACTGTGTACCACATAGCTTGAGAATATACTTCAAAGTCTGGCCCTACAATGATGTAATTTCTCCAACAAGGCCACACCTACTCCAACAAGCCCATTACTCCCTGTAATGCCACTCTCTGTTTTCATGCTTGGGCTAAGCATGAAAATAAATGAGTCTATGGGGGCTACTCCTTTTCAAATGACTAATATTCCACTCACTGACACCCCCCATAGGCTTGTAGCCATACCATAGTTCAGAAATGCATTCAGCCCAATTACAAAAGTCTCCATAGTCTATAAAAATCTTTACCCTGTTTAATAGCCCAAATTTTAAAGTTTTCTGAGATTTATACAATGTCTTAACTGTAATTCACTGAACAATCAAAATAAAAAATCAGATCACATTCTCCCTACACATAACATCACAGGATATACATTGCCATTTCAAAAGGATGAATAGTGAAGAAATAATGGTCCAAAGGAAAACAGAAAACCAGAAGGACAAACTGCAAAAATAAAAATGATGTAGATGAAACTGCTAATTTCTGCTGATTGCTGGGGCTGGAATAAGCTCTCCTCATCCAATTGCACATTCATAAACTTTCTGTTTTTGATAGCTTCCTTCATTGCATAAGCCTGACTTTCCAGGAACTTGTTCTGTAGATCAAGCTGGCCTTGAACTCAGAGATCATCCTGTCTCTGCCTCTGGAGTGTTGGGATTAAAGGCATGTACCCCCATACCTGCCTCTGAGCATTTCTTTAATTCTTTTTCATTAGTTGGAAACTTAGCTGGGTGGACTCTTGCCCTCAGATCACCACTCCCTTTATCCCACTTAACATCAAGAATTTTTATATAAGCAGATATATTTATCCCTCTCAGGTCTCTGAGGTGGTTGAAGAATAGACAGCTAGAGTCTCATAGTTAAATTTTGAGTTGTTTAGGAATCAAGAGGGTGTTATAGATCTAAGAAGATACTCTTAAAAGTGTGTTGCAAGTTAGTATGAATGTTGAGTCAGATATAGACCTTTAAACTCATGGAGATGGTTAGATAGTAGAATGTTAAAGTCAGGGGCCAAATATGTATAAACTGGACAGTGGGAATGTATACTGGGCCATTTAACTCTCATAAATGTGACATATTTATATCTGTTGTTTTGTATAATACTTACTGTTATAAGAGAAGGAACCATCTGTTGGACTGAAAGGGGAAACTTCTGGGGGGAAGCGGGTGGAAGGGCGGGATAGGAAGGGGGAATAGGGAGGGGTTTGTGACTGAGATGTAACTTGAAGAAAAAAAATAAAGTATTTTTACAAAAAAAAAAGAATTTCTTTTATCAGTTTATCTCCTTGAACACAAGATTTAGCTCTGTTTCACTTCTGCCCTTTTTCTCTTCAAGTTTTATATTTTCTGTTTTTTTTCTTGCCCAGCTTGAGGTCTTGCCATTATAGATCTGCATAAAAGTGAACACTAACAGCTGTGATACTCCAAACACAGTGGGACCTCCAAATGTTATAGTCCAAGAATAGCTGCATAAATCACTCAGTCATCCATCTCAGTCAGATATTGATGGTTTATTGAACGCATACCCCAAAACTGGTCAAGACCATTATGACTAGGGTCACAGAGGCCTTGGAGCCTAATTGTGATGTTGGTTTGTTTCCAAGACAGGCTTTTAATAAGAAAAACCATACCCAGTTCACAACCAGGTAAACAGGTCCAGGAAACAAACCACATCAAAGTAATCCCCAAGTTCATGTATGAAACAAACTGCATCCAGATAACAACCAAGTAGGAAGCAAGGGGATTGCAGCATTACATCATTTTAACTTGCTAGACAAAGCATTTCTAACTGATCTTTAAAGTAATTGGTCCCAATGGAGCTGTAGTGGGGATTATTTAGTGTCAAGGTTACAAAGTATCCAAGTATTACTAACTTCATCTTATAACTAAAATGGAGAATGAAGACAAAAAATGGATATAACTATTCTACAGAAGCAGGCCCCAACAATAACCACACAACAGAGACTATACTTGGTTGTTTTGGGCTTTCTTTTTTCAACAGAATTAATCTAGAACTGTTGACTATAGAGTCTGATTAAATACATCTTGATAAAAGATTACATTTTGTATGAAATTTGACTCAGAGTTGACCTCCAGTTCCAGAGCAACAACAAATTGTACCCTACCTTGCATTTCAAGGGTGTTCCCTCCCTGGTCATCACTGGATAGCTCTCTCTGAGAAAGCACTCAAAAAGTCTAAACAAACTTGCTGGTGATCAAACCGACCACAGCTGGTTAGTCAGTAATAATGAGCCAATCAGAAATGGACATGATTGTTATCCAAATGTCATCCAATCATACGATAGAAAGGCTGTTTCTTTGTCTAAGCCCCTATATAAACCCTGTATTTTTGGAGTTTGGGGGTCTCAACTTGAACAACTGAGTCAGTGAATGTTGAGAGTCCAAGCTCTGAGCTTGAATAAACAAACTAATGCATTTACATTGGGGTTGGCTCCGGAGTGGTCATTGGGGTCTCGAGAACTTGGCAGAACAGACTGTAGCCTCACGTAGACTTTTTGGACAAGGGCAAAAAGTAGTTACATTCTTTACCAAATATCACCAGAATGACCTGTAGGCAACATACTAAAATTCTCCTCTGAAACTTCTTGAGCTATTAGAGTTTAAGTTATCATCATCACCAATGTCTTCCATGTTCCTAATAGGATGGCCCATTATGCAGTTCTAAACACATTCTCCTACTTTCTTCACCTAAAATCCTAAAGTCTACATTCCTTCAAACAAAAATATGGTCAGACCTATTACAGCAATATACTAGTCCCTAGTATCAACCTTTATCTTAGTTAGGGTTTTATTTCTGTGAAAAGACACCATGATCACATCAATTATTACAAAGGAAAATATTTAATTGGGGCTGACTAAGAGTTTCAGAGGTGTAGTCCATTATCATCATGGTAGGAAACATGGCGGTATGCAAGGAGACATAGTGCTGGAGAAGGATCTGAGAATTAAAACCACCACAGTATGTATAGTTGCTCATTTATATGCAGTTACGCTTAATTCAAAAACTCATTGATAATTATTTATACTTATTGTGCTACAAATGTAATTTTATTCCAGACAAGAGGAGACCAGAAGTGTTGGCATGCCTGTGTGTATTATGATAAACTGTTCACAGAGACTTTGCATAAGATATATAGATATACACCTGGTTACAGAATGTTTTGATGGGTATCTGAACCACCTAGGATGGACTTTTAAAAATATCATCTTTTCAGTATCATAAATTAATTTAAATAAGCATTATTTTTAGAATGGTGTTGTTTCTATAAGTCTAAAGGTCAAAGGTGTATCTGTACCTTACAAATGACTAGAACGTGCCAGAAGATGATGACTAAAGGCTGTCTCATTTCTAACTCTCTTTTCAAATCTTCCTTTACCTAATGGAGTTTAAATATTCTATTACTGAAAACAGCCTGCTTACATATTTCTATATGTTTGTCCGTATACTTCAACCTTCCTGACCAAAATACCACCCTTGGATTTGTAGTATTCTTAGGAATACAAGAAATCATCCCTTAGCTGAAAGGGAAGGTTACTATATTAGGTTCTTATTTCCATGCAACATATTGGTTTGTGGTATGACCTGCTGCATTAAAGAAATCTGGCAATTATGGTAAACAATAACATAGTAAAGCAGAGATTAAAGACTCCCAAAACAGAATCATTGGTGTGCTTAAACGTAAAATGTCCCTCCTGACATCAGGTGCTTGGACATTTTATCTTAGCTGCATTTGGAGGTTGTGGATGCTTTAGGAGATTGGGGCTCACTGTAGGGTGTTTCATAGCTTAGTGTTATTCCTGACTTGGGGAAACACAGCCAGCTGTGCTTATACTGTCATAGTCTCAATCTTATCATTATACTTCCCCACCACAATAGATCTAACTGAATCCCTTCCAGTGTGGAACAAAAATCAGACCCCATTTTCCCTAACTGCTTCTTTCTAAAATTATATGATTATAGAAATGAGAAAATAGCTAATACATTTGGTTACACTGAGAATGTAGTTAGTTTTCTGTGACTGCAGAGTGACACTATTTCTTTCCTCTTTACTGCTACATCTGACATTGCATCCAATAGTGACTTGATATGTTTATTTCTTGGAATAGCAGTCAATTTGATGACTTCCTTTATATTAAATTATACTTCTTCCTTCCCAGGTAGATCTGAAAGTAAGATTTTTTAGGATCAAAAGCCCCAAACTTTGAGATTCCCATATCTTGTGTTTCTTGCCTAAACTTAAGTCCAACGTGTGTGTGTGTGTGTCTGTGTGTCTGTGTGTGTGTGTGTGTGTGTGTGTGTGTGTGTGTGTGTGTGTGTGTGTGTGATAATTACTTTTCTGTTGTTATCCCACAATAACTCTGTCTTCCAAAAGTGAATTGAGAATTTTAGTTTGGTCTATGGTTTCTCAGGGAGGGCAGTAAGCAGTCATCATAGCATCATGATCAGATAGTTGAGAGATAGAGGCTTTTTTTTTTTAAGCCTGAAGAAGGTATCAAACTTAATGCAGAAAAAAAGTTGTAAGTTCTCAAAACCCATCGCTGCTTGCATACTTTCTCTAACAAGGTTGTGCTTTGGAAATTTCCCCAAACAGCTCCACCATCTGGGAGCTATTTATTCCAATATTATAACCTATGAGGTACATTTCTCATTTACATCATAATATTCTACACATTGGCCCCCATAGGCCTCACAATCATATATTAATTTGAAGTATATTTAATCCAACTTTAAAAGTCCCAAAGTCTTTCACAATGTCAACACTGTTTAAAAAAATTAAATCTTTTTAAAAACATCCAAAGCTATCTGTTAATTTTAACACTCTGAAAAATCAAAAAGCAAATTATATACTTCCAATTTATAATGGTATAGAATAAACATTACTGTTCCAAAAGGGAAGAAAGGAGACATAGTGATAAAACACTGAACCAAAGCAAGACTGATGCTTAGTTGGGCAGAGGCAAAATTTTGTATGTCTATGTCCAGTAACAGGAAAAATTAGTTGGCTCTGTCCATCTAGACTTGCTACCTGTAACATAAACCTCTCTTGGGTTGATTCCACTCTCTGTATGAAACTCTCCTTAACAGACAAATTATGGCTTCTGACATTTTCAGCATTGTAGAGCTCCAACTGCAACACAGGCTTAACTTTCTCAATTTCATTCAGTGGATTCTTAGGTCCTCTACAGAAGGAACCAACTGTCATGTGCTGTCTTGCCTATGGAATGGTGGTTATTGATAACATTCCACAGATTCAATGTTATGCTTTCTTGACTTTTCTTTTTTTTTCCTTTATTTTTTATTTCTTCAAGTTACATCTCAATCGCAGTCCTCTCTCTATTCCCCGCTCCAGTCCCACCCTCCCACCCTCAACCCCCCATCCTCTTCCCTTTTTTTTTAAGTTTAAGGTATATCTAATTTCCCCCTACAGTTTCCCCTTTCAGTCCAACAAATGGCTCTTTCTCTCATAATAATAAATACAATACAAAACAACGGAGGTAATTAGGCCACAGTTATGAGGGTTATATGGCTTAGCGTACATTCCCAATGTCCAGTCCATATGTATTTGGTACCTGACTTTAACATTCTGCTATCTAACCATCTCCATGAGTTTAAAGTTCTATATCTAACTCAACATTCATACTAACTTGCAAAACAATTTTAAAAGTATCCTCTTAGATCTATAACACTCTCTTGACCCCTAACAACTCAAAATTTAATTATGAGACTCTAGCTATCTCTTCTTCAACCACCTCAGAGACCTGAGAGGGATAAATATATCTAATTTTATAGGAAGTACAGGACCTGCAGCTTCCAAAACTAAGAAATGACATACCAGTGGCTGCCTGGACAGTTCCCATTTTCTCTCCATATATTACAGCATCGTAGATCTTCAGTCATTTGGCCCTGTTTCTCTGACAGACATTGATTGTAGAGCAGGGATTAGGAAGGACTTGCCTACCCTGTCTTGGCAGAGCTAGGCTGTCAACTTACCTGCTCCCAGGTTTTGTCCTTTTTGGACAGCATTCTGTCTACAGTTGGAGCAAGGGGCTTCCTACCAAGAGATAGGCTTGCGACTAATTCAATCATCTCCACTGGAGATTCTTCGATGCTCATCTTCTACTTGGGGTAGAATACGGGGGGGCTGTCAGGAGTTGATATGCCTTGATATAAAAAAAATCTAAAGTTACAAAAACATCTTTGAATGCCATATTCTGCAGATCTCTTGAGGTTTTTGAAGAGGCCCTATCTGTCTCTTCTATTAGGGTAAGCAGATGTTGCTTGTCTCTTAGCAGCTTTATTTCTGATTAGCTTAGAAAATAACTATAATAGGCTGTCATAGTACCTAACAGAATGACCGGCTTACATAACCATTAGTTTGCATTTCTTAATTATCCTAAACAGTTTATGACAATTAGTAGTAAAAGGCCGAAACATCACATTTCATTTTTTTTCTTTACCTCCTAACCCTTCCATCCCATTTCTCTGGGGTGGGGTGTCCTTATATAACGTCCCTCATCTCAGTTAAGAGGTCTTATGAAGGCCAAGAGCCTCCTCATTCATTGGGGGTCTACGAGGCAGTACCATCAGTGAAAAGTGTCTCATTGCCCGGGAGAGACAACTAAAAAACAAACAAACAAATAAGCAGACAAACAGATAAAAAGACTAAAGAATAGAAAAAATATAATAAATAAATAAATAAATAAAAATAAAAAAGTCTATGTCCAAGTTCCCTTTGGTGTGTTGGTTATAGTATCGATACCTTCTACTATATAGATAAAATCTTACTATAAGAGAATAGATGCCATATGTGTCCTTCTGAGTCTGGGTTAGCTCACTCAGGATGAGCTTTTCTATTTCTATCCATTTGGCTGCAAATTGCATAATTTCATTGTTTCTGATAGCTGAATAATATTCCGTTGTGTAGATGTACCACAGTTTTTTAACCCATTCTTCGGTTGAGGGACATCTGGGTTGTTTCCAGTTTCTAGCTATTACAAATAAGGCTGCTATAAACATAGATGAGGAAACTTCCTTATGATTCCTTGAAGAGGCATTTGGGTGTATACCCAGAAGTGGTGTGGCTGGGTCCTGAGGCAAAGCTATTCCAAGTTTTCTAAGATATCGCCAGACTGACCTCCATAGTGGTTGCACAAGCCTGCACTCCCACCAGCAATGGAGTAGGGTACACAGGGCTAATATCCAAAATCTGCAAAGAACTCAAGAAGTTAAATGCCAAGAAACCAAATAATCCAATCAAAAAAATGGGAGAGAGAGCTAATTCACAAAGGAGGAATCCCTAGTGGCTGAGAGACACTTGAAGAAATGCTCAACATCCTTAATCATCAGAGAAATGCAACTCAAGACGACTCTGAGATTCCATCTCACACCTGTCAGAATGGCTAAGATCAAAAGCGCAAATGACAGCACATGCTGGTGAGGGTGTGGAGAAAGGGCTTTCTTGACTTTTCATCCACCAAATAAATTGTCCCATTTCTTTTATATTTAGCCTTAGTCCAGTTTCCATGACACAGGAAGAATGCAGTGAGATTCTTTGCTGAAATATAGCAGGAATGGTCTCTAGGCTATTTGCGAATAATTAACCCATGAAATCTCTTGAGCTGAACACCTATAATCATTATTGTTCTCAGTATTCTGCTTCCAGGTTTCTACTAGAACATTCCTTTATCATTTGCTTATAAAGTTTAAATGCTTTGCTGATAAAAAATTCCAAGATTTTCCACATTAAACCAACAACAAACATAAATACCAAACAATAACAACAAGAAGAAACATGGTCCAACGTCCAGTTCTTTACAACAATAGCCCACTTTATGGTACCAATTTCCATTAGATATTTTATTCTTGCTGTGATAAAATACCATGACCAAAACAACTTATTAAAGAAAGAGTTTATATTGCTTATGGCTCCAGAGGGACAAGAGTTCATTCTAGCAGGGAGGCATGGCCTCAGGAGCTGGAAGGTTACATGTCACATCTTTAGCTTTAAGACAAAGCTAAGAGTGTAAACTAGGAGTAGAATCGGCTTTTAAGTAGAATCATGACCTTAGGAAAGGTCATGCCAGTGACATAGCTTTTCCAGCATACTTGTACAACCTTCTGAATCTCTCCATACTGTGCCACACACTAGGGACCAAGTATTCAAATACTAAAAACTATGGGTGAAACTTTTCATTTCATCCAACATAATTCACTTCACCAAAAAACAAAACAAAACACAAAATAAACAGAAATAACACAAACAACAGCAGGTTTTAAGCCTTTAACTCACCACACTTATCTCTCACTTTTGATGCACTTAAGCCTACTCCTGGGGATCAAACCCAGGACCTTGCACAAGCTGAATAGTCACTCGGTATCTGTGACACTGTATCACAGTGATGAATAATATTGCCAATTGGACTTGTCTCTTAGAGTCACTAAGGAAACAATTATCTAGGCATATATGTGAGGGAGATGCTAGCCTGGGTAAATCAAGCTGGGAACCCTCACCTTAAGAATGGGCAGCACCATTCTGCAAGGTGAATTCCAGGAATAAATAAAAGAGAAAGTGAGGGAGCATTATCTGTCTTCTTCTTGAGTGTGTATGCACTGTTTTAGAGCCAGAAGTTCCAGATGCCATGACCCACCCCCCATGGAAATCGTACTGATAATATAAAAATAATAATAAATCTTTCCTAAGTTGCTAATCACTATTCTTTATTTGTGTCTGTGGATCACTGGAAACCCCAGTGACCAATATTACATTGTAATACTTTAATATTCTATGAAAAATGTATACACATGTAAATCAGCAAAGCTTGCGACCTCTATGGGCTGCTTCCATTAAGTGTCATATGAATTTCAGCTATTCTAGAAGTTTAACATTCCATCTTGGGGAATTTAGGAATAAGTGTTTGATGACAAAACTTTTAATTATCCAATATATTTATTAATAATTATATGCACTCATAACAAATATAAACAATTACCTATTAGCCTAATAATGGCTATAACCCCTGTTACCTAATAACTAAATCTATTAATAGATATAATAACTATTATCTAACAACTAATCCTAACCTTTTAGAAGGATACAGTCTCTGTGGCAGGTCCGCAGTTGTCAGGAACACCTCAGGAGTAGATCTTTTAAGACACTTAGCAGTCTTTTTTCAGGAATATCTCAGATGTAGGTCCGTTAGGGTAAATTGGCTATGGAAGCTTCACCTTAAATGAGGCTTGAGTTTTCTTCTCTCTGTTAGGCCTCAGCTGTCCATACACCAACTTATTCAGCTGCTCTGCCTCAGTCTTTGAGGCTACCACAGTTCCATTCAGGCCACTGTTTGAACTGGTTGAACCCCTCTAGGCAAAAGGTATGCCACAGGGTTTAGTCCTTGGCCTTTTGCTGCTTTGCTGAGGCCATCTCTGCTCACCGGCTTCTTTCTGCCTCAGGGAGAGCTGGCCTAAATTTTTCAGCTCTATTTGAAATTAGCTTCTCAGTCCACCAGCATTTTCTCCATCAGATGATACAAACTGCCTTGCCTCTCCTCCTCTCTAACATGGGAATTCTTGGGCTCTACCCACTTTGTCCCTATATAGGATCTCTCCTTGTTTCACCTGGCTTCAGCCTAATCTGGTCTCTGCCCACTTCGTAAAGCCTTTAGCAACTGAAAGCAATGTCAGGCCATAAACCTTGTTTTTAGTCCATATGCTGGTACTTCCATTGCCCACAGACAAGTTGATCTTCATGCCCCGTATTAACAGAATGTATCAAAAGCTGCTAGATATTCACTAAATCTAAAGTGTTCCTTCTGGTTACCTTGGCCCCCCAGAACATGTAATTTCTAACACAGTGTCTTCTCCTCTAAGTCTTCAGTTGTTAAGATTTCCAACTCTCTAAAATTCTTCCTCCAAAACATTTCATAATGTCCTCATCCTCATTGTTAGCAAGTATCAATGGAAAATAGAAAAGAAAATACAAATCTACATATCAAAAATGATTGTGACATATGGTACTGTTTATGGTTTTAATCTGTTTCTTGTTTTAGTAATTGTCATGCTTTGGTACACCTCACACAATCATGAGATAACACTGAAACATGTTTACATTAAAAATTAAGTAAAATAGTTGGGGAGAAGTTTCAACAGGTAAAGGCACTTGCCACACAAGTCTGTAGATGAAAATTCATTTCCCATAACTCACATAAAGCTAGAAAGCAAAGCTGAAAGCTCAATTCTAATCTCATATAAAGTATCTCAGAAGTGTATCACGACACGGTTACCTACTCTCACACACAGAGACACAGACATGATTATAATAATGATAAACTTAAAATAAATTTTAAAATAAAATAAGCAGAGCCAATTGATTATTTTTTGATAATGTTTAGCTCATTAAAGAAATTATATTAATCAAAATTAAACAGCAGACAAAAGGAGCTGTGGAATTTTATGCAAGTTCTGACACTACTTACTTTGTTTAAATTTTTTTTTCTGATTAGCTTCATGTATATATGCAGTCCTATGTAGAACTCTACACAAGTTAGGCATGTGCCCATAGAGGCCAAACAGGGCATTGGTTCCCCTGGCACTTGAGTTACAGGTCATGCGGGTGCTGGAATCTGAACTTGGTTCCTTTACAAGGGCAGTAGGCACTATTGAAGGATGACTTATCTCTTCCACCTTAGATTACTAGATTTTGACTTTCAAAGATTAACTTTCTCATTTTTCAAAAATAATAAAGCATCCCAATAAAGATAAACATTTGGTTAATGTTTTCAAAAGAGTTGGCATTGTGGGAAAAAATGCCTAAGGAGTGGAACAGGACTTTGGCAGGTGTTGAAAATAGTCTGTTTCCTAATTGTGGTAATTTGACAAAGCTCATTAAACTGTGTATGTCAAAGATGCAAATTTTACCCTCTGAAAATTTTAACAAAATAAACCTCATTTAAAGAATGAGAGCATCTGACACCCTGCAATCACTGAATAGGTAACAGCTTTCATCATTATTGTCACTTAGATCATTCACACACAGATAACATCCTGTTAGAACATGCCAAGGTACAATACAACATTACAAGAAGAGATATTATTGGAAATGCATCCTATAATCTGGCAAATTCATGACTAATGAGAACTATACATGGCTACCAGTGGCTAAAAGTAGGTGGGTGTGAAATTTAAGAGAAACACGGAAAGTTAGACTGCCAAGCACTTCCTCTTCTTAGTTATATGAGTTATGTGGAGATTTTCTGTTACCCACTTTTAGGAAAACAGCCTTGCTTATATGATCAATGGCTTCCTCTAAATAACACAGTTAGGGTAGAGTACTAATTTAAAGTCTGATATACAGAACTTCCTTCTGGGGTGACAACCAAAGACATATGACACCAATGTTGCACTCAGCTACTTAGAATCCACCATTAGTATGTAATATGAGTGCTATATAATATATCCTAAGCACACGTGATGCTGTGATTTTGATAGCTTTATGTCAGATTGATATGTTTATTGAGTCTAATTCAATAGAAGAAGTTAAAACCTTATAGTAGAATTTTAACAAGCTTTATAGCTTGAGGCTTTTTACATGCTAACAACCCAGCCTAAGGGCAGGTTATGAGTAGAAAAATAAGCAAGGTAGACAAGTTTATAAGCTTGGCCAAAAAATTTCTAAGTTTGGCAAACTTAGTGGAAATTTTGTCATTCATCACTCATGAACTGGAGATCTTTGAAATTTGCTTGAATATAACAAATGTTTTTTTTTTTTTAATTTATCAGTACTGATAGAAATTGCCTTTGGATTTAAACCTGCTCACTTCCTAGTTCAGATCTCTTCAACAAATTATTTAAACCCAAACAGTGATTTCTTCCTTTGCTATTTTCTGTTATCTAGTGGGTAGTATCAGACCCTATCTATGGCTTGAGTAAAAGGTCAAGTACAATTGTTTCTGTTAAATAGTAATTTTGTTTACTTTAATATAGGTAAGAAAAACAGATCTAGGCCCACAACTTTAAAAACAAAGCCTACATGTTTTATTAAGACAACTCTTCTGGAAATCTCATGGGTTGTTTTTGATTTTTTGAGTTTAAATCTTAAATTCTGAATTTATTTTTTTACTTACAGGGACAAGTTTTATCTTTAAAACATTGGTGGGCAGAAATTATTTCAAATCATACCATGAGTTATTCTTTGTATTGCACCTGTGTTGCAGGCCTTGCTTTAAGCACTTTCCCTTTGTTTAAGAAGTCAACTAGTTTAAAGACTAGGCAATACTTATAAGTTCCTGTGAAGAAGGAGGAAACAATTTTTGTAAAAGTAGGCCAGCTGTTCAAATCAAACAGGTGAAAGAATTTCAAAGATTCTTTACATATAGAAGTGGTTTAAAGAAATATAAAATTAAATCATGTAGTATATAGTTACTAATTCTATGTAAGAGTATTTCACTAGATTGATTCATCCACATGCTAAGGGACTTGATGTCAGCTATTTCCTGCTAGAAGGAGAAACTGAGTTGCAGAACTCTGAACCTGCTGTGCTTATTAAGTGGCAGGGTCAAGATTTATATAACACCCGTGTGCATGCACCGCCTGAGAGTATTGCTGGTATATCAGTGGTAGGTGGACAGAAATTCTTACTGACTGTTGTTCTTACATGGCATACATTGGAGTCACAGCTCCAAAATAAGTTTTATACAGTCATTCATAAGAAATCGTGCAGATTGTAAGGTGACTCTAAAATTGGGAATGATTACAATAAGTTTAATATATCTTATATTTGGACTGTTGATAAGGATCTGTGCTTTTAAAAAAAAAAACTGTTGGATAAGCACAACGTTCTGAGTTTTAGTCTAGAGTGCCCACATATATAGCCTGGGATATCTGCCTGTGCCTTTAGTTAGTTTAAGTATAAAAAGAAGAACCAGACAATGACCTTATCATTGTGTTTAGGGATAAAAAGATCCAGACAACTGTCTTACCATAAAGCCAGGCTAGCTGATAAAGTAAACTCAGTACTCAATGATAGACCCTGTCTCAAAGGAATAAGCTTGGATATTCACAGAGTGTGACTCCCTACATCTTTCTCTGGCTTCTGAATTCATGCATACATTTAACTGCCCTGTCATGTAAACCCAGCATACCATACAATTACGGTGCAATACACACACACACACACACACACACACACCTCACGTTTGCACCACACATACCCCAAATACATACATACATACATACATACATACATACATACATACATACATACATACATGTGCACCACACATACACCCCCAGATACGAATACATGTACACACATGCAAATGAGCAATTTATACCTAATAATTTCATTTCTCAATATTTTTCCAGAGTTTGTGACAGGAGAAATAGACTTGTGTGTCTCTTTTCATCACTCTGCACCTGTTTCCTTCAGTAAATTCACCTTCCTTCCCTGTTATATTAGATTCAAATATTGCTAAAGGGATATCGACTCTTGGAGGCTTATTATGTTTCCTTCTCCAATGCCCTCCAGGGTGCTGCAGAACGATTTCGGCCACCTCGTCATTAATGCAGAAGTCATTTGACTGAAAGTCAAACCATGTACTCCAACACAGACACACACATTCATTCAATATTCTTTTTCTTAAACTGGACAATATTATGTAAACAATACTGACTTCTAGAATTTTCAGATAAAGTGAGAAAAGAGATATGGTATTGTGAGTGTTATCAGTCATTTCTATCTTGACCTTAATTCTATAATCCTTTACTGCTTGATCCTTCTCTGTTGTCATACTGATAGACGATTTTTACAAGTGTGTCAGAAATGCCAAATTGCCTTCTTCAAATGCTTAATGTTTATTTCCATTTATTTTTGTTTAAAGAAAGGAAAACATTATTACTTAATACGAATACTTAAAGTGCACATTTTAGGAAATTATTATAAGTTTTACATTTTATTTAGATTGCAGTACTTATATCAATAACATAATATATTAAATTTGATTTCTCAGTTTATCAAATTTACCCAACATAAGAAGACTTTGTGGCACAATATTGGAAATAAAACAAAGTACTTTTCCCTTTTCTTCATATTTTCTTTTCTTTTTTTTTTTTATAAATTATTTTTTTTCTTCAAGTTACATCTCAGTCACAAACCCCTCCCTATCCCGCCCTTCCACCCTCTTCCCCCCCAGAAGTTTCCCCTTTCAGTCCAATAGATGGTTCCTTCTCTTATAACAGTAAGTATTATACAAAACAACAGATATAAATATGCCACATTTATGAGAGTTAAATGGCCCAGTATACCTTCCCAATGTCCAGTTTATACATATTTGGACCCTGACTTTAACATTCTACTATCTAACCATCTCCTTGAGTTTAAAGGTCTATATGTGACTCAACATTCATACTAACTTGCAACACACTTTCAAGAGTATCTTCTTAGATCTATAACACCCTCTTGATTCCTAAACAACTCAAAATTTAACTATGAGACTCTAGCTGTCTAAGACAGGGTAGGTAAGTCCTTCATAATCCCTGCTCTACAACAAATGTCTGTCATAGAAACAGGACCCAAAGGCTGAAGACTGATGCAGGAATGTATGGAGAGAAAATGGGAACTGTCCAGGCAGTCATTGGTATGTCCTTTCTTAGTTTTGGAAGCTGCAGGCCCTGCACTTCCTATATAAGCAAATATATTTATTTCTCTCAGGTTTCTGAGGTGGTTGAAGAATAGACAGCTAGAGTCTCATAGTTAAATTTTCTTCATATTTTTAAGTTAGTGACTATTTGAAGTTTTTCTTTTCTTATGTTAGTTAATAATCTGAATGAAATTAAATTGTATTAAATGTGATAATACAATCAGAACTTTGTACTGAAATGAAATATGTATTAAACTATTTACAGAAACCCTGGAGAATATATACCACTCCAGATAGACATAGACCTTCATAAGGAGTCATCACATTAGCTTTGTGACCATCTCAGGTTTTACCTCCTCCTTCTGTTTGGTAGTGGTTCTGTTTGTGTCACTACAGTATTCTGCAATAGGTGTAGTTTCTATTGGGCTAAGAGTTCATGTTTGATGAACTATTACATTTGTTACATCTGCCCCATTGGATACATGTCAATTCTTCACACACACACACATACACACACACACACACACACACACACACACACACACACACACACACAAGTATTACTGCACTCTAGTTTTTTTGCTTCCCATTATGTATCCAAAAAATGCTGTAAATTCTATTTTGTAAATTTATTTGTTTATCTTTCTTGTTATCTCTGAAGACTCATAGCTTCAGCAAAACTGCAAAAGGTAGACTATTTTAGCATTGTATAATGTTAACATATCAGTAAAAATCTTACTTCCAGAACAGTAAAGCAGGAGATTCTTAAGCAGAGAGACAATAATTAGTATAATGTTGTTGGCACAAACTACCTATAAAATGCTAATTTGGGCAAATTACACAGTGACAATACCTCTGTCTTGTAACTCATAATTTAAAATGTTAAACAAATCAAGTATAATGGAAGGTATATTGGGCCATTACTGCATCCAAGAATAGAAAAAGGGCTAGGAGATCTTGCCTCACTTTGAGACTGCCACATGGTGAATGCTCAATTAAGCTGGGGTCTTATTTTTGTCATTAAAACAAGTATAAAGTGCTATAAGTATGTTTTACAGCAAAAGACAATTATCTAATGGTAATTGAATTATATTTAAATATTGTTATATACCAGAAGGACAAAGATTACTCAAAATCTTGAAACAGCGAGAAAAAAGAAATAATGATCTTTATGGAAGTGAAAATTTCAAATACTCACCTTTCTACTGTTCTATATTTGCTTTAGCCCTGAATGTCAAGTTATTAATTTCAATCCTTATTGCTTTACCATTTGCCTCTTGGTACTTTGGTAGATACATGGGAAATGAAGTGGAAGTAAACTACTGAACAATAGCAGTAATTGTATCATTAATGCTTTGGAGAGATTTCCTATTTCCTTTCCCTGTGCACAACTTCCCATAGCTAGTGTTTTCACTGGAGTAAATGGGGAGTGACCTTCAACCCACACAACCATTTTATAGGTTACTGCACTAAAGAGAGATCCAAGATACATTTCATGAACTTATTGGGCCATATTGCAACTGGGAAGCTAGCTAGCTATGGTCACTAGTTTTAAAAGTTGTTCTTTCTTGTAAAATATATAATTAAGTGGTTTTCTCTGAAATTTATTATATGTTGTTATGTAAGGCCTGGTTTCTTACAATCAGTGTGAATTAACAAATTCCTTTTTTATCACTTACTTACACAATTAATATAATCTCTTTGTGTGAACTAATCACTATTTTCCATACTAATAAAAATAGAAGGCAACTGAATAAGTGTTTTTAAGGTCCGAAGCAATGTTTTACTTATAATAAAAAGGGTAAAAGAAAAACCAAATAGTTATTTTTAAATTTATTTAATGCTTAACTTAGATATAAACAAAAGCGGTATATGTTTTAATCTGTATCTCACTTTACTCACCAGGGTACATATAATATAATATTTTGAAAAAGCGTTTTGTACTCAGAGATGCTAAGATGTTTTATTAATTAAATACAGAAAATTTCCTTTTAAATAAACAGCAAGATGATACATTTGGAAGCAGCAATGCAAAATCCTCAAAATGTATTAACAATAAAGTATTAAATGTTATTTAAAAAAATCAATAGTGTCCAGAAAATAGTTTAATGCTGGGTAATGCCAAGAGCTAAACATTGGTGCTATGGAATAATATGTTTTCTAAAGTAAGAAAAGTAGGTCATAGAGAAAATAGGAAAAGCATGAGTAAGAAAAAACAATGCTTAAAATCTGACATATTGGGGACAAGGTATTTTTGACAGATCATTGTCTTAGCTTGTTTTATGACCCACATTGTACCTGATATCAATCAGAGATGAAGTTTTCTAAGTAAGCCCCCATTTATAAGTTTATCTTCTCAGTAGTCTGTCAATGACAAGGGAAGCATTGATTTATTCATTATCCATTACTGATCACTTTGGATTTTTTAAAAAACATATTAATGGCATTTAAATTACCAATTTAAAACTGCACATGGGTACTTGACTAGAGTGGCCTTGATATGAACCTGTGTGTGTGTGTTTAAACAGAAACTACTGTAAATTTTTTTATATGATCCAGCATGTGATGTCATAAAAAAGATCACTAAGCGACTTTTATGCAAGCCAGATATCTCACAGTTCTCATGTTGAGCATTAGTTTTGTTCAGAAAATTTGGATCATTTTGCTCCTATTCATGTGGATTTGTTGATTCCATATGATTATGGCATGTAATATATTGTCGATTCTAAACATTGTTAAATGCAAGGAGAATTCAGATAAATAATGGAATGGCAGCAAGCTATATAGGTTGTCTAAGAAAACATAAGAATCCATGGATTTATAAAGAGTGAGGTAGTACTTTTCAAAATTGTAGCTAGATATTTAATATTAATTATGGAAATCTTGAATCAATGAAAATTCCTAACACAAGTTTTTAAAATAACTAAACAGTAGACATTCAGAGAAACCTTTGTTAATTATTACAACTTATATTTACTCTATATTGCTTAAAATCCTCAAAATAATATGCAGTTTACCTTTTAAATTCTTCTCTTCCTGTAGACAATTTTTTCATGTACCAGTATAACCAATAAGAAAATTCTGAAGGATGAATCTTCTGTTTCTTGTTTCACAGTTTTCCTTTAATTTCATCATGAAAGACTAGACTTGTATTTATTATACATGACCTGACAAGAGCAGATAACATCTGTAATGGTTTTATTTGTGATTCCATTTCCTGCCTTGCATTAGATGCAATATAAATCTTTTACATAAAACATCAAAAGTGCTTTATTCTAACAATTAAAATAAAAGACACAAAGCACTTCCAGAATAAAAACTGATCAGATTTCCAACTAGCAGTCTCTGTTTATTTTATCTACCTGAAATATTTGCATCTCCAGAGTAAGTAGTTTTGCTAATCGGTTTACATCTCCAAGCTGGATTCAGTTCCTTAAATATTTATACAGTCTTAATGTACATCATGCTGGTTTTATTAATTTTAACCCCAAAGCCTCTCCTACCAATTACTACTTAATGACTATATTGCTTTTTCTCTTGATCGCCTTTGTTCTTTTGTACAATATTAAAAGGGGGGGGGGGGGGGGGGGAAAACATGAAGCTTAGAAATCAAACAGCTAAATAAATTGCCACTTTCAAAGATTCACTATGGAAGATCCAGTGTCTCTGGCAATACTTTGTTTCCCTGGCAAAATTTCTGGGTTTTGGTTTGGACTTGTTTCTTTCTTAATCTAAATTAATAAGGTTTTTAGTTTAAGAAAATAAAACAAAAATGTATTTTAATAAATGGAATTGGAATTAGGCTTGATGTCACTTGATAAAAAGTACATCAAAGACATTGAACAGTCATATCTTTTGAATGATCAATGTAAGAAAACATCCCTTTTGTTTTGCTAAGTAAGATCATTCAGCCAAAAAAATTAATGTGTTACACTCCTGAAACACATTTTGTATTTCACATTATGAAAGGTACTTGTGATAGAGGTTAATTTCAAAATATATAGTATTTCTTCTTATTTTTAATACTTGCCTAAGGTACAATTATTTTAAGATATGAAATATAGCAAACACATACATTAATATATGTATGTATATATGAATAAAGAATCTCTCCAACTCATTACTTCTAAAGTATTGTCTTTAGCTCTGGTGAATATTTTTTTCACATACATCCTTACTTATCTTAATAACCACATAAAGTATTTCAGTACAAATATGAACACATTTGTGTATTCAAGATAAAAATATCTTCTCTTATTTCATTTTTGGGAATTGAAAGTGTTATGACTTACAAAAATATATATTAGATATATTTTACTCAAACTTTATTTTTGTGGGTAGCTCACTGATATGTATCTATTCCCTCTATAGCTAAAATAATTTATCTATATCACTCTATTATTTATCTGTCATCAATATTCTATGCAAATTTCTACATATAGACGATAGTCACATGGCATCAAAACACCACATAAACCTATAGGGCATTCTGAAACACAAAGAGCTATGAATATATTTGTTTGTAATTGAAGAATGTATTGTGTGTTCATTTGAGCTGCATTGCTAGGTGTTAGTACCATTAGTGATAGACATATCTAAGAAAATTTAGTTGTCCTGAAAATAATTATACTCATTGAACTTTTGATTATCTCAATATCTAATGTTTATTCCAGATTTGTGGTGTTTGGCAGTTCTAATAAAAGATAAACAACACAATTTTTGGTTTATGAAAAATATAAAGCAAGTATTTAGGTTACCTACACAACGTGAAGATATAAAACTCTTACTTAAATATTTGCTCCACAATGTATAAGGTATTTTTTCAAAACTCAAAATCTTTGCACATTGCACCTAGTATTTGTTTTTTTAACACGTGCATACTTTCACAATTGCTTTTGTTTATATATTTTATATAAATATTCATATACCTAACATTGACTCCAACATATAATTTTTTTGTAATACTAATGAACTAAAAGTTCAAACATTTTCCTACTAATCGTGGTCAGTTAATTATTGACTTGAAATTCTCACAGCTTAAATGTAAGTAAACAGTTTCCGGACATTCTTTCTTTTCAGTATTTCAAGGATATGTACACTTTTTTTTTCCCAGTTCTTTCTTTCCAAAAACACTGCATTTATGCAGTCTCAATTTGATTTTTTTTTTTTTTTAGGACAACCTTTACTCATTTGATCCAACAACTTGCCATTTTCCCCATGCTTTGAATGTATGATCCTTCTCTATTTCTGAGAGAATAATCACCTATCTATTCTTCAGACATACCCAATTTTCCTGAATTTAGCATATTCATTTCTTGAGCCATTACATTCTAGTACTTTACCCAATCAACCTCAATTTAAAAGCCTCAGATTAAAACATTCAAATTTCTGGCCTATTCCCTGACTTCAGAGATTTCCTTACCAAGCTTAGGATTCAGGCCATGCCTTATGATTCCATCTGCACTCCCTTTGGAGAGGAGACTCATGTATTTCTGGTCTCTCCACATGAGTCATTTTTGCAAAAAATCAAACATGGCATTCGTATAAAGCTATTTACAGTGTTTAATAAGACAAGATCTGTTCTGCTATAGTTAGTTCACTCTCATTACTTCTGTACAGTGTGGATCACAGTAAATGTTAATACTGAATAGAAATTGCAGAAACCCTATGGAAATTTTATTCTGTCTGTTCAATTGAAAATGGAGCATTTCCCCATTCTAAAAAATCTCCGCAGCCTTATGCCAATGTTGTTTCTTTCTTTCTTTCTTTCTTTCTTTCTTCCTTCCTTCCTTTCTTTCTTTCTTTCTTTTTTTTTTCTTTTGAGGTCTTAAAATTTTCAGATAGCTGAAAACTACTGAGTCCAAATTAACCGGACATATTAGGAAGCATGACATCTACTAGATTGTATCTTGCTGTGTTAGCCTGAGATTAGAAACACATACATACTCAAGTACAAGCAGTTACTTACAATCGTTGAAATACATAGTGCAATCTTATTCTCTTATTCATATTTTTTTCTTTTTCTAAAGGAGATATCACCAGTATACCAAATGTATTCTAGTCTTTGCTTTGGTGAAAGTAAAAAGATCTTATTATAAAAATCTAAGTGTATTTTATATTGAATGCTGATAATTTTTCTTTCTTTTTTTTTTTTTTTTGAAAGGGTTCTGTAAGATCAGCCATCTACTTTATATTCTGGAGTTCAACTGTACACACAGGACTTCATTGCTTGAACGTTTTTATCTTTATACATAGACGTTTTTATAAAATATTCATAAGAAATTGTTGACTGTAGAACTGTGGCAATTCTCTTGAGTGATCCTGGGAGTTTTTCAGTCAATGAGCTCCATGTGGCTCTGGCAGCGTGGGCTACGCTCCATAAATCAGACTGAAACCATTTTATGCTACTTTCTAAAATTACTGCTATCAACAAAACCCATGAGCCTGAATTACTTAATCTATGCAGATGTTGTTAACTGCATTAATTATTTAATTCCGGCAATAAAACAGCAGTCACATTTTCCTTAATACAGACAGGCCATTCACGGGGCTCCCTTTTGAAAGACTATGTAATAATTTGACCACTAGATGGGAGTAGCAAACCTTTCAAGTGATGTGCAGTTTGATACTGGAAGCCCCTAGCCTTAGAGGTAAGGTAACTCTAGGTTACTGTATTGCATTTCTTACCAAAGCTCAAGCGCATCCTTTGTTAACTATTGGAGGTTACATTGAGATTGAGTTGTTTATGTGAAGAACTGAACTGATCTGAAACCACTTTCCTCTCCAGGCAGGGCCAGGATTGTCAACTATATAATTAAATGGTGAGCACAAACCACAAAACTGTTTTTTTTAAGTCTTTATCGACACAGAACCAACTTTAGATCATTGTTAAGTAACCAGTAGGTTGGTGGATTAAATTGTCCATTTTGAAATACAGCTGTACTTTAAAATACTTATATGAACTAGACTTAAAGCAGAGGAATCAAAGAAGCTTCTGCTGTATTAAGGATGATGGCTATTTGAACAGTTCATGCACATGTGTTAACTAATGAGCACTTCCAATCAAACATAAAGGTGTAAAACAACATGAAAGTTTTTAAGTGGGTGAGCTGTGTGTGTCAGTGAACATTGGCAGGTCAAAGAAATTACAATTGATTCTAATTACCACATGTCAAGCTGTTGATTTTGTTGTTGTTGTTGTTGTCGTTAACCTGTATATAAATCAAGAACAAAAGTAAAAATAGTAAGAGAAAAAAATTTTTTGAATGACCGAAATGCATAATTCTTTCATCTTAGGAAATATATTCAAAGCTTAGCTTAGTGTGTAGTGAGGCAAAGATGGATAAAGAAGATGATCATCTTAAACTGCAATATTTGTTTTCTCAAGGGAAAAAAGAAAAAAGAAAAAAAAAGTCATTGTAATTTAAATTTTGAAATTAGTCATGCTCATTTTATTTATTGCTCTTATCACCCATAGGAACACAGGCAATGAGGTCATCAATATAAGGCAAAGATTACACTGTCTGCAGAGGTCACAGTCTTGGTACACTGCTCCTCCCACTGAAACCTTCTGATCTCTGCGGTTTACCACTCATATTTGAGTCATGTTTGTGTTTTATATTAATGTACTATATACATATATGTATATATATGTATCCTCTAATATTTCTCCTAATAATATGTTTGAGAAACTTTTTGAAATTTTCAAAAATCTCAGTCTACATTTCCTTTATTGGACTTAACCACTTTTTCTTAATTTAAAACTAAAAAGAACACTACCATTCAATTATATCTTCACAAATGTAAATCTTATTCCAGTTTTAATATTTTTCTCAAATTAAATATTATCATTTTAAGAAAAAAATGCCAAAAAATGTAATAATATGTTTTATGGAAATTTTTCAAATTTAAATAACTAAGTAACTGTTAAATCTGTCTCTTATGCTATTAGCTTGTAATAATAAGTCTGTCAAATTATGAACAAAAGACGTTGTCTTTGTAATTGCAGATAATAAATGCAATTTTAAAACAATGTTCAAACTGGATATAAACCTCTTTACCACACCATTAAGGAAAATAGATTTATAAAGCAATGTCTTACATATAAGTTAACACCGTTTTCTTTAATATGTTTTAAAGTAAACATTTTAATTCATACAAATGTTAAACTGCATATGAAATCAATTTAGACTTACAAATGCTTATCTTATTGGGTGACTAAGAGCTTTCAGGGGACGGTAAACTGATTTCTGAAAAATAAGACTGACATTATGATAGAAATTAAAAAAACTTCAATGCAAAATCAAATGTTATTTAAATTAATGCAAATAAGTCTTAACAGCAGAGTTGATATAAATATTTCTTAAACTTCAATTTAATCATTTCAGTAAGAAAAAGTTAAAAAATGTTGTGATGACTGTTATGTCTTAGATTTAGTTCTAGATAAAATATAAGTATTTTCACATTTATCTAAAATTTCCACTTTTAATATTTTAAAGGTATAAATTGATGAATTATTAGAACAAAAGTATTATTAAGTGTGCTTAAAATTTCCTAATCATATTAAAAAATGAAAGAACATCAAAGAGTTGGGTAATTGCAAATGATTGATTATACTTTATTTTATTATAAAATATGTGATCTTAAACAATGTTAGTATTTTATTGGTAAGAGGAACATGTTTTTGCACTTACTCAAATATTATAATTCCCAGTTATGTGTTTATGATTACTTCTTTGCAAACATTTAAGTGAATTAGGTATATTATTTTATAAAACTGAATAAATGTTTGGAATCTTTGCATTAATTCGTCAAAGTCAACTTTTTGCATTCATATAAAACTTGGTGTGTCATAAGAGTAGCATTCTAAATATCCTCATTTATTCTAATTTAATTCTTCATAGAAAATCATGAAATTCATACAAAATCTAAAATGACTTTGATAAGGATGAGTGTCAGGCAACACAGGATTTTCTTTACTTTTTGCTGTTTCTGATGTCATTTTGAAAGAAAAGTGTATGTTAAATGTGGCGAAAGCAAACACTCTTTGGTTTAAATTTAAAAAAAAATGTAAAAAAGAGAAAGATAGGATTTTTAAAAAGCACATTTGTTTGAACATGTCCAACAGTAAATTGAATGAAACTGAGGGATGTTCGTTTGCTCGTTTTTGCCTTTATTTTACTTACGTTATGTTTCTTTGGGTTTACATTATTACTGTGTGAGAACAGATCAAACACTGAAGCAGCAGGCAAGTGCCATGGTCCCACCCTGCCCCTGCTGAGACTGAGACATCCTCCTGTGCAAGCCTCCTAGCCCAGAGTTAGAAAATTTCCTCTCTCTGTCGGCTGCCCCCCACCCCATACACATTTCTTGTCCACCTCCACCTCATATATCATAGAAATGTAATGAGGAATTAATGGAAATACTTTCCCAAAAGAATATTTTGAACCAGGGGAGAAAATGTTATGAGGAAATACAGTGGAACGACATAAAAGAAAATATCTTTCTGAAAGAGAAACGGCAGGTATGAGTGAGAGGGAAGCCTGGACAGCCCTGTGCGCGCAGAGAGATGCGAGCTGGCATTATGCATGCAGCACTGCAGCCGTGGAATGTCCCCTCATGACTGAGAGACGGTGCAACCTGGGGCTTTATACAAGCTCAATAACTAAAATGGTTTCATTACTGCATGTGTTGGATGTGTTGTTTGTGCTTAAAATTAGCCTGTGTGTTCTCACTTATATTATAATCAACATAACAGACCCAGAACAGGCTTTGTTCCTGCATCCAATGTTGTCAGTGGTGGTAGGAAATATATTTCATATACGCATATAAGCACCTACCCATTTCTGTTTACCCAGCCAAGATAACATCTCAAACTACTGTTGCTAAACAAACAGCAAAGACTGAGAGCTTTTTTTTTTTTTTCTGGCTTTCATAATGGAACAAACAGCTAAATTCTCATAAATCTGGAATTTAAGGAATGAAATGCATATTACATACTGTATTATATTTTGTGGTCCGTTGTAGCATATCTCACAGAAGATTCTAATTCTAACTACACAGAGCTCATGAATGAGAACACGGGGTGTATTACAAAACTCTGAGAACAAGGTGGGGTAAAACTGTCTTCAGCACTTCCAGAGAGAGAAGCACAAGCTGTTGTAAACAATCTGATTTGATTTGGGAATTTTTCAAGCTTGCTTAACATAAACTACATTTTAATTGCAGAATAATCTTCCAGAGGGAATGATTTTTATAATCAACACATAAGGACTGAAAATTTTGGACTTCCTGCAACTATGGGTTCAAATCCCAGCAGTGATCCAGTCTTTGGTGGTGGTTAAGTACCATGCACATGTATATACATGTGTGAGTGGATATTTTACAGATGAAACATCCAAAATGAGAGCATTGGTTTCACTGTGTGAAGTTCCCAGTGCAGTTTTCCTAAGAACAGAGTGTGTGGCTCATGAATGACTGCAGCTTCTGGGAAAGTTGCCAAAATCCTAGGGAAACCAAGAGTGTGGCTTTGCTCTAAAGGAGATTAAACTCCCTATTTAAAAGCTCCCTATCCTCCACCATTGTGAGGGTTACACTCATTACTTTTCCATGTTAGATGGTGAGTTAATACACATGTCTAAATGCAATATCTTAATTCTCTTCACCCTCTGTGTCTAAGAGCTGGTTCACTTGCTACCACGAGGAGCATTCAGGGTTGGGATTTATAATAGCATGTACAATGTAAGGGAAATAGTATGCACACTGGACAAATCATCAAACATAAGTAAATGACCAACAATATTTATCTCGGCAGGAATGTTAAAATATATATACTTAAAATCTGAGATAGTATGATTGATTTCCCTTTGAATAGTTTTGTATTAGTTTTCTACATACACACTGAGGTTATCAGTATTAGTAGAAAGGATTAAGGGAAAGAATGTGAATGACCAATATTTGCTAATATCTGCTGCTCATACATTGTGCATCAGTGGTATACAGACATGAATATGTGCTTATAAGATGTAAACACAAAACACTTTTTAAAAACTAATTAAGATACCTGCTGATAACATCTTCTTTTATCTATAATGGATGGTGGCATATAATATATATTTGGAAAATATATTTATTTCACTTGACAAATTAACAACTAAACATAACAAATACTATTTATTTTGAAATGTTTACAATTTTATATCTATGGTATTGATGGAAAATATGAGTTCAAATGCAGCAGAAACAACAATTTTCTGCTTCTGTGGATATTTTTCTAATCATATCTTTGGTATTCTATTAGAGACACTGTTATAATTTAATCAGTTAGACATTATATATCTCTGCATAAAATAAATACTATATGAGCTTCAACAGTCTTATTCCTATTTTTAAAATAAGCCATTGTTTTCTTCACCTCCAGAGAACACCTAAACTCATAATCATTGTGAAGATTAAGTGACACAGTAAATGTAAATGTCATATGAAAAGCCAGAATGCATCATAAAAATTTAGTTTTTTTGTAGCTGTGGTATTTAATATTAGAAAATTTCAAGATATTCAAATATAATAATAAATGATGAATATTCTACAAGTATTCCAATACTTAAATTGGAAAAACAAGTTGTAATTAAACAACGTCTGTCATCACAGGTATTACTTAGAACTAGTGATATGTTTAGACCCTGCAGAAAGCTACTTTTGTAAATTTAAAGATTCTATCTTGAACATGGGCCTTGTATCTTTCATGCTTTTGCATTAAAGAGAACATTGATTTGGTACGTAAACAAGCCCAGTGCTTAAAATGAGTCGGCTTTGAATTTCCTAGTGACCTTTCATTTATATTTAAAAAAAAATTGCAGGTATGGCTATTTACAGCATGGTAGCATAGCTATGTACATCTATGTACATAGAGAAAAATATTTTACAAATATTTAAAACAAGTTCAAAATATTGTATAAAATAAACATAAATTAGAAACAAAAAATATAAGTGAAGAATACAGTTGAAAAATTATAAATAAAAATAAGACTAGTCAAAAAAGAAATGGTGCATGTCAGGTCTGCCTGATCTCCAGGTTCTCCAGCATTTCTCAATTTCTACCTGTTATGGTATATGCCCCACCCCCACAAGCCATTGTCAATATAACCCAGACATCTTGGGGCCTTCTCTCTCTATTTCTCTCCTCTCCTTCTCTCCTTTCTCTGCCTCCTTCCCCCAACTCTGTCTCTGATCTTCTCTTCTCTCCTCTTCTCTCTCTCTCTCTCTCTCTCTCTCTCTCTCTCTCTCTCTCTTCACCTCTCTTATCCAATAAACCTGCCTTTATATAACTTAAGGTGGCATGGATTGGATCATTTCCCACAACACATTAATTTTTCAAATCAGTCCAAGTTTCTGCATAAACATAAGAAAATGATCTATTCTAATGAAGACATTCCAAAATAACAAATAGGTAAATAAAATTTAAGACTCATACCATATACTTTCTCAATTTAAAGGAAAACTTTGTAAATACAAAGTAAAGATGAAACTAAGAAAAAAAATTAATTTGGTGGCATTATTGGTCTAAATTAGTGAAATATCTTCTAAAAAATGTGATATAGTGTTGGAAAGAAAGAATGTATTGGATCCATGGAAGCATGTTACTTTTTGTTTACCCTAGGAAAAATGCAGATGTGGAAATATGGGCCAGAATAATGCTGGTAGCTTCATCACAGCCCAAGGGAAAACTAAAATAAGTTCTCCATCAACAGTAGACTATATGGACAAATTGTGATACATGGGAAATTATACACTAGTATAGATGAACAAGTGGAAGATATAAATAATAGTATAACTGAAAGTCAGTGATAACATAAGATATCTGTAACAAATTGTAGAAATATATGTGTAGTTAAATCAAGAAGAAAGTAATGGAAAGAAAAAGAAAGAAAAGCAGGCTGGGTACAGTCATAGATATAAGAAAAACAAAAATGAAGATAAAAAAATACTTTGCCTCCTCCCTGAAAGCAAAGCAAGGACTGAAGGTGTAACTGGGAGGGCAGGCTGCCCTGCAGCTTTCCTTGGATTCAATACCTAGTAAAGACAACAAACAACATACACAGAATTAAATAGAAAAAAATACATACATAGAATTTTGAAGTAATGAAAATATTTAAATGGGATGATAGATAATGAGAAATATAAGTGTTGAAAGGCTTATTTGAACATTTGTGAATTTAATTTTTCTATATTTTAACATTTGGTAAATATTTTTCATGTGACAGGAAAACTAAAAAGCTTCCTCAGTTAGTCATGCAGTGATTTTCAGTAAATACGTTTTCAGTAAGCTTTTTAAATCTGTGGTATTGCAGCACTTCAGGCACCTTCTATAGTTTTTGTTTTGTTTGTTTTGATTTTGGTTTGTTACTGGCTTTCTGAGATGAGAATCAAACTGTGGCAATGCTATTTGCAGACAGGGGACAAGAGGAAACAGCCCTGAGATACTGATGCTGTTCTTATCGGAAGGCTGTGTCACTGAAACAGTCTGTGTATATCATCAATCCTCATCAGAGTATCTGAGATAAAGTGCCATAACCTTTAATTTAAATGGATAAAGGTCAATGAGAAGTAATATCTATGTGGAAGCCTGGTGATCTCATTGGATGATTGGGTGTCCCTGAAAAACTGTACTCTTACATAATTTACTTAACTTTTTACTTAGGTTCCATTGTTCAACAATGGAAAACTACAGGGCAAATGTTCTATAATTACTCTGTATTCCACATCATTTTCCTGTGTTTATTTTATTATCAAAGCTTGACATATTTTGTTTGTTACACACTAAATTTTACTGTTTTAAATATTATCTACTGTTTTATGAGAGAATGATAGTAGAAAAAATGTTTAAATGAAAGAAGACCCATGGTTACTAATATCAGGGAGAAATATTGGGTAGACATGTAGAAGTTAAAAAATACTGACTAAATTAGAGCGACGCTGTGACATGAACTTCTGGTGTGTCTAATACCAGGGAAAAATAATATTTTCACTGTAAAAGGAGATAGCCTTCACTGTGATATTTTATAATCCATACAATGAACTTTGATTATATTCACCCTCTATTTGCCTATTTTTGCCTTCTTCCTCCTCTTCTGTTTAGTTCCACACACTAACATTCCTTCTTTTACTTCAGGGTCTTTCTTTTATCCAAATTATACATATCACATCGGTGTTTCTTAGTTTGTCTTATTTTACTTACTATCATGATCTCCAGTTTCATCCATTTTCCTGAAAATGTCATTATTACATTCTTCTCCATGTCTAAATAATGTATACAGTTTTTATGTTATGTGTATCAATTAAAATACCTTTAAATATTCAAAAGAGAAACCCAAGTTAACAGAAAATGCAATTTATTAAAAAATATTTAAACTATTCTTAAGATAGCTCTTGGAATAGCTCTACCTCAAGACATACTTACTATTATTAAGATTTATTACAAAAATAAAATGTGAATTTTGATTACATTTCCTTATGCAGATGACAGCTGCATAAATAATTCCAATGTCAATGCTGACAAATCATGTTACAGCAAACTATATATATTTGTTTATTGCTTCAAGTTACATCTCCATCACAGTTCCCTCCCTCCTCCTCTACCAGTCTCACACTCCCACCCTGTTACCCTTCTCCCACCCATCCTACTCCTCCAGAGTGGAGTTCCCCTACATATCAGCCTCCCTGAATTCAGCATCCATATGAGGCCTAAGAACTTCCTCTTGCACAGGGGGCCTACATAGCAGCTCCACTAGGGCAAAGTGTCTCACTAACAGGTAACAAAATCTATGTACCTGTTCCTTTGGGTCTGTTGGTTGTAGGATAATTTTCCTGTACTATATGGCTAAAATTGACTTATAAAATGAATAAATGCCATGTGTATCTTTCTGGGTCTGGATTAGTTCACCAGGATGAGTTTTTCTAGTTTCATCCATTTGGTTGCAAATTGCATAATTTCCTTATTTCTGATCAGAGAAACACAATTCAAGATAACTCAGATTTCACCTCACACCTGTCAAAATGCCTAAGAACAAAAACTCAAATGACAGCACATACTGGCAAGGTTGTGGAGAGAGGGGAATATTCTTCCATTGCTAGTGGGAATGCAAACTTTTACAACCACTATGGAAATCAGATATCACTGGAGATATCTTAGAAACCTTGGAATAGCTCTACCTGAAGGCCCATCCATACCACTCCTGGGTATACATCCAAATGATTCCTTACCAAACCACAAGGACATCTCCTCAGCTATGTTCATAGCAGATTTATTTGTAATAACTAGAAATGAAAACTGCCCAGATACTGATTGTAAAGCAGGAATTATGAAGGACTTCCATACCCTCTCTAGGCTGTCGACTTACCTGCTTCCAAGTTTTGTCCTGTTTGGACAGCATTCTGTCTACAGTTGAAGCAAGGGATTTTTATTGTCAAGAGATAGGCTTGCCACTAATTCAACCATCTCCAATTGGAGATTCTTCAATGCTTATCTTCTGCTTGGAGTAGAAGAGGGGTGCTGTCAGGAGCTGACATGTCTCAATATACAAAAAAAAAAAAAAAACAATCTTAAGAAAACATCTTAAAATGCCATGTTCTGCAGATCTCTTGAGGTTTTTGAAGACCACCTATCTATCTCTTATATTTGGATAAGCAAATGTTGCTTGTCTCTTAGCAACTTGATTTCTGATTAGCTTATAAAATAACTGTAATAAACTGTCCTAGTACCTAACAAAATGACATGCTTGAATGACTATTAGTTTGCATTTCTCATAAACTCTCATAATTGTGACCTAATTATTTCTGTTGTTTTGTATTGAATTTATTATTATAAGAGAAAGAGCCATTTGTGGACTGAAAAGGGGAGCTGTTGGGGGGAAAAGATATACCTTAAACTTAAAAAAAAAAAAGGAAGGGGATGGGTGGTTTGAGGGGAAGAGGTTGGAAGAGTGGGACTGGTGAGGGAGTAGGGAGGGGATCGTGACTGAGATGTAACTTGAAGAAATTTTAAAAAATGTATATAAAAAAAGAAAACAACCCAAATCTCCATCAACTGAATGGATTAAAAAAAACTGCAGTACATTTATACAGCAAATTTTTTAATTGTTCATACTAATTATATATTATGAAGTACTTTAAAGACATATAAAATATAGGCGTTTGTTTTTCTAGGGGTAAAAATACACATAGTAATAAAATCAATATTAACATTAAGCACATAGTCATATGAGAGTGGAAAAAAAGAGAAATAAATAAATCAGAATTGTTAGAAGTTTATTACATAAGCAATTTATATTTCTTGGTATGTGGAAAATATAAAGAGAATTTAGAACTACCTGAACTGAATGAAAATTAAAACTGATGGTTCAAATCATATGTTTTAATTTCATACAGATTTCTCACACATATATTTGAAAATTAACTCAATATCTTTGTGCTATAGAAATACATTCACATGTTTGTGCAGGGAGGTATAGCCAGACCTATTCAATGTTTGACATCATGAAGAATGAAAACCAATAATATTGTAAGCTGAGATTGCAGGGGTAGAGGGTAGGGAGCCTTCCTAATGCAGGTGATGCCCTGGGTTTAACCACTATGCTTCCTGGAAATCTTCAGGAAGACATATAGTAGACACAAGATATAAAAATTTAAAGATGTCATGTGAAAGAAGAAGAAAAAGTTAAATGAGAAACTGCAAAACGTTGAATGAGACCTATTAACATGCATATATCCTAAAACTGCCCATACTCAAGACATTTTAAACTAAAAAGATATAGAATCTCATGTAGTACTTTTACAAAAGATAGAAACAAAATAAACAGAAGGACACCAAATCAATGATACCATCACTGTCAAAAACAAGAACAAGAAAATCTTTTCAGGCCTAACATGGTGGTGCAGGTTTAATACAAACACTAAAGGGGCAGAGGAAGTCAGATCTCTGTTAGTTCAAGGTTGAGCTGATGTACATAAGAAATTCAAGGCCATCAAGATGTACACAGTTTCTGAGAAAACATCTCAAGAAAAATAAACAACACAACAAGCAAATCAACTGTGTCCCAGCTCTCTTTTTGTCTCCTCCTGGATTAGTTCTATGGCAATGTATGAAAAAGGCTCTCATATCCATTATTATTATACAGAGCATTAGTTCTGGGAATTCTAATCATATAACATACTGTGTCATCTCCATTTCACCAACAATGTTCCACGGCCAAAGCCCTATCACATCTCCTAATCAGTGTCATGATTGGGTCTTAATGTGGGTCTCCCATTGTTTTCCTTGTGCTGAAGAACTTTGCTCAGATTTGTTACTGGTTTGTCTCTGTCCCAATATATCCTCTTTTCTTTTCCTTTTGGACATATGTGTCATCTGTAAATGCTAACTCTATCAATATACTGTTCTTATAATTATCAAATTTTGTCTCACATGGAATGTTTCAAGTGTCTACATGTGTTAATACTTGGTAGCTATTGTATAGTCTAGATATCTCTTTTGATTTAGATTTTATCACAACTAATTCTAATGTTTAATATCTATGCTCTGTATTACTACAAAATAAGACAGTTTTATTTAATCAATATAGAAAAGTGTAATTGATTCAAGAACTACTCAGATCTATATGGGGAATTGTAGAGAGCTGCGACGTGCCGCGCCTTAAAGATGGCGCTGGTCTCCGCCTTCCACCAGCCCGACGGTGAGCGCTCTCGGTGGTAAACAAGTCCATATTTGGCAAAGACCGCTGATCTGGCTTGCTTCCGCATATGTGGGCCTCTAAGATTGCACTACGTGGCTTTACTTGATTGGCTGTCTAACTAGTATTTAGCCTGTGGGTTGGGTCTGCCCCATTATTCGGAAGACTGTTTTCAAGGGACCTGAATAAACTGCTTGAGAAGAGCTTTTGCGAGTTGCGTCGTTCTTGCCGGTCGAGAGGGACGCGACAAGTGGTGGCCCATACGGGGAACCAGAAAAGACTCAGAACTCTTGCAGTCAGGGGCAGTGCACTGGTAAGTTCCTGGGATAAATCAGGACAATAAAGTTTCACGGTAGCGAACGCAAGGTAAAGTTTCGCGGATAATAGCGAACGTACGGTGAAGTTTCGCGGAGATAGTGAAATTACGGTAAGGTTTCGCGGAGATAGCGAACAAAAGATACAGTTTCGTGGAGAAGCTGCAAACTGAAAGTAAAATTTTTAAACATGGGGTTGTCTGAGTCACACCCAATTTTTCTGGCTCTTCAGGAGCTACTTTTAGCTAGGAATTTGAAGATTAAGAAGTCTACCCTAGAAAGATTTTTGAATGAATGTGATTCCGTGGCTCCGTGGTTTGCGGTGTCCGGGAATCTTACAGTATCCTGCTGGGACAAATTAGGCAGGGACTTGGATTTTGCTTGGGAGCAAGGGACTCTGAAGCATGGAGTAAGACCGATTTGGAAAATGGTGAGGAGTTGTTTAGAAGATCAGAGATGTTGTAATGCAATCAGAGAGGGAGAGTCAGCCTTGGAACTGCTGCAAGGGGAAAGATCTGAGCAAGTAGACAGTGACAAAGGTGAAAGATTTGAGCAGGCAGACAGTGAAAAGGGAGGCAGAAAGAAAGTTCCTCTCTATCCTGATCTTACAGATTTTAGAGATTTTAGAGATTTTGAGGACTCAGAGAGCACAGATTCTGAAGGAGAGCTACACGCTCTACTAGAACAGTTGGAGAGGACTGTTATAAGAAAAAAGGAAAAGAAAAAAGTAAAAGAGAAGGACACGCAGGCGGCAGTCGGTGTGGGAGGAGCCGCTGCTACAGTCGGTGTGGGTGGAGCTGTTGCCATGGCGCCTGACACGTCAGCAGCAGTCGGAGTGGGCGGAGTCGTCGCTACAGCGCCTTCAGCCACGCTGGCGGCAGCTGGTGTAAACAAAGCCGTTGCCATGGCACCTTTAACTCCTCCTCCATATCCAGAAGCCACTCAGATAGATCAGCATGTTCAGTCACTGAAAGTAGGGAGATCTTTCTGCCCGGGGATGTGGACACAAGTAAGAACAGAATTACAGTTTGCTTATCCTGTATATCAAGACCCACAAGGGAACAGGTACGAGGAACCGCTTGATTTTAAGGTGGTAAAATCTCTTGCAGAGTCGGTTCGTACTTATGGTACTACCGCTTCTTTTACAATGGCTCAAGTGGAAGCATTAACCAGACATTGTATGACTCCAAGTGATTGGAGTGGCCTGGTCCGCGCCTGCTTAAGTCCAGGGCAATACTTAGACTGGAAAGCTTTCTTGATTGAGTATGCTACTGAGCAAGCAGCCAATAATCAGAGAGATGGAAATCCAGCCTGGGATAGAGATATGCTGCTTGGGCAGGGGAGATTTGCCAATCAGCAGATAGGATATCCTATTCAGATTTATGAGCAAATAAACAAGATAGCTATCAAGGCTTGGAGATCTCTTCCTAATAAAGGGGAGGTGAGTGGGAACTTAACTAAGATTCTACAGGGCCCCATGGAGCCCTTTTCAGATTTTGTAGCACGAATGGTGGAGGCAGCAGGGAAGATTTTTGGTGACCCAGATGCTGCTTTGCCACTAATAAAACAGTTGGTCTATGAGCAATGTACCAAAGAATGTAGAGCTGCTATCACCCCTTATAAGAACAAAGGCCTAGAGGCTTGGATGAAGGTATGTAGAGAGCTTGGAGGGCCGTTAACTAATGCTGGTCTTGCTGCCGCAGTAATACAGTTGGCCAAAAAAGGTGGAGGAAGTTCAGGAGTTTGTTTTAAGTGTGGCAAGATGGGACACTTTAAAAGACAGTGCCCCAGGGGAAGGAGTACAGAAAGTACAGGAAGTGTACAACGCCCCAGGCGGCCAGGGTTATGCCCAAAATGTAAAAAAGGGAACCATTGGGCTAATGAATGCCGTTCAGTGATAGACATCCATGGCCAGCCTTTATCTCAAGGTTACGGTGGCGCTCGTCCAAAAAACGGACAGCAGGGCCCACGACCTCAGGGCCCACAAATATATGGGGCAGTAGAGAATCAGGACAAAGAGCAGAATCAAGAGAGATGGCCGACCCTCCGCCATCCGAGAGACCGCGGAGAGCCACTGCAGGCTCAGCAGGATTGGACCTCTGCTCCACCACCAGACTCGTATTAACACCCCAAATGGGGGTCCAGTTAATTGAAACAGATTTTAAAGGACCCCTTGAACCTGGTACAGTTGGTTTGTTGTTAGGGAGGTCATCATCGGCCTTGAGAGGACTTATTGTCCATCCTGGAGTTATAGATCCAGATTATACAGGAGTGGTTAAGATCATGGTAGCCTCCCCCCGTGGTATAACGGCTATCTCTCCTGGAGATAGAATTGCTCAATTGATCATATTGCCGAGCTTACATGACCGCTATGCAGCAAAGGATAGAGAGAGAGGAAAAGATGGTTTTGGGTCCACGGGCACAGATTTGACTTTTCTCTCCTTGGATTTGGACCAACGCCCTGTCTTGGAATTAAAAGTTGATGGTAAAAAGATCCTGGGCCTTTTGGATACTGGGGCTGATAGGAGTATCATAGCAAAGAAAGACTGGCCTTCAGGTTGGCCTGTACAAGCCTCTTCTCAAACACTTCAAGGCCTGGGTTATGCTAGGACTCCAGATATGAGTGCAAGGTTATTAAAGTGGCAGGACCAAGAGAACCACTCAGGAGAAATGCAGCCATATGTACTTGAGCTCCCTATCTCCCTTTGGGGAAGAGACCTTTTAAAGGATATGGGATTTAAATTGAGTAATGACTATTCTGATTCAGCCCAACGTATGATGCAAGATATGGGATATGCTCCAGGCTTTGGAATAGGAAAATATTTGCAGGGACGAAAGAGTCCCTTATCTGTACAGCAAAGACAAAAGAGACAGGGCCTGGGTTTTTCCTAGGGGCCACTGAGGAAGGCATTCCTATAACTTGGAAGACGGAGGATCCAGTATGGGTTCCTCAGTGGCCACTTTCCTCTGTAAAATTGAATGCAGCCAAAGATTTAGTGGATGAACAGATGTCTTTAAAGCATATAAAACCATCTGTATCTCCCTGGAATACACCTATTTTTGTCATTAAAAAGAAATCTGGAAAATGGAGATTATTGCATGATCTGCGTGCCATAAATCAACAAATGCAGATCATGGGCCCAGTGCAACGCGGCTTGCCGCTTTTATCATCTTTGCCAGCCTCGTGGCCCATTATAGTTATAGATATAAGAGATTGTTTTTTCTCCATCCCTTTGTGTGCCAAAGATAGTGAGAGATTTGCATTTACTGTTCCATCCTGTAACCATGAGGAACCTGATCAGAGGTTTGAATGGGTAGTATTACCCCAGGGCATGGCAAACAGCCCCACTATGTGCCAACTATATGTGGGGGAAGCCATTGCTCCCTTGAGAAAGAATTTTCCAGATTTGAGATGTGTTCATTATATGGATGATATCTTACTGGCAGCTAAGAGTGAACAAATGTTAGATCGGGCCTATGAAGAATTAGTTCTATTATTAAAAAAGAAAAAGGTTGTTTATTGCTCCTGATAAGGTTCAAAAGGAAAATGTGGTTGATTATTTAGGAGCGAAGGTTGGACCTGAAAAGATAATACCTCAAAAGATTGAGATAAGAAAAGATAATTTAAAGACTTTAAATGATTTTCAAAGGTTGTTAGGAGATATCAATTGGGTAAGAGGCTATTTAAAGCTACCAAATTATGAAATAAGACCCCTATATGATATTTTGAAAGGTGATTCAGCACTTAATTCTCCTAGGCAATTAACAGACGAAGCAAGAAAAGCTTTATGTAAAGTGGAAGAAAGGTTACAGAGTGCCTTCCTAAAGAGATGGCAGGAAGGACAGCCCATTGCATTGTGCATATTTGCCACCTATAGTCAACCTACAGGATTGTTATGGCAGGACGGACCATTATTATGGACCTATTCAAAGATTTCTCCGAAAAAATCCATAGAACATTATCCCACTGCACTTGCTGCTTTAGCCTTGAATGGTATCCAACAATGCTTGCAGTCTTTTGGAGTTGCTCCTGCCAGTATAATAGTGCCCTATTCCAGTTATCAAATTAAGATTTTGTGTGGCACTGTAGATGACTGGGCAATATTGCAATGTAGCTTTGAAGGAGTGATTGATAACCATTACCCTAAACATCCATTGCTATCATTTTTTAAAGAGCACCCAGTAATATTCCCTAAGGTTACTTCAGCAGTACCACTTCAAGGATCACCAAATGTGTTTACTGATGGCTCAAAGACAGGCTGTGGAGCCTATTTGATAGAAAGACAAGAGCCCGTGTTATGTCAATTTCATCCGGGCTCTCCCCAAATAGTAGAATTGAAAATAGTAATTGAGGTGTTTAAAAGATGTCAATTTGCATTCAATTTGATTTCAGATTCAGTCTATGTGGTCAACGCAGTGAAAGTATTAGAATTAGCAGGTCCTATTAAGAATAGTAGTACTGTATGTGCCTTATTACAAGAGTTACAAGTTTTAATCTGGCAGAGAAAAAGATGTTTTTATATTCAACATATTAGAGCACATACAGGATTACCTGGACCATTAAGTGAAGGTAATGATAAAGTTGATCAATGGACCAGGATGGAATGCATTTTTTGGAGCTCATTCCTAGACCAAGCCAGACAGTTTCACCAATTATTTCATGTAAATGCAAAAACTCTACAGCAGAAATTCCATTTGTCTAGAGCAGATGCTAGACAAGTAGTTTTGGACTGTCCTCAGTGTGTGATTCATCATCATCCTCCCAGTGTGGGAGTAAACCCTAGAGGGTTGATGCCACTCAAAATCTGGCAAATGGACGTTACCCACATTTCAGAATTTGGAACCTTAAAATATATTCATGTATCTGTGGATACCTGCTCAGGTATCATACATGCTACACCTATGAGTGGAGAAAAGGCTCGCAATGTCATAGGACATTGCTTAGAAGCCTGGGCTGCATGGGGAAAACCACAGCAGCTGAAAACGGATAATGGACCAGCCTATACGGCACAGTCCTTTGTCTCCTTCTGCAACCAGATGGAGGTACAGCTTAATCATGGATTACCATACAATCCTCAAGGACAAGGAATTGTGGAGCGTGCTCATCGCACCTTGAAAGAATGCTTGCAAAAACAAAAAGGGGGAATAGGCCAAGGCCGTACCCCCAAGGAGAGAATATCTTTAGCCTTATTTACTGTAAATTTTTTCAATTTGGATGCTCAAGGCCGCTCAGCAGCGGACAGACATCAGGATTCCCATGGTCCGCCTAAAAGCATGGTGAAATGGAAGGACATTCTGACAGGCTCTTGGCGGGGGCCTGACCCCGTGCTAACATGGGCGAGAGGGTCTGTTTGTGTTTTTCCTCAGGATCAACAAGATCCAGTGTGGGTGCCTGAACGCCTTGTGAGGAAGATTCGTCATGAAGACCTTCCTAAGGATTCTGGTGATAGTAGCAGTGAGTATGTCAGGAATGACCGAGCCGAGATGGGGGATCCTGTCGATATTCCCAAAGCCGATGCCGGTCAGACATGATGCAACTGTGTTTCCACGCTTATTTAGCAGTAATAGAAGCTTAGGCTTACCCTACCTTCCCTTTGATGATCAGAGAAGTCCTATAGAGGGTAATAGAAATGTCAGCTTGAAGGGTAGTTTGTGCTTTTTAATGAGCTTCAATAGGTCAGATGATACAAAATGCATTAAATTGTCTCAGCAGTCAGCAGATTTTTTACCACAACTGAGGTTTGGAGGTAGGAGTGGTGGTTTGTTTTCAGGCAATTGTTCTCGCCTTGAAGGATGGTGGCCCACACGAGTCTCTGACCGGGACCCCCCCAGACAGCCACGCTGGGAACCTTTTTGTAGAGGATCCACAGGAGAGGAAGGACCTTTTCCCTGGACTGGATGTCAGGAGCGCAGAGCAGTTTGGGTTCAACAAGATTATTTTTCCTTTAGCCCCATGATTAGTAATGTAGTGAATAAGTCTTGTACAGGAATGCTTGATATATCTACTAGGGATCCTCAGCAGACTGCCACCAATCCTTTTGATTTGTGGCTTTTGTGTGGAGTAAATGGAAGTTGTATGGACTTGGGACCTGTCATTATGCTTGGAGGAGGAATTTATCAAAGAGGTAATTTTTCTCTAAGGTCTGCTACCAAATTGGATTTTTCTAGCAGTAGTTGCTCTGGTACTTGGAATTCTTTGTTTCATTCTTATCGCAACAAGAGCTTTTCAGCTTCGCCAGTATGTCTCTGGCCTCCTTTTCTGTGGATTGTAAGTAATGGGAGTGCATCCTTAGGTGAAGAAAAGTTAGTATGCACTCCAGGCACATGTTTTTATGCCCTATGCTGGAATGCCACAGCCTTTCCTGTGGCTGTGGTGACTAGAATGCCTCGATATGTACCAGTTCCTGTAGAGGCTCCTAATACCATGATGCTATTCAGGTTTAAAAGAGATTTTGGCATCACTGCAGCTATTGTTACTGCTATCACTATTGCTGCTGTGGGAGCTACTGCCTCAGCTATTGCCTTGTCTAGTTCTATACAGACTGCCAATGCCCTAAATAACATCTCAGCCACTGTGGCACAGGCATTGGATACTCAGAACTCTATGAATTCTCATCTCAAAGGAGGTCTTATGATAGTTAATCAACGCATAGATTTAATACAAGAACAGATTGATTCTCTTTGGCAACTAGCACAATTGGGGTGTGAGTGGAAAATGCAAGGTTTGTGTGTTACCTCCGTACAATATCAAAATTATACAAAAGCTGCTAACTTGTCCAGACAATTGTCAAAGTTCCTCTTACAGGATTGGTCGGCTGAATTTGAAAATTTGATGAGAGAGCTGAGAGCAACAATCATCCACATCAATTCCACTCGAGTGGATCTGAGCCTGGCTACTGGCTTGACTTCTTGGATACAGACGGCTATGGATCATCTTAAGGAGTGGGCGGGTGTAGGCTCTTTGGCGATACTAATGATACTAGCCTCTCTGGTTTGCCTATGGTGCATCTACAAAATGAGAGCCACACAAAAGCGTAATGCAGCCATGATTATACAAGCCCTTGTTGCCATTGAGGCGGGCCAGTCCCCTCAGGCATGGCTTGCTGCCGTGAAGTAAATCTTCACTAAGCATAGTCCCTGCCCACTGAGGAATTCGTTCCACGGATATTAGGGTCTGGTAAGTCAGTGACGGAGTTGACGGGTAAGTCTCGGCCACCTAAGACAGGGCAGTCCCGAGTGGGGAGGCTGACCCAGAGACGGGTAAGAGTTTGAGCACCACCCTCCTACAGGCTCAGGCCCACCATGAGATCCCCAAATAGGGGAATTACGAAACCTTTCCAGGGACTTCTGTCATCTTTAGAAAAAATAAAAAAGGAGGAACTGTAGAGAGCTGCGACGTGCCGCGCCTTAAAGATGGCGCTGGTCTCCGCCTTCCACCAGCCCGACGGTGAGCGCTCTCGGTGGTAAACAAGTCCATATTTGGCAAAGACCGCTGATCTGGCTTGCTTCCGCATACGTGGGCCTCTAAGATTGCACTACGTGGCTTTACTTGATTGGCTGTTCATTTAGTATTTAGCCTGTGGGTTGGGTCTGCCCGTCCCTTTTTCGGAAGACTGTTTTCAAGGGACCTGAATAAACTGCTTGAGAAGAGCTTTTGCGAGTTGCGTCGTTCTTGCCGGTCGAGAGGGACGCGACAGGGAATACTCTTGAGAAGATAAGAGGAAGTGCAGGAATCAAAAGATCTTTTTCAGTCCTCCTTTCCCCAGGTACTAGTCACAAACATCAGTGTTGAAGGTCAGAAATTTTTTTACAACAGTAGATAAGCATGCCACTGTGTGGCTTTTCCTAGGGAGATGCAAACAAATATTTGTTTACCTGAGCTAGAGTACCAATGACTGTAGATATTTTTCCAGAATCCAATATGGTGAAACAGTTAGTTTATTGGGTTTAGGGTTTGTTAAAGTATTTTTGTTGAGTAGTTTCTTTCAAATTGTTTTTTACTTCAATATTTGAGAAACCATTCACAAGTACACTGTATTTACATAATTTCCGCCCTTGCTTCTCATCTTCCAACTCTCACACACACACACACACACACACACACACACACACACACACACACAC
>CAJQZJ010000249.1:141270-202996 GCA_907164525.1 Lophiomys imhausi | reverse complement strand
CACACACACACACACACACACACACACACACACACACACACACACACGAATCCAGTTAAGTATAAACAGTGTTCCTGTAATGTGTATGTGTTTAGTGCTGACTATTTAGGATAGGGTAACTCATCAGGAGGCTTGTCCATGGAGATAACTGAATTCATTTCCACTTCGCAGCCATTGATTGCCTTTAAATTTTAACTAGAGGTTAGGTCTTGTGAAAATTTCCCCCATTTATGTTGGCATGTTTACTAGTGTGGTAGTGTAAAGGTTTTGTGCAGACAACTGTATTGTTGAGAATTGAACATGTCATGTGTAGATGGATGATTCTATTTTCACAGTGATTAACCTGATCCTCAGCTTCACAATCCAGGCTGTTCCCTCAGCCTCTGATGTACGTTTTGTGTTGTGGATGTCCCAGCTTGGACTGGACCCCCCATGGGCACTTATTCTCTACAATTTGACTAGTTGTAGCTTCCATCTGATACAAATGAGTCTTTAATAAAGAGGAAGAGCTGCACTTATCCATTAGTATTAAGTTTTTTAGAGTACAATTTGAATCTTCATTAATTTAAGACTCTTCCAGCATCTATGACCTCTCCTGCTATGGGTCTTGACTGTGTTTACCATACCAAACATGAGTTTCCTTCTAATTCTGAGCATATATTAAGTCTAGTTGGATAGCTCTCTGTTATCCTGAGACAGAAATGTCCCTATTACACTGAGGATATTTTCATGGGCTGCTCACTTTTGTTCACAGGCTTATCCAGTGGATAAGACTGTTGATAACCTCTGTTGGCATCTTGCATGGCAATGAAATCTTCGCCATAGAAGCTTGGATAACTCAAAGGTATTTGTTTCACCAACAGAGGCACCCTTACCTGGGTAAATACTCAGTAATGCTGAATTCGTGGAGCTGCCGGCAAATCTCCAAAGTAGGGATCTCTGCTTTCCAGGAGTCCTTTCTGCTTAAATATCTTTCAGAGGAGGCATTATTGATCACATATATTTCATCTTTCTGAGACTAGTAAAATTAGTCTGCTTCCTGGGTCACATAAATTTCCCTCCTTACTTCTGGAGATATTTTAACCAGAATGAAATTGAGACAGAACAAGTTTTTCCCATATTTGTGCCAAATTGAAGGAGTGCCTCTTTTGAAGAAAGTTCTTTAACCAGAGAAACTTATTTTGCAATATAAAGATCAGAGTAAACCAAAAAGATAATAAATAAAATAAGACATGCCACAAGGCAAGATACATACATACTTTATATAACTGAGACTCTGCCTTCAAGGTAGCTGCCTACAGCCCTTTATTTCTGGGATTATTGTAATAGACAGGTAGTAAATTGTTTTAAAAGGAGGCAAATTTCAAATTCTATAATGGGAAATCACCAAGCTACTTATAACTCACTTTAAAGTATTAGCCTTTTATTAAAACAGTAAATTAACTCATTATGTGAAAAAGATCCACATACTAGTTGTAATGAATCACAAGCAAATGACTGAACAATGCACAGGCTTTAAATTTGTCACAATATAAAGTGTAAACCAAAGATAGTAAGTTCAATTCACTATTTCTTCTAGGATCTAAGGATTCTAAGCTAATACAGGAGTTAAAGTGATATTGATTAATACTGGGGACTGTTTGCTATTTTTCTTTCTAACTCAGACATGTTCTATACAGTGCATCAAGTCTTACAATGGAAAAACAACCCAATCTAAGGTTAATTGTCCCTTTCTTGGTTAATCTCAAATGGTATAATGTTGAGGTCATACTCCAAGAGGAGAGAAATCCTGCATGTTTTCCATTAACCACCAAGACTACAAGCAACATAGACCCTGGGAAAATTATTTTTATCTTTCCCTGGTGTACTCACCTTGTGTCTCTAAGTTTTTAAATTCTTTTCTTTCTTTTTTGTCTTATTATTTAAAGTGTAGCTTCCCTTATTTCATCTATGTCCTTTCCTCCAACTTCTTAATTCTGGATGTCAGGGTACACCCCTGCCTCCAAATTCAACAAATTTTTTAAAACTAATTTTCTTTCTTTTGTCTTCTTTCAAATTATGCATGATTGATCCTTGAGGCTGATCACTAAGGTCCAACTATCAAAACACCAAGGTCCAAGCAATCAAAAACTCCCAACTTGGCTACCCTGCCCAACATATCCAATTAGATTTTACCAATTTGTTCTAGCTCTTTCTAACACAAACCTCTTTCTTTTTCCTTAAAAAAAAAAATCATGTAAAGCTATTTGTTGCTATTTCTACCTGATTAAGATTCAGCCACCTTATCCCTTTGCCTTGTTTAATAAAGAAGCTCTTTGTGTTGGAAACTGGTGTTGGGTGTGGTTTGTGCCACAGAGAGGAGGGCCTATTGGGGTCCCTTCACTAGTATCTTCAAACTTTTTTTTTTCACAGAGCATTAAAGATTTTATTGTAAAGGTGTTCATCTTCTTTGTTAAGTTTATTCCAATATATTTTACAGTCTTGAGAATATTGTAGACAAGAGAATGTCCAGGATCTTCTTTTTTTTTTTTTTTCAGTGTGCTGTTGGCGTACAAAAAGATTTAAATTTATGTGTTGGTATTTAATCCTGATTTGCTGAAATTGTTCATTTCTAGATGGTTTTGGTGAATTTTTTTAGATCTCTCTTGTGTATCATATCATCTGCAAATGGTGATAATTTGAATTCTATTTTGCTATTCATATCCTTTTAATTTCCTTCTTTTGTCACATTTATATAGATCTTCCAGTAATATATTCAAAAAGATTAAGGATAGTGAAGAGACCTGTCTTGTACCTGGTTTTAATAAAATTGCTTCTAGTATTTTTTTTTACTTATGATTACTTTTGTGATGTGTTTGTTATACATAGCCTTTACTATGCTAAATTGTGTTTGCTGTAGTCCTACTGACTCCAAATATGCTGGATTTTTTCAAATGATTATTCAATTTTTGTTTTTAAATTGATTTACAAAACTTGCTCAAATTATGTATGTTGAACCATTCCTGAATTTCCAGGATAAAGACAATGATTTAAGAAAGATTATCTTAGTAATTACAGTTTCTATTACTGTGAAGAGACACTGTGATCATGGCAAAAATTATAAAGAAAAAAGATTTCATTGGGGGGCTGGTTTATATTTCAGACGTGTAGTCCATTACCATCCTGGCAGGAAGGATGGCAGAGTGGGGCTGGAAAGGAGCTGAGAGTTCTACAACTAGATCCTCAGGAGTAGGAAGAGTGAGCTACTGAACCTAGACTGAGCGTGACACATTTCTTCCAACAAAGCTGCACCTCCTCCAACAGGACCACACCTCCTAATAGTGCCACTCCCTATGAGGCTATGGTGGCCTAGTTTATTTAAACCACCATATTCCATTCATTGGCTCCCATAGACTTGTAGTAATATCATAATGCAACAGTTTAAATTAAGAGATCTCCATAGTCTATCACAGTATCAAGAATGTTTAAAAGTCCAAAGTTCAGAGACTCTTCTAAGATTCGTGTAATCTCTTATCTGTAATCCTCTATAAAATCCAAATAAAAAGAAGATCCCAAACTTCCAACATACACTGACACAGAATTATGGCAGAATTTTAGACAAGAGCACAAAGCAACCACATTCTTCATCAAAATATCACAAAAATTATCTGTATATCTCTTTTCTGAAACCTCCTGAGTCAGGCCCTCCTGGTAACACCTCTTATCTTCTTAGGGTTTCTATTATTGTGAACATACATTATGACCATGGCAATTCTTATAAAGAAAAAAAATAGGATCTGGCTTACAAATCAGAAATTTAGTCCATTATCTCCATCACAGGAAGCCTTGTGGAATACAGGCAGACATGGTTCTTAAATTGGGCTGAAAGTTATACATCTGGCAGCAGGAAAAAATAATGAGCCACTGGGTCTAAGCTGAGGTCCTTAAACCTCAAAGACTACCCCAATGACATACTTCTTCAAAAAACACCACTCCTCCTAACAATGGCATGCCCTATGAGTCTATGTGGGTCATTTTCATTCAGACCACCACAAAGATGATGTATATGTTCATGAAAGTCTAGAAGATTTCTGCTGTGCATCTATTTGGGACTGTACTCTGATTTTATAAGACAGAAGGCTTTTCTATTATTCTTTAAATATCATTAATTATTATTGGTCTTTTTAGATATTGATCTCATCCGAGTTTAATTTTGGTGGTTTGGATGAATCTAAAATTTCTTCCATTTCTTTTAGTTATTATAACTTAATAGAGTACACATTAAAAAAACATTTCCTTATAAAATTCTGAATCTTTATTATCTGCTGTGATATTTTCTTGTTTATTACTCATTTAATTTAAGATATATCTCTCTCTTTCTCCTTCTCTCCATTTTCTCTCTCTTTCCCTCAATTAGTTGGGACCGGGATTTATTGATATTATTTATCTTTTCAAAATAAATTAACTCCCAGAAAAGACTCTAGGTAGTTAAAGCAATCGACCAAAAAGAATGATCTTGGAGAAATTACCATTTCAGACTTCAACATATATCAATGTGTCATAGTAATAAAAACAATATGGTACCAGCACAAAAATGGGCTTGTAGGGCAATAGAAGAAAGTAGACATTCTACATTTTGTACCCATAACCTAGCCACCTGATATTTAATAGAGTAGTAAAAAACATAAACTAGAGAAAAGTCAGCATTTTCAACCAATGATACTGAAAAACTAGTGATATGCCAGTACAATAATGAGATTAGCCCTGTATATATTTCTTTGCAGAAATTGATCTTCAAGTTGATTAAAGCCCTCAGTATATAAAACCTGCAATGCTAAAGCTGCCAGGAAAAATCACAGATAACAGCCTCTATTGTATAGGTAAAGGAAAAGAATTTCTGAATATGACTCACTTCACTCAGAAATTACAGCCAACTAGTGACAAGTGGGGTTTCTTTTTTGTTGTTGTTGTTGTTTTGTTTTGTTTTTCGAGACAGGGTTTCTCTAACAGCCCTGGCTGTTCTGGACTCTCTTTGTAGACCAGGCTGGCCTCCAACTCACAGAGATCTGCCTGCCTCTGCCTCCCGAGTGCTGGGATTAATGGTGTGCGCCACCACGGTTTCTTAAAACTAGAAAGCCGTAGTTTACCTAAGAAAACGATCAAGTGAAAAAGAAACCCAGAAAGGGGAAGATAATTTGTTCCAGTTTTATGTCTAGCAAAGAGTTAATATATAGACTATAAAAGAACTCAAAAAAACCAAAGATTCAAGAAAATAACACAAATAAAAGGTGGTCTAGTGATCTTAACAGAGTACTCTCAAATAAGAAATAAAAAATAGCTAAGAACACACCAAAAAAAATATGTTCAACATATTTGGCAATTATGTAAATATGTAAATAAGTAAAAGAAATTTTTATATTTATCTTACCCCCTCAGAATGGGTAAATAAACATAACAGTTGTTGAGGGTGTGAGGAAAAGAGAACACCTATATGCTGTTGGTGGACTTCAAACTAGAGCAGTCACTTTGAAAATTACTATGGATAATCTTCAAAAAGCTCTAAATATATCTGACATATCACACAGCTATTCCATTCCATGGCATATGTCTAAAGGACTTGATGTCCTATTGTGTAGATATTTATTCAGCAATATAAAATACATATTGAACTATAGAATACAGAAAATGGAAATGGCATAAATTGTCATTCAAAACATGAATGGATATTGAAAATGTGGTATATGTATACAATTAAACACTACTGATCTGTAAAAAATAAAATCAAATCATGACTTACAGTTAAAAGAATGGAACTATAAGATATTGTATTGAGTTTAGTAATCTAGACATAGAATGAAAATTGACACATAGTCTTTCTCACCTGTATTTCTTTACTTCAAGTATTGAGATTAAATATGTAACATGGAGTAAAACTTCAGTAACCAATAATGTAACAAGGTAGGACGCTTAGAGAGGGAAATAAGAAAATACAAAAAAATATTAAACAGAAAATGAAAAAACTTAGAGGAAGACTTTCATTAATAGAGAGAAATGAGAACAATATGGAAGGAAAATGAAAGAATAAAAGATAACATCAAGACTATTGGATAAAGCCTCAAGGAATATTACTTTATATTTACATATATTTGTAAATATATTTATATATGTATGTATATAACTATCTGTAAATACCACTTTTGCTGAAATTGTCCCTATGAGAATCACAGACTATCTAACATTACTCCAATACCAGACATAATAAACTACTTTAGAGTTGTTGATGAAAGGAGTCAAAGGCATATCCAAAATAATACATCTATTACTGCTGCCCTTGGTAGTCTCCCTGAGGTTGAAGGCAAATTCATATTGCTAAAGACACTACACAGTTCAGACACAGGACTTGGAAGGACTTTGATCTGTTCCAGGCCTAAAGCCTCCTCGATGAGGCCTAAAAAGGCATTCAGAGCACCAGAAAGGACTATGGCAGCTGCACATGGATGGTAGTAACCAGTAGTCCTACTAAGTTGTGATGCATTTGCACTACAATAATAACCATCATGACAAGATATTCCTAAATGTGCAACACTGGCATTCGCACCTTGGATGTAACCAATAGCAAGAATTTAGGGAATATTTGAGGGATGGTATGGAAACCTACTAGAATAGAAACTTCATAAAATATATGAAGGTGACCCTAATGAAGTCTCTAAAATATGAGCAAAAAGAAGTCTGAACTCATATTTTCCACCAAATGATATTTCTAGTGGGGAGACTGGGTTACATCCGGTTGAAATTTTGGCCAGAGGACTTCCATAGAAATCAGCAAATAAGCCAGGATGTTGCCAAGATAATAGATTGCTCTATACAAACTGACAGCAAGATCCCATTGCTGAAGACAACACCCACACAACTCATTGAATACGAAGAGGCCAAACCGGTGCACATGTACACTCTTCACCCCTATGTTTGTGCATCTTTGCATGGGAAGGTATTCTGTTTACTATCAAAAGAGAACTGCATTAACCAACACAGCTATACAATCTTTGACCTTAAATCTGCCCTGCCTGCAAAATATGCTGCACCAATGGAGTCATAGAGCTTGTGGGAGTAGCCGACTAGTGTCTGACTTGACTTAAGGCACACTCCACAAGATGGAATCCATACCCAACATTTCTTGGGTGACCAAAAATCAGAGATTAGATAGTTCAGAGACATAGGAGAAATCCAAATACTGTAACTTTAAAAAATAGTGATAAAATGACTCCTAATGATATTTTGTTCTGTTCATAGATTGGTTTCTTATGATGTTGTTGTTTTAACATTTATTATTTAATTCAAGTTACATATCCATCATAGCACCTTCCTTCCACCGCTCCTGTTCTCACCCTCCCACCTTTTAGCCCCTCTCCCACCTATCCTACTCTCCTCCGGTATGGGGTGCCTCCACGTATCAGCCCCCTCAGTTCATCAGTCACATGAGGGCTAAGAGCTTCCTCTTGCACTGGGGGCATACATGGCAGTTTAGGGTGTAGGATCCCACTAATAGGTAACAAAGTCTGTTTCTGTTCCTTTGGGTTTGTTGATTGTGGATGGTTTCCTGTACTACATGGCTAAAATCCAGTTACAAGTGAATATATGCCCTGTGCATCTTTCTGAGTCTAGGTTAGCTTACTCAGGATGAGGTTTTCTAGTTCCATCTAGTTCTGTAAGCTAAAAAACTTTTTAAAAATAAAGGTATATCCTGAAAAATGTTCAAAAAAGCTAATAAAAAATGAAAGAGAATCTAATTAAAGTCATCCTATGTGTGTGGGTGCATGAAGTAGTTCGACCTAGTTGACATGCAAATTCTCTTGAAATTATTGAATTGATTAAATGAACTTTCTAAATAAAACTTCTGTAAATTTCTACATATAAGCAGGTAAACTGAATAAGATGGGGGGTATCATTTCAAAAACTACTTAGGTTGTTTCACAGTGACCTCACTAACAACATGTGATATAGTCAGAATGACAAACAATGATCAGTGGTATGATGAATTAAATAAAAATATACTCTGCTGAATAACAAAGATTCAAAAGTGAACCAATGTATGAAGTCTCAAAAAACTGTATTAGACTATTTATAAAAGCATCGATATTCTATAACCCTTTATATACCATCTGTGAAAATATATATTGAATTAACTACAGAATGTAAAATTTAAAACATCTATTAAACAAATAGGGCAAAATATAGAAAATACAAAGTGAAGAACAGTGAATTCTTAGATTTGATATCAATGAAAAGGATAAACAGGAGTTCAATAAAATTAATTTTTCACTTCAAAAGGCCCTCATGCAATAAAAAGACAAATGGAAATATACCAACCTAAAATTTTTCTGTCTACCGAAGTAAATAAAAACACGACTTGCAAAATGATAGATAACTATTCAACTGACATATGGAACTCTGGAGACACTGTGAGTGGCATTCTAACTCAAGAACAAAACTTTCAAATAAGCAGATGCAAACTGGTAAATCATCCTAATGGATATTTCTTTAATTTTTAAAAAAGCCCAAAATTAACATCAGGTATCTCAAAAGCTCATCTCATTATCACATGGTACAAAAGAAAATAGTGGATATTGATGAGGGAATGGACTATATTTATATCTTCTATATCTATATCTATATCATGTATATATATAACTGTATATCTATATTGAGATTATGTAGACTAGTTTACACATCGTGGACACGAACATCTAGTTTTCTCCAAATAAAAATGAAGTACTACCTGACATAGTAAATTCAAACCTTGAAAAGACAGAAAGTCAACATGATGGAAACATTCCTTGACTGCTATATATAATTTATAGATACTCACACATTCAAGACAGAATTGATGAAGTGACCATGAACTGATGGATAAAGAAAGCATGCTATGTTTAAATTGAGCAGTAATATTCATCCCTAAAGATAAAAATTTCCTGTGAAAATATACAAATAGATATTTGTCAAGTGTTTCAATAGCAGAGCAATGTACTGCCCCTTACTATAAAATATGGATTTCCAATTTGAGGAAATAGAGTCAACACAGAGGAATTTGGAGGACTAGCCAGAGTATGGTCCACAGGAAAATATGTCAATCCAAAAATAAAAATCATACAGAATAAAAGACATATTTTTAATTTTTAAAATTACATAATAGCACCTAAAAAGAGGGACATACTTTAGTCATAAAGGTGTTTTATTTATGGAAAAGTTGGCACATTTCACTCCAAATATGCTGACCCCTACAATCTCCCCAAATGGAGAAAACTCAACTGCATAATATCTAGTACTGTGGGAAGGCATTTGCACTTTTCCCTGGAAAAATATGTGTATTTATTTTGTATGTTTGCAGGTAGTGAGGTGCACATGCACACTAGCCATTTGAAAGAAGAAACATTTTGATTTACAACTATATGGTTGATTTGTCTATTAATCAAACAGAAGTACTGTGGACAATTTGTGTAAAAGCTATGAGCTAGACCTCTAGTTGCTTGGTTAGAAGTGTTTGATGTCTTAGTTTTCAAAACAATGTAGAGTTCATTTCAGTGGATTAAAAAGATAAATTCTGATATTCTGGGTGAAATAAATTTGGAGTATTTCACCACTTTGTTGAAAGTCAGGATGTTCTAAAGAAATAGAAGATAGACGATCAGTTCTGTGATAGGAAACACATACTCATCAGAGGGCATATTAACCACACATGATGTGAAAATGACTAAAGTTCTAACATTTAAAGTTTTAGGTGATTTTATCACCTGATAGCATTCAGGATGGTTTCTTTTTTATATTTTATGGCAATCAGAATTGTAACAATGAAGTCATTTTTAAAACTCTAAAATAGATGATAGAAGTAAGTCTAAAGTTTATTCTTAAATTGTACTTCAGTATTGTGTTTATCATGTCCTGAAATCTGAAATCAATGGATTGAACATTTTCTGCAAACTCTGGGTAATACCTTGTGTTGTTATATTTTTTATATATAAAAATCAATGTAGTATGGACTTACACAGAGCCATTTATAAATATGTTTTCTTCTTTTAATGTAATGATGTATGTCACACCACAAAATATAAGAATTAGGGATATGGAGAAATGACTAGACTCAGTCGTTAAAAGTACTTTCATGTACTGCACAATACTCGGAGTTCAGTTTTCAGCACTCATGTTAGGTAGTTCACAGCTATCTGTAACTCCAGCTTCAGTGGCTTGGTTACCCTCTTTTGACTTCTGTAGGTACCTGCACATCTTCACTCACATGTTTTTAATCCCCCGACATATATGTATATATATACATATGCACACAATTATAAATATAATTTGGGAAAGTCATGGACTTTGTGTCTCATTTTTCTAGCATTTCATATGCTAAATTACTATTAAAAAACTTATAAGGCTCCCCAAAGTTGACTGCTGAAATCTAGTGTCTATATCAACTGAGAGCTGACACTGGTACACAATGACAGGATCTAATTTAAATATCAGAGCATCTTGTATGGTACTTATTTTAGAAAAATGAAAATAAAATTGTAACTGCTAATAAAGCCCTGTGTTGGCATACAACTTAGTAACAAAATCTTAAATATGTTTCCAAGAATCATACATGTTAGGGCAGCATATTTTATTATTTTACTTTCAGTCTCATAAACATCTATTTGAAAAGCAATTCTGAGCTATGCTTTGCTTAGTTGGCCATTTCCCCTAAGTGATAGAGTAGTTCTTGAGTTTGAATGGGTTTGAAATGGGTTAATTTGATGTATCAAGGTCATTTATTTGTTATATATATTCTGGTCAAGAAAAATAAAATTATGCATTGTTTTCTACCAGCAGTCAGGATGATTATACAGAATAATATCTTCAGGCCTTTATGCTCTGCTATATTTATTATAGTGAAAAGAGACTGTGCATAATTGTGTATGTTTGTGTATATATGTATATGTGTATATATACATGTGTGTGTGTTTTAGATATATGTAGCTGTATGTATGTATATGTGTATGTGTGTGAGTGCATGTGTGTGCTGCATGATATATATATGTGTGTGTGTGTGTGTGTGTGTGTGTGTGTGTGTGTGTGTGTGTGCAAGTGTACGTGTGTGGTATGTAGCATGAACATGAGTGTGTGAGCACATGTTCTTGTTCCATAGATGAAGAAATCAAAGCAGGACTTTGGGGAGGGTGTTGTTCCTTTTTCTCTCTGCCTCATTGCTTTGAGACAGGGTCTGTCAATGAACAGAAGCTCACCACTTCGATTTCGATGCCTGATCAATGAGCTCTCGGGCTCCATCTTTCCATGATTTCGATGCCTGATCAATGAGCTCTCGGGCTTCATCTTTCCATGCCTCTCTAATGTTGGGGCTACTGGCATGTAGAGCCATGCTTGCCTTTTTATGTGGTTCTGGAGATTAGAACCTAGTAATTTGTGCTTGTAGAGAACATTAATTTACCCAGTAAGCCATATCCCAGTTTCCAGAAAATACTTTAAAAATAGAAAGTGGAAAAAATTTTTGTGTTTGGAACTGGAAACGAGAAAAGAAGGATGTTTCAGGATGGCTAGTAAATATATACCAACAGCTTGCCATATCAGCATGCTTTTCCACTATAATAGACCATGACCTCAAATAAATTCTTTCTTTAATCAAGGATTTTGTAATAAATAAAATATTTATTTTATTTCTGATATGGGTGGTTCTGCAAACAAAGTTTGAGTATGATGAAGAGTATTCATACTGCTTCTACCTGAAGAAGTAACTATGTCTCACCTCACACTAAAGGAATATAAATAAAAAAAATAAATTCTACATTTTTAGATTTCATCTTATTCATAGACCTCATAGTTCGTAGTGCATCATCAGAGATGTTATAGATCTGTGTGCCAGTTATTAAAGGATATAATAAGCTTAGAATTGATAAGTAAAATTTTTCCATGGCATTTAAAATATAATAAATGTTTTTATTACAATAGTTTAACACTTCCATAGCAAATTGTGTAAGATCAAACGTTCTTAGTCTAATAATGTGATCAAGTTACTTTTAAAAAGTTTCTATTCAATCTTATGTTTGCATTTGACTGGACAATGGTCTAGTTGATTTCTATGTTTTTTTAAATGAATAAGCCAGTTTTCCAATGTTATATACAATCAGATTCCCTGGTTGAAATCATCAGATTTTTTATTTTCTTATTACAGTGAAACAGTTGGGTTTTTAAAATTTTTTTAGCTTAAATCTAATAAGGATAAAAGTGGTAGTTGTGGTACATAATATTTGTATGCTCTCACAAAATATACTAACAATACCTACTTGGATTAAAGATTTATATTAATGTAATATTTGCAAATACATTTATTTTAAAATGAGGATATTTTACTCTGTTTTAAATTATTTTGTGTTCTAAGTAATCTATGTGTATATTCAATGTTAATAGGAATCAAAGAGCTCTGCAAAAAAATGTTTCATTCTCCCACCTATAGCTGATACCCAAAAATAGCATTTCCAGCTGGTTTTGTTGTTCTGTTTTTTTCTCTCTCTTTCTCTCTCATTTCTCTAAGTAAGATGCATGTGCTTCCCAGAGCCTATTGTTAAGCAGGAATCATTATCTATTCATTTATTCACAATAAATGATTTCAAAACCAACCCAAATACCTGCATTCATACAACCTTACACATTTGGATCATAATTTGTTTTTAATTAGATTTATACTGTCAGTATGCATAGTGTTTCTTAAGCAAACTATGAAGTTTGTCATTATTTTGCTAGCTTACCTACAGTTATTTCTATTTCAGAATTAATAATTTTCTTGCAATTATTTTTGCTTAGTTTTCTATGCACTTATAATTTATTTTTACAGCAACTGCTTGGCTGTAATTGTTAAAGTTCCTTCAATGCATTCACACATTATATCAACTTCATGTCCTTGATAAAAATCTCTCCTCAACCTGTTCCAATCTGTTCCTTTTTCACCTGGTATACAATTGTCATACTGGGACCTATTTTCCTCATTTTATGGAGTCATTAATATTTGAGAAGTACATAAGAATAGAAATAAAGGAGTTTGGTCTACAACAGCCAACTTTCCTTGCAAAGGTTTCCCCATAGGAACAACAGAGAAGAAACCTAGAAGTCATTCATGCTTGTCCTGAGTAAGACATTCATTTGGACAGACATGTTTACCAAAATCCTCCCTGAAGAACATTGGCTGTAGTACTAGCTTTCTCAGAGGATGCTGCAAGCTTCACAGTTACTCTTTCAGAGCTCAGCTTGTTGAAATCTGTTTGCCACTGTGTCAGGTGCCCAACACTAGACATTTGTGATTTCATTTCCAGGCTTCTATTGGGCTGAGAAAAAAAGAGCAGTATCCCATTTCTCTAAATAGAAAAAAGAAATCTAAGTGAGCTTGTGTTGTATATGTATGTGTATATATATACATATATATGTATATATACATATATATATATGTATACACCTAATTTTATTTTATGTTTATATAAATGGCTACTCTTAGAGGTACAAAACACCAAGCGTTACACATTATTTAAGGGGTATTGTGGTTTTAATGGCCCTTCTTCCAAATTCATGTGTTGAAACCAAAAGCTGATGTGGTAGTAGTCAGAAACTGAGTCTTTAGGAGGTAGGTCTAGTGTTCAGATCAGAGTTATTATGGGTAGAATTTATGTTTATAATACTGAGTGTTGACTATTATACTGAAAAGTGTTTAGAATATTATTAATGGACATATTGAAAATGATTATGGGGCTGGAGAGATGGCTCAGCGGTTAAGAGCACTGACGGCTCTTCCAAAGGACCTGAGTTCAAATCCCAGTACCCACATGGCAGTTCACAGCTGTCTATAACTGCTGGGCATGGTGGCATATGCCTTTAATCCCAGCACTCAGGAGGCAGAGGCAGGCGGATCTCTGCGAGTTCAAGGCCAGCCTGGTCTGCAAAGTGAGTCCAGGACAACCAGGGCTACACAGAGAAACCCTGTCTTGAAAAACCAAAACAAACAAAAAAAAAAAAGAAAAAAGAAAATGATTATGAGGATGGTTCCAGAGAAATGCTCAAGGCCAACTATAAAATATGATAAGAGACTCATTCTGGATGTGGATGGTGATATCCTAATGGCTCTGGAAATAAATAGAACAAAGGTGAAAGAAGGAGGTCAACTGACACTGACAAATTCCTCTCCTGAAAAGGTAACATTGTTTCTAGCTTCTAACTTCTTCCATGGAGGTCTGACTCACCCTCCACCAACCTATCTGCATGAACTCACATTAGTGAATCTCCCAAAAGCTTCCAGTCTTCAGGATAAGGCTGGGCACTACTGTTGCTCCCTACCCAAATGTCCTACAATTCCAATTGCTTCTTCCAGAACTCATACCCTTCACTCCCTCCCTGAATGATCACCCCTGTTCCCATCCCCAACAAGCCCCATTCCTCCTGCAAAATCTATTCTTTTTTTTTTTCCTTCCCAGAGATATCCATTAGTGTCCCTTAGAGCCTTCCTTGTTACTTAGCCTTTCTGGGTATATGGATTGTAGCATGATTATCAATGACTTAACAGCTAATGTCCACTTATAAATGAGTATGTACCATATTTGTCTTTCTGGACCTGGGTTACCTCACTTTAAATATTTCTATACATTTCCTTGAAAATTTCATCATGCCATTTTTTTTTATCAGATTAGTAATAGTCAATTGTGTAAATAAAGCACATTCTTCAAAGACCTCTTGAAAGGTTTGGAGTTTTTGTCATATCTGTCTTTCACTGGCTTGGTTCAAGTTACTCCAAGGTATTTTGTATTATTTGTGAAGGCTGTTGTTTTTCTGATTTCTTTCTCGATTTGCTTGTCATTTGTACACTAGAGGGTTACTGATTTCTTTTTTTTCAGTTAATCTTGTATCTAGTCACTTCCCTGGAGGTGTATATCAACTGTAGCAATTCCCTGCTGGAATTTTTGGGGTCATTTATGTATACTATCATATCATCTGCAAATCGTGATATTTTGATTTCTTCCTTTCCAATTTGTATCTCTCCTTTGGTTGTCTTATTGCTCTAACTAGAAATTCAAGTACTATATTGAATAGATATGGAGACAGTGGGTAACCTTCTCTTGTTCCTGATTTTAGTGGGATTTCTTTGACTCTTTCTCCATTTAATTATATGTTGGCCAAAAGCTTGTTGTAAATTGTCTTTTTATATTGAAGTTTGTTCTTTCTCCAAGAAACTTATTATGAAACACATAGAGTTATGCCATTTGCTTTTGTGGCATCTCATGAGATGATAATGTGGTGATATTTTTCCCTCTCAGTTTGTTTATACAGTGGATTATATTGACAGAATTTCATATGTTGGACCATCCCTTCGTCTCTGAGTTGAAGCCTACTTGGTCATCATAAATGATCTTTTTGATGTGTTCTTGGATTTGGTTTGCAAATATTTTATTGCATATTTTCCCCTTATAGGAGAATTAATTTATAATTTTGTTTCTTTGTTGAATATTTCTGTGGTTTGTGTATCAGAGTGACTATGACCTGATAAAATATGTTTTGCATTGTTTCCTCTACTTCTCTTTTGGGGAATAATTGGAGGATTTTTGGCATTACTTCATCTTTGAAAGTCTGGTAGAATTCATCTCTAATTCTATCTGACCCTCTTTTTTAGGGGGAGGACTTTTAATGACTTTTTTTTCCCTTAGTGGCTATAGGTCTATTAAAATGTTTATCTGATTTTTATTTAACTTTGATAAGTGTGTCTTGAGGAAAATTATTCATTTCTTTCAGATTTCCTAATTTTGTGGGTTACAGGTTTTTATAGTATGATCTAATGATTCTTTCAAATTCTTCAGTGGCTGTTTTGTCCTGTTTTTCATTTGTGATTTTGTTAATTTGGAAATTCTCACTGTGTCTTTCAATTAGTTTAGATAACTGTTTGTCTATCTTGCTGATTTTCTCAAAGAACATTCTGTTTCATTGCTTTTTTTTGTTTCTATTTTATTGATTTAAGTCTCGGATTGATTATTTACTGCCATCTACCCCTTGTGGGTGTGTTTGCTTCCTTTTTTGATCTAAAACTTTCAGGTATGTTGTTAATTTGCTAGTATGAGGTCTCTCCAATTTCTTTGTGTAGGCACATTGAACTTTTCTCTTAACACCTCTTTCATTGTGTTCCATAAGTCTGAGTTTGTTGTGCATTAATTTTCATTGAATTCCAGGAAGTATTTAATTTCTTTCTTTATTTTAGTCTTTATCCAATAGTCATTGAGAGGAGAGTTTATTCAGTTTCCATGAGTTTGTATGCTTTCTGTTATTGATATCCAGTTTTAATCCATAGTGGTCTGATAGAATGCAGGGGATATTTTCAATTTCCTTGCGTCAGACTTGTGTGTGACTGAGAATGTGTTCAACTGGGGAGATATATCCATGAAATCCTGACAAGAAAATAGGATCTTTTGGGGTTGGGTGAGATGTTCTGTAGATATCTATTTGGTGCATTTGATTTATAGCATTTGTTATTTCCAGTATTTCTCTGTGTAATTTTGGTCTGAATGACTTGTGTGTTGGTAAGAATCAGGCATTGAAGTCTCCCACTATCAATGTATGAATGTCAATGTATTAATTAAGGTTCAATAATATTTCTTTTAGAATCTAAATATCACCTTGGTGGATTTTTTTTCTTTGATGAATATGACCTGTCCTTCCCCATTCCTCTTGACTGATTTTGGTTTTAAGTCTATTTTGTTATATATTAGAATGGCCATAGCAGCTTGTTTCTTAGGTCCACTGATTGAAAAATCTTTTCCTTGCCCTTTCTTCTGAGGCGATGTCTACTTTTTGATGTTGTGGTGTAGTACTTGTGTGCAGCAGAAAGATGAATCCCATTTATGTATCCATTCTGTTAGTCTGTGTCTTTTTACTGGGGAATTGAGTCCACTGATACTGAAATGTATCCATGATCAATGATTGTTAATTCCTGGTTTTTGTTTGTTTTGTTTTGTTATTTTTTTTGCTGTTGTTAGTGATAAAGTGGAGTTGTGTGTGGTGAGGTGTGTATGTGTGTGTTTGTGTGTGTGTGTGTGTGTGTGTGTGTGTGTGTGTTTACCTTCTTTTAGTTTTGGTGGTGTGAAATTCTTTACTTCTTTCCTGTACTTTTATGTTCATAGTTATCTTCTTTGGTTGTAGTTTTTCTCCTAGTACCTTCTGAAAGGAGTATGTGAATAGGTATTGTCTAGATATAAATTTATCATGGGATATCTTGTTTTCTCCTTCTCCAGTGATTGAAAATTTTGCTGGGTATAGTAGTCTAGGCTGGTATCTGTGGTCTCTTTGAATTTTCAGGACATGTTCCCAGGCACTTCTGGCTTTTAGAGTCTTCGTTTAGATATAGGGTGTAATTATATTAGGTCTGCCTTTTTATGTTAATTGTTGTTATTCCTTTGTAACTTTTAATATTCTTTCTTTGTTATGAATGTTTGTGTTGTATTATTATGTGGTGAATGGTTTTTCTATCTGGTTCAATTTATTTATTTAACCAAGGAATTATTTTGGCATTTGTATACTGATGGTATCACATACTTGAGTCATGGAATATGGAAAAAATCAAGCCCATAAAAACTGAGAAGTTTCATCCACACAGGCTAGTTTTTATAGTGCAGAAAAATATTGTGCATAATACCAGAGGAGAAGTGTAATCATCAGTCTAATCCAGATGTGGATCCTGTGAACAACAATAGTAACTGACTGGAGAGATCTGACTTGCTCAGTAATGGTACAAATGTCATAGTAATGACCAATAACTTTATAGGCCTACTGTACAAGTTGAAAACCATTCCTGGGACATTTATAGCAGACAAGAACTTGTGTCTATACAAGTCATAGGCCCTAGGAAAGACCAACTAATATTTTGGTAAATGCCTAAAATATTAGAACCATGCTTACTCTTAACCTTATATCCTTAGATTAGTATACCTCTCAAACCTCATCAGAGAAGTCTCTTTTTACTTTAGATAGCAATTAACACAGAGACCAACAACAGGCCAAGGTATAGAGAATAAAACATCATGAAATACTCATCCTCCAGTAGGGCATCCTCACAAGACTCGGAGATCATTGTGGAAGACGGTACAAACCATTGACACAACCAAAGGTAAGTGGATGGATGGATACAAGGAAGCAGTATTTCCTGGGCACAACAGGTGGTTGTGCATATGGGTTCACAGTGGTTTTGACAGCATGCAGAAGACCTGCACAAACTGAAGCCAGACACAATTCCAGCACTGAGAAAGCAAGTAGGCATGAAGCACTATTTCTGGCCAAATAGTGTCATGCAACTGATAACTGCTGGGAGAAGGAGAGTCCATTTTCTTTAAAGATCCTGGCAGATTTAGTGGTTCCAGTGGGAGAACACACAGCTAAGAGCATATAGACAATACAAATTGTACTTGGTGAGCTTAAATTTTAAAAGGAGGATACAAAGTTCGATGTATGTAAGGAACATAGGGTGGGTTTGCGAGGTATTGGGTAAATATGATCAAAATGCATTTTATAAAATTCTTAAAGAACTAATAAAATTAAAGAAAAGCTTCATAAAATAAGTGAAGGAAACAGCAAATATCTACATAATAGAAAAAGTGATACTGAAAAGCTACAAGTACATGATACTGGGAAACATTTAAAGACAACAAGAAAAATAAATTAATGTACACACATTGTGCAAAAAGAAAAATTCCTGTGCTGCAATAGTTTCATTGATATTTTGTGCAAAGTCAAATTCTTTTGAGGATAGCAAATCATTGTCTTGTGATATCAGAATTACTAATAACTATAGCAAAAGTGCTTACTATTTATAAAATTTCACATAAGACAATAATCCACTGTTAAATGCCTAATATAAACAAAATAAGTTATATTTTAGAACATTTATAAAATTTTTCTTAAATGTTGAATAACATTTAAAATGAAGAAAGCGAACAAATCTTTTAATTTTATGGACTGGAAAGCAGGTAAAACTTCAGCTTGATGAATATAATATGGTCCCTAGAAATAAATTAAAAAAACATTGGTCATTAAATACTAAGATATGCATGTTTGGGGTTGCACACTAATCATAAATTAGGCCTATCTATATTAAATAATTCTCTAAAGACCCTGTTCCTACCTATGCTTATGTCTTTATTTGTCATTCCTATCACTGAAATATTGAGATAAATGCCTGTCTTAGAAAAGTAAACCTAATTTTCTGGAGATCTAGATAGAATAGGACTTCTATAGTTGAAAAGAAGCAGAAAAAATTCAAATTAGAAAGTAATTTTGGGATGAGGTCAGAGGTCAATGAAAGCAAACAGTAAGCAGTGTTCCTCCGTGGTTTCTGCCTTTAGGTTCCTGCCTTGAGCTCCTGTCCTGGGTCCTTTGATGATAAACTGTAACCTGTAATTTGAAATAAAAATTTTATCCTGTTTCTAAAATTAATTTTGGAAATGGAAGTTTCCTTATGACAATTTCTAGCAAAAATGAAAAAGCAGGTATATTTAAAATATATAAATATTTTCAAGGAAAATAAAATGTAGATTTAGGAAAAGGATACAGGTTTCAAGAGCACAAACATAAGCACTAGATGTTTTTAGAACAGCCTGCCTTGGGGATTTTGGTAGCAAAGGAGAAGATCGTGCTTCTGAACTCCAGAGAAAGTAAAGACATCATCATGCTTTGTTTAAGAACTGCAAAAACCACAACATTGAGATAAATAAAGAAATTCTCCTTTAAACTAATGTTTTTTTTCCCATTTTGAAGATTACAGTTTATTTACACTCAGTCTTACTTCCTCTTTATCTCTGAAGACTCCTATATATTTTTCCCAGATCTTCTTCTAATTTGTGGCCTATTTTTTCACTAATTGTTATTGTATGCTTATGTATCTATATTCCTATATAGAATCTGTTCACTCCATATAATGCCACCTCTGTGTTTGTTTTCAGGGCTGATTATTTAGCATAGAATGCTCTTCTCCTAGGAAGACCACCACGCTCCCAGGTTTCCTCAGGTGCCTATAACATGTATAACCTTGAGGCCTCCTGGACTTTTCCACAACTAGTGTGGCATGTTAACTGGTGCCATCCTTGTTAAGCTCATGTTTGAGGAGTCATCCTGTTTAGAGTTCATGGGTATAGCTTCCAATGTTTCTAGAAGTCACAATCTCAGTAAACCCCCTGATTCTCTGGCTCTTACAATGCTTTCTCCCCTCTTCTTCAATGTTCCCTAACCCTTAATTGTGGGAGTGTTTTGAAGATGTATGCACCCATTTTGATTGGCTGTGGTTTTCTGTAGTAGTCTCTGTTTGTTACAAAAAGAAGTTTCATTGATGAGATATAAAGACATTTATCTGCTGGTATAAGATAACAGGAGCGCTAAAATTATATGTTATTTAACAAATTATCTCATAAGCATCTGTTGAACAGCATAACATGCAGATACATATATATAAATACATATATATGTATATGTACAAATATATATATATTTTTTTCTTCAGAGCATATTTTGATCATATTCACCCCTTACCCTTTCCCACATCTCCTTCCTAAATAGACACTTCTATTTTTGTTAATTTGTCTTCTAGAATCTAAATATGACAGAAATTTTTCTTCTTGTATTTTAGGTCTGGATTATTTCACTAAACATGATGATTTTCTATATATTATCCACAATGACATTAATTTATTCTTCTCATGGCTCAGTGATACACTGCTGTTCATAAAGTCAAGCATACATACACATACACAGAGAGCGAGAGAGAGAAACACACACATTTACACACACATATTTTTAAAAATCCATCTATCCATTGATTGGCATCTAGATTGACTTGCTACCAAATAATAACTTTTTATAAAATAAATCATTTTTGGCACCCTAGACACGACTTAAAGAAATGAATAAAGCAAATTCTGTTTATTCAAATGGGAGAACAAAAGAAACACCCCATAGCAATCCTAAGTTGCATAACAGAATCATGAAATCGTAAACTTAAATATACCTGAATTTATGAGACATTCTATACTCATAATTATTAATACTTTATTAAGATTTTCCCATGTACTAGGAAAACAAATACTATTGGTGAACTTTCTGTCTAATGTATATATGTATAATGTATTGTATACTCGTATATCAAAAATACTCATCAGTTGGTTGAGTGTGTTTGCTTGTTTGTTTACATTGAGACTGAATCTCACTATATAGTCCTGGAGGGCCTGGAACTTACTACACAGACCAGGCCATCCTCAAACTGATAGAGATCTGCCTGACTCTGCTTTCAGAGTCCTAAGATAAAAAGCATGTATTGCCATATCTGGATAGATTATTTTTTTCCTAGGAGTTTTTATAAGAATGTATAAAGAATAAAAACTCTGCTTTTCAGGTATACTAAGAATATTTGTTCATTCTAGTATAAGTAAATAATAGTCTTGAAATTTATGTACCAAGATGTTAGACATGCTACACATTTTATTTTCATACTTATAGTGCAGAAGGTAATTTACCAGTTTTTTATAGGGAATGTGAAATTGAAGTCTTTTTCATCTTGTAGAGCTTTGAAGTAGAGAAAAAAACATCATATACATGAGATTTAAATATGCTTGATTATTCTTCACCCTGAATATATATTTGTCATCACACATATCTTCACAGATATGAAAATGTTTTTTTGCTAAATATAGAAGATAAAAACTATGCCACAATTTTCATCTTCTATTGAAGAATACATAATAACATTCTAAATTGAGCAAAGACAACATAAATAGTTTTTATAGAGTTGTTTTCAGAATGGTTGCTTATAATAGTTAAACTTATGTTGTTTATCAGGGTAATAGAAGGTCATTTATAGCTCACCTGTTTTACACTCTCTTTTTTTCATAGAGATTCATTAGCACATAACATTCTCAGTCCTTTATATATCATACATAGTATATTTCATGTTAGAACATCAGAGTTTGTACAAAGGAGATATTATGATTTGAAATGCCTAAAACATTGTGTAACTGAAGCAGAATTTTAAGAAAACTAGGTTTACCTTCTTGGTATGTAATAGTATACTCCTTTAATATTAAGGGAGTAATACAATCCACCTATTGTGTAATTCTTGGATAGTAACAATGCTAAATTCTAAGTCACTACTGGGCTTCCATTCTCTCTTTAGTAGGTTTACTTTAGTCCTTAGGAAAATAAAACTATTATTAAGAAATAAGATTAAACAGATGATAATAGTCACTCAACATCAGATGGTTACTGTTTATATATTAAAAGCTGTTTTACAAATATGATTTATCAAAATTTTTAAATTAATTAATCAGTTGGCTAAAATTTGTTTCTATCTAACAGTTCTTCATATTAGGTCCACATTTGGGGAGAATAAATCAGATTTAATATTCTATCTTATAGACAAACTTCTATAATTCTATGATTCAGTTTTAATACATTTAAGTATCTTCATATGTTTCTGTTTCTAAAGATGATTTCAAAGTGTAATCTCAGTAGTGTTAATTGTCAATTTGAGAATCACCTGGGAGATGATTCTTTGTTCATGTCTCTGGGGATTATCTTTTTTTTGCATTGTTTGAAGCAGAAAGTCCCTCACCCCAGGAGTGGGACCATTCCCTAGTCAGAGAGCATGGGCTGTATAAAATGAGTAAAGAGAGGTGACCACTGACATCCATTGCTCCCTGGAAACAGTGGGAACAATGTGACAAACACCCCCAAGTTCCTGCTTCCTTGAGCTCACTGCCATGATGGAAAAAGTGACTAAAGCAACAAGGTAGGATAAAGGGGAGCAACAAGTGACACTATTTCAGCTGACTCCTGAGAAGCAATTAGCTGGTTCAGATGTGAGTCCTTAGAAGAAAATATGAAATGACTGAAGTGACTAAATGAAATGATGATACATGCACATATAATAAATATGAACAGGTAAGCAAATTTTGAGAAATAAAATAACTGTTAAAGAAAGCATCTTGAATGTTTGGGTGCTGACAATATAGGATTTCCAGAAGAAAACACCTGACAAAGTGTGTGCATACAAAGTCACCTGACACAGTGAGCCATAGCTAAGCAGTTTATCTGTGGATATTGACCATGAGACATAGTAGCTGAAGGGTTGCTCTCAAGATCACTGTGTGGGACAACTGAGAAAAAGCAGACATGTGTGGGTGGATCTCACACACCAGGATGTCACACAAGCAGATCTTTATCTAGCTATGCATTTTCAACCCAAAAATATCAGAAAGCAAAGCATTTCAAGTATGAAAATATATTTATAATACTGTTTATACAAGCAAGAGTCAGGGAAGATCCCAGCTCTGAGAAGAGAAAGTAGAGACAAGCTTCCATCCTTAACCGAGAAGTTAGTTCTAATTGACAAGAAGATAGTCCCCTGCTACCCAACTGGACTCAGAATTTCCAAGAGCCATAGATAAATATTTCACAACTCCTTTTCTCCGCCATCCTTCATGCTTCCAAAGTTAGAACCATGTGACCAAGTTTGACTGAATGCTTGAGATGGGACTTTGGCCCTCTCCTTCAATTACAGTTTCATCAGTTTTCCTTTGTTGCATATTTTTCTTATTTGTTTTAAGAATAAATAATTCCTTTTGCATTTTCTTCCCATAATTTGGAAGCGTCACCAGGGTGGGGTCCTGTACTGAGGGGCCAACTCCTTTTATTCAGTTTCCATCAGACCACTTCTCACCAAATTCCTCTGCTTGGAAAAACTGCCTCGGAATACCATGAACTGAATTGCTTGAACTCAACTGCACTCAACTGAACTGCACTGAAATACACCAAACTGTATTGTATTTCTGAACTCTACTGTACCATCTCATGAACTCTCCTGCTCTCTACTCTTTTTGTTTATTTATTACTTCAAGCCCTCCCAGTTACACCCTCCCACTCTCTCTTCCCTCTCCCACCCGTCCTACTCCTCTGATGGGGAATGTCACTATATATCAGCCCCTCTCAGTTCAACAGTCATATGAGGGAAAGTGCTTCCTCTTGCACTGGGGGCTTACATGGTAGCACCGCTATGGCAAATTGTCCCTTTGATAGGTAAGGAAGTCTATGTTCCTGATCATTTTGGTGTGTTGGTTGTAGGATAGTTATCCTGTATTACACAGCTACAATCTAATTATATGTGACTGGATGCCATGTGCATCTTTCTGAGTCAGTGTTACCTCACTCAGGATTAGCTTTTCTAGTTCCAACCATTTGGCTGCAAATTGCATGATTTCCTTGTTTCTGATAGCTAAGTAGTATTCCATTGTGTAGATGTACCACAGTTTTTTTTTTTTGTCTTTTTGTTTTTTTAATCCATTCGTCAGTTGAGGGATATCTGGGTTGTTTCCAGTTTCTAGCTATTACAAAAAAAAAAAAAAAAAGGCTGCTAGGAACATAGGTGAGGAAACATCCTTGTGGTTTGGTGAGGAATGATTTGGATGTACACCCAGAAGTGGCATGGCTGGGTCTTGAGGTGGAGCTATTCCAAGTTTTCTAAGATATTGCCAGACTGATTTCCATAGTGGTTATACAAGCTTTCACTCCCACAAGAAATGGAGGAGTGTTCCCCTTTCTCCACAACCTCACCAGCAAGTGCTGTCATTAGAGTTTTTGATCTAAGCCATTCTGACAGGTGTGAGATAGAATCTCAGAGTCATCTTGAAGTACATTTCTCTGATGATTATGGATCTTTCTTTTTATTGGATTTTACGTGGTTTGTATATCAGAATAATTGTGGTTTTGTCAAATGAATGGGGGAAAGTTCTTTCTGTTTCTATTTTGTGTAGTAATTGAAGAATTTTGGCATTAAACAATCTTTGAAAACCTGATAGAATTATCTGCTAAAATCCTTTGTCCCTGGGCTTTTCATGGTTGAGAGGTTTTAATTACTGGTTCTATTTTAGTAGGGATTAATGCATGTTTAAATTGCTTATTGGATCTTGATTTTTTCTTTGGTAAATATTATATATGAAGACAATTATCCATTTCTTTTAGATTTTCAAATTTGTTGGAGTACAAGTTTTTAAAGTATGCCATTATAATTCTATAGATTTTTTTGGGTGTCTATTGTTATTCCCATTCTTGACATTTCTAATTTTGTTAGCTTGATTATTTTCTGTCCACCATTTAATTTGGATAAGGGTTTGACAAACTTCTTGATTTTATTACAGAATCAATTCTTCATTTTTTTGACTCTTTGTATTATTTTATTATTATTATTTTATTGATTTTAGCCTTGAGTTTGACTAGTTCTCCATCCTTTGAATGAGATTTTTTTCTTTTTGCTCCAGATCAGTGATTCTAAACCTGTAGGTCATGACCCTTTGAGGTCAAATGACCATTCAAGGGTTCACCTAAGACCAACATAAAACACATATATCAAAAACACATTAAAATGTATAACAGCAGCAAAATTATAATTATGAAGTAGCAATGAAAATAACTTTATGGTTGTGGGTCCTTACTGTTATTCATTGTGTTTTCATGCTTGGATTGGGAAGATCACAATTCTATGGTCTGATGTCTTGGCTATGTTGTATGGATATTTTGTTCCTTGGTTTCTGTTGTACTTTCTCATTCTTAGAAGAGTGTAGTGGCTATTTGTTGCACGGTAGAAAACTTTTCTGGAATTCTAATAGACATTTCAACTGGAGTTTCCAGGTAAAATATTTCTAGATTTTGGGAGGTGACATTTAGTAATTGAGATGGACTAGAAGTTTCAGGAGGGGCAGAGAGTTCCACAGGAGGACCAAAAGCATGGTTTTCTACCAGGATCTTTCAGTCACCTGGGAATGGAAACTGAGTGTGAAAAAAAAGGCCACAAAAAGTTGCCTTGTTGAATGGGCATGACTAAGAAAACACACAATCCACAGCTGACTTCAGTTGCCATGAGAAGCTCTGGGACCACTGGACATCATCAGAGAACTTGTGGGCCCTCAAGGCCTCCAGGAAATCCAACATGATGCTATATATAAACCAAAGAGCTGTATGCGGCATTCTCTTCTGCTACTTCCTCTTGCTCTCACGATTGAGAAATCAATGAATGCTGGGAAAATGTACAGTAATGTATGCCTTCCATTGGTATTGAGACCACAATGGTCATAAACTGAGAGAAGCAGAATCAAAGATAGACTTTTCCTGCAAGTCAGGCAGAGAGAGACCTTTTGCAGCAAATAAGGCTGGTAGAAAATATGGGTGTAATTCAGAGGCCAGGATGAAAAACTAGGCTGTGAAACATATGTGAACTGAGGAGACTATAGAAAGGAGTCAGAGTTGATGGCGGAAGCTGAATTTAAGTTTAGCAGTTAAAATTTACTGGTCTCATAAACTGGCCACAATTTATCAGTTGAAATAAACTGGCCATTCAAACTTGCAACGTTAGGCCCAATAGATGCTTAGCTTTGAAAGGACTCTTTAGAGTCACTGCCATACCCATACTACCAAATATCAAATTATCCTGCATGAACCTATGCTAGGAATATTAATATCCTTTTTAAAATTTTTAAAATAGTATTGGTTAGGTGTTCTTAGGTATTAGGTATAAGGTTATAGGAGATAAGTGTTTTATAGGTGTTTTTTAAGTATTAATAAATACAAGTGTTATAAATAAAAATGTTCTGTTAAAAAAAGGTAAGCCTCACAGAGTCAGGGATGAGAGTGGGTATTAGATTTGGAGGAAAGTAGGGGAGGATATCTGAAACTTTGTCTACCTGCTTCTCTGGCCTACTTGCTTCTCTGGAAGGCTTGGCTGTTGAGTTCTTAGAGAAGGTCTGCTGGAGTTAGGGCTGGGGTAATAGAATGAGGTGGAAGGTCATTTGGAGGAGAAGATCTTTTTGCTCTGATGGAGGCAGAGGCAGAATATGGCAGACAGTAAGTTATAGAGCTGGGAACGAGGAGGGAGAAGTTAGGCTACGTGGTTCACTGTATAAGTAGACTGTGGTTCCCTCAGAATTCCTGTTGTTGCTGAAAGTTAGAATAATGGAATGAGCCTGGGGGGTTCAACCTGGAAGAAAGGGAGGGAGCAATGAAGATCTTCAGTTAGTCTACCTGCTTCCCTGGCTGGGGTGGATATTCGTTTATAATATATGTACACAGAGAGCTCCTTACTCATTTTTTATTTTAGATGTCACGATTTATTTTGGTCAATACTTGGGAAAACAACTATCATTGATACTAATACAGATATTGAAGCCCCTTAATAAGGTTAAAAACTATAGATACAAATTATATTCTGTTTTTAAAAGTTTAACTATTTGCTGGATGTGGTTATGCATGCCTTTAATCTCAGCTCTCAGGAGTCAGAGGCAAGCTGATCTGTGTGGGTTCCAGTCCGTCCTGATATACAAATTGAGTCCAGGACAGTCAGGACTACATGAAGAAATCCTGTCTCAAAAAAAAAAAAAGTGTAACTTTTCCTTTTAACTTTATTACAAATGTACTCTTATTTCTTTGGATTTGGCAAAAGTTATTTCTTGTTATTTTTGTTTGTTTATTTTATTTCCTCTAGAATTGTGAAAGATCAACAAAGACAACAAAATTTAATAAAAAGAAGTGCATTGTTATCAGGTTTCCAGTGTGAAATAATACTTTAATAGGAGCTTTCATTTCCTGTGCTAAATTGATCATCTCCACAGATGTTAGCAGCTGTAAGATTTTCAGCTTACTCCATTAGTATGTAACATTTGTGCCACTAATAACTTTTCTAAATTTATTACATCATTTTTCTAAATGTATTACATATAGTCTTGGGCATTTGAGTACTTGGTCCCAGTTGTTGGTTATTGGGAGAGAATTAGGAGGGGTAGACTTACTAGAGGAAGTATGCCACCAGGGTGGAAGAGCTTTCTGGTTTCAAATGATATATGCTATTTTATATGTTCTTCTTGTTTGTGGTTTGTAATGTGAGATCTCAACAGCTTCCGCGCCATGCCTACCTTACTGATACCATATTGTCATGTTCCCATCTTGATGGCAATTAATTCTCACCCATCAGAAACCATAATTTCCAAATAAACTATTCTTCTGTAACTTGCCGTGGTCATGGTATTTTAGCATAGTAATAAATAAATGACTGAGTAGGATATTTAAAACAAATGTTGTAATTATGAATACTAAAATATGTATTTCCTTTATATTTCTGTGTGCTTACACATATGCACACACATATGAATCAAAAAGGCAGTTATGAGGTACTTGGTCTTATTTCTTATATCTTATTTAAGAAACTTATAGGGTTTACATAATTATAAATTTTCACCATAGTTCATATGGATAGAGAATCAAAACATGTCTATAATTTGAATTACCACTAAGGGAAGAAGCTATCTTTTTTGTTCAGTTGAAAATTGGGAAAGATTGGCACATGTCAGAATGCAAAGAACTCCAGCTGAGAATAAGCTGTCAGCAACATAGAAGACAATTTTAGTGAGAGCTGGCATTTGTGTACATGTGTAGACAGGGAGAGATGGGAGCTGACTAGATGATGACATTATACCTCATATTCTGCTCTTGAGGAAAAATAAAATTTAAATAGAAAATGCTTGCCCTACTAATGTTTGTCTATAAATTTCTATTTCTTCCTCTTTTTTTCTGTATTCAGAAAAAAATAATGCCCAGCTCCATATTCATCCTGAACAGTTTTTGGTCAAAGGATAAAAATTTTGATTTTTAGCTTTGTTTTATTCCAAATATTTCAGGTCTCTATGCAATACCTGCAAAGTTGCCTAATCTCTTTATCTTGTTATTTATTTAGAATCTTTGGTATTCTTCTAAGTCCCATTGCTATTTATATTCTTTCCTTTAAATTAACACTATTTCTAATACATTAAAATATTTAATAAAAGTTTTAAAAATACATGTAACACTAAATAGGGAGACCATTCACAATTATAGAAATGAAGCTGAATTATTAGGCAAATGCCTTTCCTAGATATCCATTTGCTTCAAAATGACAATAAAGCTGAAATCCACATTTGGCTACTCACCCATGCTTCCTATACTACAAGAGGCAGACAGTTGTGGTGAATGTTCTGTTGTTATAAAATGAGATTCAAAATCAAAAGCTGGAGAATAATTAGAGTTCATTACAGATAAAATAGAAATCAGCCTCAATGTACTCTTGTTAAGTATCACATCAAGATAATGAATGGATTAGATACAAACTACTAGCTGAAAATTTTTGTATGTGGATTAATGGAGTGCATGGGTTGTGATGGTTCTCAGGAAACTATCGATCTATAATTGTACAATGCTTCTTGAAAAGTCTTTTACTATAGGTAAATAAAATTAATGCTTTTCATGAAAGAAATCATTGATATATTTCTAGTAGCTTGGCACTCATTTTTAATTAATCAATTTCAATGTTTATATAGTATTTTATCTGTATTTATTAAACTTTGTTCTTAAATGAATGTTCTATTGATTTTTTATTACAAGTAATATAGTTGTTCTGTGAGACCAGTGTGCCAGGATTTCTCAAATTGTTGTTGTGGTCTTGAAGTGGGAACTGAATTTTCTATCTGCTTCCCTGTTCTATTTGTTATTTTTACTTTAGGCGTTACTAATATTGAAACTTTTCCAAATTGCATAATTTATCACTTTGATTTCATACTTAAGATTCTCAGCCATTCTATTCATAAGTTAGTTTTCATATATTTCAATCTAAAATGCCTTTTAAATGATAATTTAATATTCAAGTTAATGTTTAAGAAAGGAAATGGTATCTGAAGAATTGTAATCACATCTGCAATGCTGCTTTTTTCACTTCACTCATGACCTGCTCACAGTGACTTTTCCTCCACATAGGCATGTGCATTTTCTGAAAAACTTTTATAGTACAAATTATTCCTCTGTACACATGTCTTTTATTATTTATTTTACCATCATGTATTTGTGCTTCTATGTAGACTTCCTAACCCACAGATCAAGACATTAAGAGAAAAAAATGCCATTTCTAAGAATGAACAACTCTGATATTGAAATGAAAAAGAATGCAGCAAGTCACATATAGGCTAGGGAACAGGCTCAAAGAAGTGTCCCTGTTTAGCTTTTCATTAAGACATTATTGTGATTAGTGGAATAACATTCCATTAAATTTAAGCTATCTCACACTCACTTGTGTATATATAAAGTAGAGTACCTAAGGAACAGATTTTATAATTAGAAGCTGTTTCAATTTTGTTATTTGTTAGAATAAATTACAAAATTATTTACATATTTAAACAGTTTGTATACAACATTCTCTTCTCTTTAAGTATTCATCTTTTCAGCAACACATGGCTGTATTTCCTTTTACCTTTAATATCTATTTGTACCAGTTCACCATTTCTCTTTTGCTTACCCTGGTATCATGCAATTAACTTATGAGTCTCAACACCTTTAAATTGAATATAATGTCAATACTCAGTAGAATCTGAGCTTTTATGGCTCTTTAAGGAACACCAAGGTTCAGTGGATAATGGTTCTTGCTACATAGTTTACTGCCTTGAGTTCAATTTCTGTACCCCACATAGCAGAAAACACTGACTCTGTCGAGTTTGTTGTGCCCTCTGACCTCCACATGAACACCATGACTTGTATACACACACACACACACACACACACACACACACACACACACACACTCGGACAAATAAGTAATAAAAAAAGATGCAATATAATGCGATAACTAGTCTCAGTAAACATGTATTTATTTATTAATCTGTTATATATGCTAAGCATTGATAAACCCTGATCCATATTTTATATAAAATTACCTTCATTATAAATTTCATCCTTGAGGTACAGCGAAATGATCACAAATTAAATAATGGTTGGACATTAAGAACTCATGTTGGCATGACTCCTTTTTTTTGATAAAAACCATACATCTTTTTATTGTTAAGACAAAGAGGTATCAAAATTAAAGCAAAACTTAGAGGGTAAGACTTAACAAAACTTCTAAGAAGTGTCAAAGGAAGTGAAAATGGAGCTAGGCGCAGGGCAATTATGAATTAATGAACACAGGAAGGAACAGGAGAGGGAGAACAGTGAGAGTGTGTTGAAGATACTAGGGAGAGGATCTGGTGTTACTCTGATCTCTCACAAGTGCCCAGGAAAATGAATAATGGGGTAAGATTTCTAAACTCCACTATGTGCTTAGGAGTCATCTTCCCCATGACTCCTTCTTAAGCACATGTATTTAGCACAGAAAAGCTCCTTCAGTTTTTATATACTTCCTTATATGTAAGGCTTTGTCAAATTGTACAGGTTTTAGGAGTCAAAATAACCCAAAATCTGTTTTTGCAAAGAATGGACATTTGATGCTTAGTTTTCTACATTGTCTTTTAGACATGCTTTTCTGTTTCCAACTTCTGATGTATTGTCTTCTCACAGAGTGCATCTGTACTTCTGAACACAAGCTGAACATTCTAAGCATTTGGCCTAGAGATGTGTTAGGGGCACAGGTAAAAATGTAGAGACATAAATTTCACATAGATCGCTCTTCTGAGTTCTGACTCGATCCTCAAAATATAGGATCAGAGGATGGTGTGGTCAGAAACTATTGGTAGCATCAAACAAGTAAGAATAGCAGAGTGTGACAGTAACACAAACAAGCAAAGATAAAGACTGTGACAAAGGACAAATCAAATAAGGGCAAAAATACTACATGAAAACAGCAAAAGAACTTCAATTATGAATAAGTGTGAAGAAAGAGAAGGATCAAAACTGAAAGAATGATTATAAATCAAACCCTACAGATTCTGTTAGCCTTCCCTTATTAGTATGTGAAAGCTGAAAAATTTTTAGTGTGCATTTCAATTAATAAGACAACAGCTCTGTTTGTAGTGTTAATTGAGGTCACTGCCCCCCTATAATCTCAACTGGGAAAATCAAAGCTTTCCTTAATTTTCTCATGTCAAATATGTAAAACTGCACTGACCGGTGATAAAGAACCCATAGGGCAGGACAAAGAAAAGACTGAAGTGCAGCCTCAAAGAAACATGAGAAGTCAGGTCTGACTTTTGCTGTCTATCTAGTGCCCTGTGTCTCCTGGTAGGGGAGTGTCTACATCCTCCAGGTTTGCTGTCTCTGGGGAGTCTAAAAGGCAAATGATATCACATCAACCCATCCAGAGGTCAGAGGTCTCTGGTTCTGCTGCTTTTCTGGCAGATACATGGTAGGCATTCACGAAGCTCTGCTGGATAACAGGGTCTGGTTTATCCACATTCAGAGAGCAAGTTTGAATTAAGAACACATTCATAAGCTTTTTCAGAAAGACCTGTATTATGTTTCTTATAAAACTAGAAACTTTTCCCTTCCATCCTCTGATTAGGTGAGTCTCACCTTGAATATATTAAATGCTGACACCTTTAGTGTGATTCTGAGGGTGATGTCTTCCCATACTCTAAAGCTGGTAATCTACTCTATAGGAATTTGTTTTGTTGCAGAGATCCACTACAAGATTAACACATGGATTTCCTATTTTAAATCATTTTTAAGGTTCTGTGACTTCCAAAGCATTTTAATTGTTCCTAAGTGTGTAAGGTGTCAAGCTTTATAGGAGATGGTCAGAGAAGATGATGAGGATGTTTCAAATTATATACTTTATAGGTAAAAATAAAATATGTAAAGTCTTATAAAATTAATGCTATTACTATTTCCATAAACAAATAAAAATGAGGTTCATGGAGCATAAGGGATGAATATTATATGTTCTGTAAATTATGTTTTCTCCTTTTTAACTGTGGTTCTGTGTTTGGGGCGTTTTGTTTGCTTGTTGTTATTGTTGTTTTATTTGTTTATTTCCCGAAGCAGTGTTTCTCTGTGTATCCTTGGCTGACTTGGAACTCACTGTGCAGATCAGCCTACCTCAAACTCACAAAGAATCGCCTACCTCTGCCTCTTGAGTGCTAGGTTTAAAGGTGTGTACCAACATTGCCGAGCTTACTAGGGGTCCTGTAAGGTTAGGCAAAGCAGCAATAAATGAGGAGTAAACATTAATGTTCAACAATTTCATTCTGCCCTGTTTCTCATTCAAAATCTTTTGTTCTTTGATCACATTTACTACATAAAATGAAAATTTCTATTTCTTGCAATTTATTTTGCAGGTCTGTGTAGGCTGAATAATTTTTTGCCCAATAAATAGTTTACAAATGTAGTTAGAATATATGCAGATATAAAATGGACTAAAATCAGAAACCCTGGCACATGAAAACATAGAGTTGGCGATTCTGGTTTAAGCTTCTTAAACCCTACAAAATGTATGGGAAATAAAGGTGCAAACTGGACCCATCCTTACACCCAATAAAAAATTAAAGAGTATTAAAGTCTTCATAATCATGAGAAGCCAAGAACAGCTACTCTAAATATAAGTGTATTCATAATGAACTTTTAGAAATGGTTGATTAATACAATAGAAGGCAAACTATACAACTACTTTGCTAAACTTTTATAAATAGTTATAAAGTTGATATTTGAATGTTCTTACCATTCAGTCATCTCTTCATTAGTAGAATATATACTATATTTTGGTTATAAGAATATTTAAGCATATTCAAGAAAAGAAAAAAGAAATATTTATAGCAAATTTATTGCAGCTATAGCCCAAAATTATGAATATTAATTTGTAACAAAATAGGTTAATTAATAAGTGTATGTACATAGATCTGTGCTTTCAGAAAGAAAAATTAGTGAGATTTAAGTAAACAGCATCATTAAATATAAAAAAAACATTACACTGAATTAATCATACCACACAGATACAACCATTATTAATTTATTCATACAAATATCAGACTGCATAAAAATTGACTTTTAGTAAAGAGGTCATAAATCACAATTATGATTCTAGATGTTGGAAATTGCGAAGAAGAACTGAAAATAGGGTAATTTCAGTGCTGCAGAGTAAGCTTTTAGGTATCTTTAAACTTTCTTTTTTGCCTCTGGAAAGTAGAAATGATTATTTTGCAATCATTCTTTAAATTACACACATCTGTTTTTAACAAGTATTAAATATATGTCATGGTGAATAGAAAAGCAATTTGGAGGTGAGTGAAAGTATAGAAAACAAGGTAAACCTAACAAAGACCTGAGGGTGGTCATACAGTATTTGGATCAATACTCTCCAAAGCCCCCTTTTATTTTTCAAAACCCAGACTTCTGATTTCACATGTGAGTGAGGTCACCGTGTACTTGCTTTTCTCTGCCTGCTTATTTCCCTTAACACAATGCATTCCATTTCCATTTTTGATTTGCCTTTGTCATGATTTCACTCTTAGTTATGTTCCATTGTATGTGAATATCGCATTTTCTTTATCTGCTTTTCAGTGGCTGAGTACAGATTGTTTCCACCTCTTGACTAGTTCAAAAGGCCTCAGCTAGAGTATGAGTACACATCTCTTCTACGAGTTCATTTACTTCTTCTGAATGTATACAACCTCTGGATTATGAGATTATACAGTAGGTCTATTTTAAGCTAGTTTATAAAAGTTTTATTTCGTAGATATAATATGCGTTAATTTTATTATTTTATATTTAATATGAATTATATATAGTTTTTATATATGGCATTAATTTTACTAACCATATAAATGATGTATAATAAATTTTATATGTACACACACACAGGTTACTTTTTTCTAACCTACGATAAAACCCAAAACCTTTCTTAAGTTGCTACAATGTTATCATTGATCTAGATGCCCAGTCACTATTTTTAATTATTTGAGAAATTTCTATACACTTTTTTGAATAATTCTTTGAAGAATGTCATTTAAAGATTTATAACAGCATCTTGAGTTAATAGATTCCTTTGTTAGTACTGTAATTTAAGATATATATATGTATCCAAATATGAATGTGGAATGGCATAAGACTATTTTTTAACAATAGTTTATTTACGTGTGTGTGTGTGTGTGTGTGTGTGTGTGTGTGTGTGTGTGTAGCTACAGTGTGAAAATCAAAGGAAATGTGTGGAAGTTGGTTCTTTCCTTCCACCATACAAATTCAGAAGGGTCAGATGTAAAAAAAAATATTATTTAAATTACTTACTAGTATTTATATTATTGTTAATTGGTTTGGCAGCTGTTAATTCTTAACCCACCATTATAAATGAGTACACACAGTGACCATGTGGATTTTAACAAGCCTTGGGCTGAGTTGTGCAATTTTAGCCCATCTAAGCTAGCTCATAATTCAATTACCCAACTATGACCCCATATATACATATGTCCCCTTGGACCACCATTCTCCACACTAGCTGATGTTCCAGGCCATGTGGAATGAGGTTCTTTTTCTATCCCATGGCCTGTGTCTTCTTCTTCCTCCTGCTGCTGGCTGGAATGAATTAATCTTCGTCCAAAGTGCAGGCTTCCTCTTTTAACCCCAGGAAGTTCCACCTTTCTCTGTCTTTTCCCAATCTCAGGCCTTGGCATTTTATTTAACCAATTAGAGTCAATGTAAGTAACAGACAGCAAGCAGGACCAATTAACGTTTAGAATGTTTAACACTACCCCAACAATTCCCTCCTTTTGTCTAAAAAAAAAAAAAGGCTAAATTTTTTGACTTCATATAGTAAAAACAATAAGAACAAATATGAAACAATCAAGAAAACCATATATAAAAGTTACACACATAATGTTTGTAACTATTTGTATCAGGCAATCTTGAAGAAGAAAAAATTATCTATCTATCTTGTTGTGTCTAAAGTTCTGAACCTAAATAATTTCTTTCATATCCTATATTTATAAACCTAAAGATTTTATTTAGACTTGAAAATATCCTTTTAAATCCTAAACAACTCAAGTTCAATTGAAATTGTATAACTATTATGACTTCAACCCCATCAAAGACATAAGAAGGGATAAAGTTATTTATTTGAGTGATTAGGAAGCATAGGAGAACAGCTTCCAAAAAGATATATGACAGTTTGTTGCCTAGACAGTCCCAAATATCTCTCAATATCGTTGGAACATCATCTTCAGCCTTCTGGCCAAGCATTTTTCACAGACTAAATTGTGCAGCAGGAAATAAGATTTTCCCATTCTGTCTCTGCAGAATCAGGACATTGACTTACCTGCATTTAAGCTCTGGTCCATCTTTGGAGTATATATAGTCTGTTGAGAGCACATACATTTTTGCCCAAGAGAAATTATCTCCTGATGGGAGATTTCTTTTTGAGGAATTATCTCCTGATGGAAGATTTCTTTTTGATGCTCATTGTCTTATTCCAAATCAAATGGGAGCTGTCAGGAGCTGACTGTCTTAAGTCAAACAATTCTTAAAATAATAAAAATATCTTTAAATGCCATTTTCTGTATGCCTCTGAGGGTTTGAAGACATTTATTTATTTATAAATCTATCATCTATCTATGTTTCTATGAACAAACAGACTGTATATTTTTAACCATTTATATCTGTTTAACGTATTAAGTCTATTTTGTGATAAATTAAGACTAGTATTTGACATGACCAGAAGCTCAACTGGCCAGTCAACTTGTATTATCCAGACTCCTAAATAGATTGCAGTAGCAACCCATAAAAGGATCGGAAGTAAACCTGTACTTTTAAATGATTTGTATAGGCACAATACCTTATATAATTTGAAATATACATAATATGTGTCTAAATATAAAATTCTCTACCTATATTTCAAAAGATAACCTTATTTTTGTAACAATATACAAAATTCAATACCAATATATGAAAAGATAACCTTATTTGAGAATAACAAGTTTTGAGTTTCAGAGCAGATTCAATAATCTATCCTTATATCTTACCATTTGTATATTATATACATATATTCCCCCTCTTTTTCTTTTCAAGTCCTTTCCCCCTATGTAAGAGAGAAAGAAGGATAGATAAATGAAAAATAAATAGAAAAGTCCTTGAATCTAATCTCCTATATCTTGCTTAACAAGACCATTTAACAATTTGTAACCATTTCCCCTAAACAACATCTATCATCCACCCCACTTTTGGGAATGGTATGTTGCTCTCTTAAAACCGCTTCCTGCTGAATTGGGACGTAGAAAAACCTGTTTGGGGGCCCAAATAAAATGTAAAAAAAATGGTTAATCAATTTAATAGTAACATTGGTTGTCCAGTCTCTATATGCTCAACAATTTAATGTCCTGAGCAGTTTGTAGTTCAAAGCTGGACTTTGGGTAGGAAAGTTCAGGGTGTCACTGAAGTCCTGTCTGGAATAGTCTTTGAGGCTAGGCCATCTCAGCAAGCTGTTTGAAGTTCTTCTAGATGCAGATTTTTGAGGAAACAGCTATTGAGGCAGTCTATGAGGCTGGATCATCTGGGTTACTTGTCTTGTCTTCTTTGGACTCTGGTCCAATTCTGAAAATATAAAATTTCTCACAAGTAACATGTAGTTCTGCACTTATCAAAATTCCTTGGAAGTGCAGGATGCACAAATCAATTAAGGAATATTTTCTGTTCTTTGTTTGAACAGAAGAAAGACATTTGTAAGTTTCCATGCCATATAATATAAAAGGATGACATGTAATAGTAAGACTGTATGGAGTTTAATTATTCTCCTTTACAGTTGACATCACTTTATTAATTGATTAAAACAGGTTTATTCTGTGTTGTTCTGGCTTTTTGTAGATTATGTTGGCCTCAAACTCAAAAGGAACCAATCTGTCTCTTTCTTTGTCTCCCATGTTTTGGGATCAAAGGTATGCATTTATATATTTCTTTTTTCCTTTTCTCCTTTCTTTGGAGATTTAATTTCTATGTGGATATATCTATTCTTATTGAGACAGGGTTTCTCTTTGTAGCTTAGGCTGTCTTGATTTGCTCTGTAGAGCTCTGTAGGTTATATTGGCCTTGAACACACAAGGAACTTATTTTTTCCTTGTCTCCAAAATTTTGAGGTCAAGGTATGAATTTAAATAATTGAATTACCCTTATTACAAAATAACATTAATTAAAACATTTTGTATTAGTTTGAGTTCCAATTCTCCCATGGAAACCCGATTCTTAACGAAATTGGTGTAAAATAGCATGGTGTGCTATTTTATGTTAGCTTTTCTTAACTGTTGGCTGTGGGAGGCATGCAGTTTGCATGTTCTTCCCTAGCCTAACTCTGGGTCCTTACAAGATTAACAGAATCTCTCTCTTTCTCTCCTTTTATTAGAGACAGGATTTCTCTGTGTAGCCTTGTCCTGGACTCACTTTGTAGACCAGGCTGGCCTTGAACTCATAAAGATTAGTCTGCCTCTGCCTCCAAAATTCTGGGATTAAAGGCATGTACCTTCACGCCCAGAGATTAACATACCTCCTTCAGGGCAAAATGTCTCTTGAAACCAGTTCTCCAGTGGGAGCCCCACAACTAAGAAGAATGGCTTGTGACCCTTTTCTCATTTATGTAAATTTAAGATCATGTGCATTTATCCATTAGATCAGTAAGGACATTATTAAACTTAACATCAAGAAAAAAATGTGTCATTTTTAAATTCTAGAATGTCTTTAGTAAGCAGCTTTGTATTATCAGCAGGTTTCTGCCCTGCCTTCATTGTTTAAACCAGGCTGGTCTAGAATCCAGAGATCTGTTTCTTTCTCTAGTATGATAGGATTAAGGGATTAAGGGTGTGTGCCAGTACCACCCTGCTCAAATATTTCACTTAAATCCCAGATTTAAGTAACTCTGTAACACAAAGAGCAACTTTGAACTGCAGTGACAACTTGAAATCTGCCCAAAATATTCAAAAATCTCTATGTTTTAGCAACGCCAAATCAGAAAAATATCCTTTCTACCTCCCGATAGAGGAAAATCAAAGACATCTAAACAAAAATCAAGCAAAGAAACAACATTCCAAAAGCCTTGGCATGTCTAACCATGCCATCCCAGGCTGCAATTAAAACTTTGTTAATTATTCCTTGAAATCTAGTTGTGACTGGTGGACCCTTCCCAGAAAGCCCTGAGAAGCATCTCATACCCAGGGAGCTCTTAGTGTCAGCTGCCATCAATGTTGCCTTATTTATCAGGAAAGGCCTCCCTCTTTCCTTCATTATCATTGCTGGCAATCTAGCATTCCATCTGTAAATTCTTTCCTTTAAGATTATCCTAGTCTGAACTTTCTCAAAAAATGCTACACAGAACCACAATTGTCAGGGTAAAAATCGTTTGCATGCTAAGAGGAACAAACTCAATTGGAATACAAAAGTATTGAGGCATTATGAATTCCTCCATTTTTAATCTAGGCGGTTAATTCCACTCTCAAATTCTGTTTAGAAGGCTGCCAGTTTTTTGTTCATAAGGAGAGCTAAGCTTTCCACCTTTGCTGGAAGGCAACAGCTTTTGTTAAGTTAGCTGCACTTTTGAAATGCATTTGAGTCCGGTTCTCTGCTCTTTGGCTAGGAATCCAGCTTTTACCCAGGCCTTCTCACGCTATAAGCATGGATTCTAATTGCCGTAGTTGAATGCCATATGTAAAAAATATGACTAATTAAGCTATTTAAGCTGTATTTATATTATCATTATTTGGTTCGGCAGCTAATCCTTAACCATCCATTATAAATGAGTACACAGAGACCACATGGATTTTACAAGCCTAGGCCTGGATCATGCAATCTTGGCCCATCTAAGCTAGCTCTTAATTCTATTACCCAAATATGACCCCATATATACATACATCCCCTTGGACTGCCATTCTCCACCATATGTTCCTGGCTATGTGGAATAAGGTTCTTTTCTCTAACCCATGGAGTGTGCCTCCTTCCTGCTTCTCCTGGCTGGAATACCTTAATTCTCTGTCTAAAGTGCAGGCTTCCTGTTCTAATCCCAGGAAGTCCCACCTTTCTCTGTCTTTGCCCAATCTCAGGCCTCAGCATTTTATTTAACCAGTCAGTGTCAATGTAAGTAACAGACAGCAAGCAGGACCAATTAACATTTAGCATGCTTAACACTACCCCAACAATTCCCTCCTTTTGACTAATAAAAAGAATAAAATTTTTAACTCGTCAGTAAAAACAATAAGAAGAAACACATACCAAGATGTCTAACGTGTGTGCAATGAAGGTGCTCGTCCGGAAGCTGTCATGGTGCAATGAAGTTGAAGGGCCCCGTCCATCATCATGTGCGCAAGTCAGGGGCTTTTCTGAAAGCCCCTGTGGCTCAATAAAGGTAAGGTGCCCCGTCATGGGGGCCCGAGGTGGGAATCCCGAGGTCTCTCTGGTCCACCGAGGGCGCACCACCGGCCCGTCTTGCCCACCCCATTGGGGAGATGGAGCACGAGCGCACGCATTAGGACCTGAAAGATGGTGAACTATGCCTGGGCAGGGCGAAGCCAGAGGAAATTCTGGTGGAGGTCCGTAGCGGTCCTGACTTGCAAATCAGTCGTCTGACCTGGGTATAGGGGTGAAAGACTAATCGAACAATCTAGTAGCTGGTTCCCTCCTAAATTTCCCTCAGGATAGCTGACGCTCTCACCGAATGAAAAACTAAATGACCTGCAGCAGTTTTATCCGGTAAAGTGAATGATTACAGGTCTTGGGGCCAAAACGATCTCAACCTATTCTCAAACTTTAAATGGGTACAAAGCCCAGCTAGCTCAGTTGGTAGAGCATGAGACTCTTAATCTCAGGGTTGTGGGTTTGTGCCCCACGTTGGGCACCACCCCAAAACTTAAAATTAATTAATTAATGTAGTTATTAGTAAGTATAAACTGATATTAGGCAGGCGGAGTAGCCAGCAGTTTGCCAGAGGAGCAGGTGGCCTGGCCCAAGTGCCTTAACTGGTTGCCTAACTTATCCTGGAGAAAGAGCCCCGGGACCAAGGGTGGCCTACACCACCTGTAACCTAAACTCTGTTAATTAATATAAGTTGTTATATTAGGCCAGTAGAATTACCAGAGGCTTGGCGGGAGATTCGCCTGGGCTCAAGGGGAGTCTGGGAATCCAACAGCCCGGGACTGCTTGGACTGAGGGCCTATAAACCAACGCAGTCTTTTTCCCAATAATTAAACACACCAAGACTTTTTAATATTTTAACGCTTAGCCCTTAGCTGGGCAGACTCTCAGTTAGCTACTCTAAGTTAACCCAGATCGGATCACCTAATTCCAAACCACCATGTGCCTGCGAGTACCTTCCAGCAATTCTCCAGTCATATATCTCTTTCTGTGTCTCCCAGTGGAAAGAGAGCAAGTCTCTCTGTGAGCCAAGTTCCTGTTCTGATCTCATGAAGTTCCACCTTCCTTTTTCTGCCCAGCTAATTGGCCATAAGCGACTTTTATTAACCAATCAAGAGAATGCCTCAGAAGGGGTGGTAACCAGATCTCAGCATTGAATTCAATGTATCAGAAACAATATTAGACCTTCCCTTAACAGTCAGATGTGGAAACTAGCTACTTTGCATGCTGAGTCATCTTTCGGGCCCTTGAAATTGTAAATAACTAGATGAGAAAGAGGGGAAGAATTTAGAATGCTTAAAAGTTTGAGTTGAAATAATTTTAAATATAATTTTTTTCAAATAATATAAAGTGGAATGAAGATGTTTTCTGAATAATTCTCAAAGTATATTTTATAGTTTTATTCCTGAAGACAGAAAATACTTTTCTCCAGAAAAAGAAAAAGCAAATCAGGAAAACATATCACACAAAAAGGAAGAGAAGAAAAACTTCCCAGGATATGACAAAGCAAAAGTTTAGGATCATCAGCACTGGGAGTTACCTAAGCTCTGATGAACATAAGCATTCTGGATGATTCCTGCAGAATGAGTAGAGAAAATGCACATGAAAACCACTTGTAAAAACATGCAAAAATTCGCAAGACTAGTTCTGTTTCTGTGGCTGTGACTATGTTGTAGATATGGCTCTCACTGTTCACTTCTTTTCTTAAGCCAGACATAGCATCTTTCTGTTATATGTGATTTGTAAGAGATGTATTTTTACAAAAGGGATTGAGGTCTCTTTTTCCTCAGTTTCTTCATATGCTTTCAGAGCAACAGCTCCACTTATGGACATGGGCCACAACTCCACATTCCTTCTGCTTCTTTCATGGATTCCTTTCCCAGCAAGTGCCCATACAAAGAAGTTGAGCAGAAGAGATCCAGATGGCATTGCTTGGTCTTCCCAGTTATAATCTGCGATAAGATGAATGGGCTCCTCTTTTCTTAGGTTGAAACTGTGGAATTCTTCCTCTCATTCTTTACTTTGCTGATTTGGACCTCTAATCTTAGGCTGCATCTATTGTTCCTTCTATACCCATTGTAATCTAACTCTATTTATATGTTTTTTTCATTGTAAAGAAGAGTGGGAGACTGTTCACATTTAACCTGTGAGATGTGTATAACCACAGGGACTTGCGATCTAATAGGGAAAGGTATTATTTTATAGTCAAACTGGACTCACTACAAGGAAAAAGCTTTGTTAAGATCTTGGTCGGTGATGTAATCAAAATGCAAACAGTCTTGTGACTTGGATGCTATCATGATTAATGATTTTAATCATGATTTTAACAGCCATGTGACTTGCTTGGTGTGACAAATACTATCTAACTCTTTCACTGTATTAGAGTTACCTGAAATTAGGGAAGCTCAAGTAATAAAATTCCACCATAAGATCTGGCTGTAGATAATATTCTTAGTTAGTGATTAATGGGGAAAGGACTGACCCACTGTGGGTGGTGCTATTACTGTGTAAATCACTGTGGTCCTCGGAAAGCAGTTTGAGCAAATCAGGACTTGTAAGCAGCACTTCTTCATGGCCTCTGCATAAGCTCCTAACTCCAGGTTCCTGCCTTCACTGAGTCCTGCGCACACTTTTTTTTTTTTTTTTTTTTTGATGATGAGCTATTATATGAAACTACGAGTCTCCCCAAGTTGTTTTGGTCATGGTGTTTCAATACAGTAGCAGTAACCTTAAATAAGGTAATCTAAGCAGAAGGGACAATTTCCTTGACAAATTCCACAAACCAAGGTTAAATCAAGATCAGGTAAAACATATTAAACAGTCCTTTATCCCCTAAGGAAATGGAAGCAGTCATTAAAAACCTCCTAACCAAAGAAAGCTAAGAGCCAGATGGTTTCAGCACAGAATTCTATCAGACCTTCAAAGAATTCCCAATACTTCTCAAACTCTACCACAAAAGAGAAACAGAAGGAACACTGCCAAACTCATTCTACAGGGCCACAGTTACCCTGATACCTAAACCACACAGAGACTGAAGAAAGAAAGAGAAATTCAGAACAATTTCCCTCAGGAACGTAAATGCAAAACTATTCAATAAAATACTAGCAAGCAGAATCTAAGAACACATCAAAAGTATCATACTCCATAATCTAGTAGGCTTCATCCCAAGGATGTGCGAGTATTTTAATATATAAAAATCCATCCACATAATATACCATATAAAGAAGATGAAAGAAAAAAAAACACATGATCATCTCACTACATTCTGTAAAAGCATTAAAAAAATCCAACACCCCTTTCTGCTGAAAGTCTTGGAGAGATTATGAAGCAAAGGATCATACCTAAACATATGAAGGCAATATACAGAAAATAGGTAGCCAACATCAAATTAAATAGAGATAAATGTAAAGTATTTCCACCAAAATCGGGGAGAGGGCAACACTGCCAACTCTTTCCATATCTCTACAATATAGTACTTGAAGTTATAGCTAGAGCAATAAGATAACTAAAGTAAATCAAGGGGATATAAATGCTAATGGAAGAAGTGAAAGTGTCCCTATTTGCAGATGATATGATAGGAAAGTATAAGTGATCCCAAAATTTTCATCAGATAATTTCTACACCTTCAGCAAGGTGGCTGGATACAAAATTAATTCTAAAAATTGACTAACCATCCTACAAAAAACAACATATAGAATTAATGCAATTCCTATCAAAATACCAACACAATTCTTTATAGACTTTGAAAGAACAATTCTCGATTTCATACTGAAAAACAAACAAGCAAACAAACAAACAAAAATCCAGAATAGCCAAATCAATCCTATACAATAAAAGAAAATCTGAAGGCATCACCATTCCTGATTTCAAGCTGTACTACAGAACAATAGCAATAAAAACATCACGATACTTGCATAGAAACAGACCAATTGATCAAGGTAATCAAATTGAAGACCCAGAAATATACCCACACACCTTTGGCCACTTAATTTTTGACAAAGAAGCCAAAAGCATACAATGGAAAAAGGACAGCATCTTCAACAAATGGTGCTGGTCTAACTGGATGTCAACATTTAGAAGAATGCAGATAGATCCATATTTATCACTTTGCACAAAACCTAAGTTCAAGTGGATCAAAGACCTCAACAGAAAGCCATACACCCTAAATCTAATAGAAGAGAAAGAGGGGAAAATTTCAAACTCATTGGCACTGGTGACAACTTCCTGAACAGAATACCAATAGCTCAGGCTCTAAGACCAACAATCAATAAATGGGACCTCATGAAACTGAAAAGCTTCTGTAAGGAAAGGACACTGTCGTTAGAACAAAATGGCAACCTACAGATTGGGAAAAATCTTCACCAAATGCACATCTGACAGAGAGCTAATATCCAAAATTTACAAAGAACTTAAGAAATTAAACACAAAAAAGAAGAAAATAAAAAGGAAATTAAACACCAAGAAACCAAATAATCCAATCAAAAATGGGGAGCAGAACTTATTTGAGAATTTATAAAAGAGGAATCTCTAAAGCCCAAGAGACTCTTGAAGAATGTTCAACCTCCTTAGTCATCAGGGAAATGCAACTCAAAACAACTCTGAGATTCCATCTCATACATGTCAGAATGGTTAAGATTAAAAAAAAAAAAAAAACATAAGTGATAGCACATGCTGGCAAGAATGTGAAGAAAGGGGATCACTCTCATTGCTGGTGGAAGTGCAAACTTGTACAACCACTTTGGATATCAGCCTGGCAATATCTCAGAAAACTGGGATTAGTTCTACCTCAAGACCCAGCCATACCACTCCTGAGTATATATTCAAAAGATTCTTCACCAAACCACAAGGACATTGGTTCAACTATGTTCATTGCAGGTTTATTTATAATAGCCAGAAACTGGAAACAACCCAGTTGTCTTTCAACTGTAGAATGGATTAAAAAACTGGTACATTTACACAATGAAATACTACTCAGCTGCCAGAAACAAAGAAGTCATCCAATTTGCAGCCAAATGGATGGAACTGGAAAAACTCATCTTGAATGAGCTAACTCAGACCCAGAAAGATAGAGATAGCATACATGCACTTATAGCTGGATTTTAGCCACATAGTGCAGAATAACTATCCTACAACCTACAGATCTAAAGGAACAGGAACCTAGCATAACTATCGTAGGAGAAATTCCACCCAGCAGCAGATCAATCAGATGCTGAGACACACAGTCCAACATTATTTGGAGCTCTGGGAGTCCTATTTAAGACAGAGAGGAGGAATAGAGAATCCCTGAGGGGATAAGAACAACACATGAAGTTCAACAGAACCAACCAACTTAGGCCCCTAGAGGCTTATAGAAACTGAAACACTAACAAAACAAAACAAAACAAACAAACAAACAAAACAAAACAAAACAAAGAAAGAAAGAAAAGAAAAAGAAAAAAATCTTAGATTAGAACTAACCACCCCCCCATACATGTATAGACGATAGGCAACTTATTCTTCATACAGACCCGTTAGCAAGTGGCAGGGGCATCACAGTCATAGACTCTATTGCCTGTTAGAGGGACACTTTACCCTACCTTGGATGCCATGTTGGGCCCCAGAGTAAGAGGAAGCTCTTAGCTTTCTTGTGTTTGATGAACTGAGGGGAGTTGGTATGTGGGAGGCTCTTCTCACTCAAAGAAAGGATAGGACTGGAAGGGGGAAGAGGGTAGGAGGGTGAGACCTACAGGGGAGAAGGGAGGGGGCTATGATTGCGATGTATCTTGAATTAATAAATTTAAAGAATACTCCATTTTAGCTAATCCAAGTTCAGGACATGAACCCAAATAGCCTAGCTGGTTGTAGCCATAAAACTTCCTGGTAACACTAACCTCTCAAGAGATGAGCAAAACAGTAAAATTTCCTTTAACAAAAGGAAATCAGTCACATGTCTCAATTCTCTTTCCCCTTGTTTTTGTTCGTTTCTTTGTTTTGTTTTGTTGTTTTCTTTTCTTTTCTTTTTCTGTTTTCCCTTTCATGATGCCTAATGTGGTCATATAAATAGAAGACCCCGAGATTTCAAAATGGTTTAAAATAATAAATGGGGTCATATAAATGGAAGATCAAAGGAGATTTCAAAAGAGGCTAAAATAATAAGGGATAATTCAATTCAATTTTATATCAAATTAAGGTATATCAGACCTCCATGCTGTATTTTGTTTTGTTTGTGTGTTTTATTTTAGTTTCTTTTTAAAAAATTTGTACTTTTTTTTCCTGATATATTTCATAATGCTTAAGCATTTTCTTAGCTCTATGTCTCTGATATTAGCCTACTATAAAAGAAGATAGCTGGCAATGAAATGACTAGTCTTGGAAAGCTGATATGAATTTTCAACAGCCCAGGCAAAACTTGGAAAAATATACATCCAATGTTGGACTCAATAGATAGATTGCCAGATGTTGGACAAATTATTGTCAGCACAGCTACAACAGCTGGAGACAAAGACAAATCAGCCTGTTTGGATAGTCTGGAGATGCTAGCTGTGATGGCTCTTAATGCATGCTCTTCTTGCTTTGTATCTTCAAGCCTGCTTTATTTTAAACTGAGGTGGAATGTTCTTTACTTTCTTCATAGTCTTTAGTGCCATGATTCTTGTGTGTTTGTGCCCCACTAATCCCTGAGTATTCTTGCTTTTGGTGCTACTTACCCTGTAGTTCTTTACATGGGCAGGCTAAGGACAAAGAACAGGCTGATGCTATCCCTCTCTAACTTCTTTTAGCTCCAGATTCATAGTTTTAACAGGATTTCCTTCAACTCAATTCTGTGAGATGTGAACATCAGTATGATGATGCTTTACTATGTTTTGGTGCCTTCTTGTATCTATTGTTTCCACTTGTTCAAGACCAGTGAATAGCTATCAGAGATCATCACACCTCAGATTGTTTTTTATTGATAAAGTTTAGCATGGATGGCATTTTGCTTACCAGAATTGGAAAAGAAATAGAAAGCTGAAGTAAGCTACAAATATATGATTGCAAAATATCTCAGGTTGAATTTCAATCATTAAAGTCTAACCTCTTCTTAAATATATGTCTATTCAAAATTTATTTAAAAGTATTTGAATTTTCCCAGCTTTATATAAACATTATAAACTAGTTAAAATATCAAACTGACTTAATTGTCCTGAGTGTTGAGTAACTATATTTTGAGCCCCATACTATTGTCATCAGAAGGTTTAAGAAGGGAGGATACGTCCCCTTGCCCTCCAAGATCAACAAAGTCCTGAAGAACTAAGGGTCATTTTCTTTATAATCTGTTACTATGTATGATGAGTCACCCATTTGCTTGTTCTCAGAATGCATGTAGTAGACCCCAAACCAGTGAACTGTAGCCAGTTTACATTCTATAATGAAGAGGCTCAACATGAAATACAATTTCCTACATGATTTCAAGAAAAGCTTTATTCAAGCAGGATCTTTGATTTATCCTGGCATAGATGGATCAACTGGTCAAAAAAAGTACAAGACAAGTGAGAGATTACTCTGGAGCTTAAGTGACCTCTGCACACTAGATTTTCAACTGCTATTAACAGAAAAAAAATAATTACAGCTAACCAGTTGGTTGTCAACACTGAGGAGTAAATATAAATGACTGGTATGTTTCCTCAGGATTCCAAGTAATCATACTCTTTAGAATTTTAGGGTTCACATAGGTTGCTGTTTAGATAACTATTTATCACTAATGGTTTTCTTTTTTTTTAAAAGAAAACTTCCACTTAGATATATACCTTCAGACCTTGGGTCACCTTAGCATCTACTAACAGGCAATGGAATCAGGGCCATTACAGTTTTAAAATAACAGCTATATAACGTCTAAGTTTCTTTTTACTTCCTACTTAGAAGCCATCAGGGATGAACCTCACAATGATTCTAGCCATTCCACAGTTATCAAAAGTCCTGGAGGCAGACCCCAGGTTTATCACTCTGGAGACCAGTCTTAGTGGCATAAGAAAAACAAGGAGGAACCAAAAGATATGTGTGCATCTGAGTCAGCAAGAGACTGTAATGGATTTTATTAGGCATTAAAAAAAAAATGTTCTCTGTTCTGCCTTCTCCTGGTTCCTACTTAAAACTAGTAATACAAATGATATTGCCTTTAGTTCCCCTTCATATCCCTTTCCAGATATGAGTAAAGGACTTCCTTTCCTCCCTACACCTGATGATTACATAATAAAATGAACAATGCATTTTGGGATCTTTTAGATACAGTGACAGGAGGAATACTCTGACATCAGAGCTGATGACATCATCCAGCTACAAGAAGCTATATTGGCCTTTGCCTCAATTTAATAAGGGTAGTTAGTGATTTTCTTTCAAGGGAGAGAAACAGTAAAATCATCAGGCAAAAACAAAACAAAACTAAACAAACAAACAAAAACTGGCTACACTAGCACAAAAGGACTCAAAAGAAAAGTAACCAGTATCTCTCTTGGCTGAAAACCCCAAATATTGTAGGAACTCTTGTCAGTATCATCTTTACCTGAGGCCAAAGATACCAAAAGTGTTTTGTGGGGATGAGGTTGATATCTGGTCTGGTTCTTAAATGATACTAGTTCTATCCTGAGGAGGGGAGAATAATGAAATGACATGGCGGTAAAGGCCTGTTAGAAGAATATTCCTTCTGGAAAACAAAATAGCCTCTCTTACCAGCAAGAAATCCTCACATTCCCATTGTGCTAGTTGATTCCCTTGGTCAAGAGACCACTGCTTGGAAGGTGGGTTTATGATAAAACATGCTCAATTAAACCACTTATCATAACAATAATCTGATGTTACTAGTGACTTCAAAAAATCTAGCGTAGTTGGAAAAAAATATATCTAATAAATAGAAGGGATATTTTGAGAATATTTTTTAATCAAAGAAAAGTAGTCACACAAGGGCCAGTGTTACCTGAATCTTTACATGTCCCTTCTCACCAATTAGCCAGTTGTGTCAGAACGTGCAGTTCACCTCCTACCCATGCAAGGAGTCATTGGCTCCACCACATTCATGCATAAGAGACAATGTAATTTGACTGAGCATGGCTACTATCCTGGTTTGGGTTTTGACATATCCTTTAAGATAAAAGAAGAAAGTAGGAATTAAAGAAAGAAAGAGAAAGAAAGAAAGAGAGAGAGAGAGAGAGAGAGAGAGAAAGAAAGAAAGAAAGAAAGAAAGAGGAAGGAAAGAAATGTGCATTCCTTTGTGAAGAACTGAGATTATTCTTCCTGCAACTAGTAACTAAATATTCTTTTTCTGTTTTTGGCCTTGATATTTTGATCAGCACTGTATGAAATTGGTAGATTGTTTCTGGTAGTGCATCCATCATATCAGCACTAACTCTCCCTTATCTAGAAACATGGGATTTTGTGCCTTATGGATTTTTCTTTCCTCCTTTCTTCTTAAAATTTACTTTGATCATTGGTGATCTTATTATTTTTTTCTTAGAGCATCATACAGAAGAAACTTGAAACTCAGTAATTTATCTTGGAAACACTAGTAGATTTTTGAGAATATTGTTTTATTTCATCTATTGTTATCTGAAACAGCATATTTATATTGACATATACTTTTAAGTAGCAAGATTGTGAACCACTAAAATAGAACTGAGCCATATCATATTCTGTCAGTGGTGATTCAAGAACACATTATATAATTCCCCTCCTAAAGTTGAAACTTAGCTTTGGATTGTTCAGCTGTTCATAAAATATTTTTCAGTAGAAATATTTTGCACCACTTGTACCTGATATAATCTTATCTACTCTTAAAACGAAGTTACATTTAATACCCCTTGCTTCTTTTAAAACAAAATACAGGACAGAAACACTTTATTTATAGGAATATAATATGTTACAGTAAATTACAATGGAAACATTTTTTTGTTTTCTGTAAAATATATTTTAGAATATACAATAAACTCATTGTAGTCTTTCAATTTTTCAAATGCCAAGAATCTTCAAAACTCTTCAAGTATTATTTATTTTTATTTTGCTAAGTGTTTTCATATCCATTATCATCAAACAGATCCTTATACATATATAAATAATCTGCTTTCTGTGAATTTGTATCAAGTTCCTCAAGTGAGTTTAGTTTCTCTCCACTTTTACCCTAATACCTACCTCTCTGTCTCTATATCAAATTTGTAACAATTGCTTACAATCTTGAAAAACTGAACCAGTATAATAAGACTCTTGAGAATAGTGACCTCATTCTGTGTTTATAAATAACTCCAGAATCAGACAGTTTCAGAAAAATCAACATTTTATATTTCCACACTTTATGGAATCATTTTGGGTAAATTAAGTTAGAACACTATTGTGAATCCCTATGCAAGACTCAGGTTTAATAGTTGCAAATAGATGAAATTATATATAAACTTTAATAAATATATCAAAAAGATAAAATAATTTTCTACCATTGAAAGAATATCATTTTCACTTCTAGTAAAATAAACTGCATCACGCAATTCCTATCAAAGAAATTTTTTTCATAAATGTTTTCAATTCTTAGTACTTTTTTATTTTGTTCCTATAATTTATTTCATCTTAAATCACAATGTAAAAATCCACATATTTATGATTTATAAGTATCTTATTCTTACTTTTATAATCCCCATAGACTTGTTTTACTTTCCTAAGAAACTAGAATTTCCTTCTAGAAGATTTTGTGTACTGTGAATGCATTTTATTACATGTTGGGATATTATGTAACAAATTGCTCTCTAAATTTTATACTTCTTATAAATTTCATAGTTCAACAAAATATATTGCTATGTTGGTTGTAAGTGTCTACTTATGATTTCAACAGTAAATAAAAACTAATACTGTGGTTATCAGTAGGTGGATGGAGAGATAGTGATGAAAAAGAAAGAACAGCATAGCTTACACAACAGCATCGTTTTCATCACAATCATATTTGGAGCATGTAGAATTGCACAAATTCAGACAAAATTAGATCTCAAATAAAAATTAGGCTATTTCTAAAATCCCAAAGGAAGATAAAATTTCTTCAATTCTGAATTAATTGTGTCACTTGACAGCACTTAGGGAAACTCTTTGCATGATTTAAAAACACAACAGTTTTTTTCACATTTAGTGAGATTTATTTTAAATGGAAACTACTTATAAATGACTTGTACCATTATTTAGTTTTAAGATTTATGTATTTTATTTTATGCATATGTTTATTTTGCCTCAATGTATGTATATGTACCATATGTGGGATTGATGCCCATGTAAGTCAGAAGTAGGAATGAGATCTCAAGTTCTCTGTAGGCACAAGTGTTCTTAGCTAATCTCTCTAGTTATACTCTTTATAGCCATGACTAAAATATATGCCATTTTCAAGTTAAAGAAAGGATGGATTTATTTTGGTACATGGATTCAGAGTGTAGAGTATGTGGCTCCTTGGCTCAAGTATGACAGGTGCATGTCAGAGGAGATGCTTTACCTCACTGCACTCAGGAGCTTTTATTCAAAGACAGGTACTCTATATCAGATATAGCTTTCGCAGGCTATTCATGACATAACTAACCTTTCAGGTCTTACCCGCTGGAAATTTTACAATCTCCCTGTATAGTGTCACAAGCTTAGGTAGGACCCAGCACTCAAGCATATGATCCTGTTGGAAGTCTTCACAGTTTAATCATAGCATTCTGTTCCTGGCAATCGAAGATCTTTGTCCATGTTGTTAGACTGGAAGCCCTGCTCATCCCTCTCCACAAGGCAGGAAACCTCATCTGCCCTCCTTCCCTCAACCCTGCCTGTACAGAGAAAACTCTCCCACCCGCTTGGAAAAAACTCCTGGCTAACTCCTTATCTCTGCGTTTCTGGCAACCCATCCCAAAGCGCCTGCCCAGGAGCTCAGATTTTGACCTTGTATGGACACAATCCCAGTTCCTAGCTGACACACTGTCACTGTCAATCACTCCTTGTCTAAACTCTGTAACTCCCTTGCTTTAGCCTGGATGTGTGACTTCATTGACCACTTGTGAGATAGGTGAACCCACAGAATACCCAATAAATCTACCATTGTCTCCTTTTAATCTGAACTAATCTGTCCTATATCTGCATCACTGAGGGAGAGAAAAAGCCAACTATGTCGATGCCAAAACCCAGGTGGCTTTGAGCCCCAAGCCGGGTGGGCCAGGCCCCGAGTCATGTGGGGACTGCTCCTCTCCCTCTCTTTCCCTCTTCACATGATGTGATCAACTTTTGGCTGGAGGAAAATTGCCATTTCCCAGCCACGGTCTAAGTGGTACTTGATGCCTCTTTCAGATCCAGAACCCCCAGGATTCCCTGTCAAGTCATGCCCACTCCAGAACCAGCCTGTGCATTCTGGAACAAATATCAGGGTCTTTGTTCTGGGAAGCCTTTGGTTTTGGAGAGATCCTTTCCAAGGTGTCATTGTAGGTATACAAGGAGTATATGTCTCCGGTCCATCACTCTTCAACCCCAGGCTATCCCATAGGACACTGTGTCATAATCCTTGGATCACTGGCAAAGGCTGGGAGACTGGCAATGCCAAGTCTAAACCCAATTCTCAGTCACCACTGGGTGCCTGGTACAAAATTTATCCAAGTTGGGACTGTCTCTGACTTTGATCCCAAAATGCCTTTGTTTTATGCCCTGGCTTCAGTAAATGGCCACCAGAGAGCATTCTTGATGTTAACATCCTTCATGATCTTAAAATTTCAGCTCATATGTGGACAAATTGAACTTCCTTCTGTCCAAGATTTTGGGGAACCATACTCTTGTCCCTCCCTCTGTAGCCAATATTCTAAGGCTCCAGTCCTACTAGCTAGGATGGTCATGCCAGCAGACCTCAAGGTCTCAGATTTCGAACCAGAGTCCTCTCCTTGGACTGAGTCTATGCCTCCCCCCTCCTTCACCTCAACACAAACACCTGTTCTTGCTCCAGTGGCTGCTAATCCAACCCTCCCAAGATAGGTAAGGATCATTTGTCTACAAGTTTGATTCCAAATTCCAGAGGCTGATTGACCAGTCCTCTATGGCCTCCTATTGTCTCTGGCTCTTGCAACCCACCCCACTTCCTTTCCATTTGCCTGAGCTCCAGTAACACTACAGCAGCCTCCTCCTCCTCCTGGTAACCCCTTTCTCCTCATCCATCAAGAGAGGATGAACTCACTCCTATGTCAGCCCTGCCCACCCTACACAGTCCAGGCTGGCCTGGTGGGGAGGCCTCATTGCTAATGACCTGATACACCAGCCTCTCCAACACTTCTCAACAACTGGTCACTGCCATTCATGCAGGAACTATCGCTTCCTTAGGCTCATTCCTGGGCCACAGTCACCATTTTTCTCACGTCCAACTAAGGCTACTGTGACCACCTCACAAAACTTGTTCCAGCTAGACCACTCTCCAACAGGCTCATCTCATTCTGATGAACATGGCTCCAAAAAAGCCTTCTCCTTTTAGCCCAATGTTCTTTGCTCCCTCCTTTCCTAAAGCTACATTCTATCCCGTTTTTAACCAAATGAACTGCAATAGAATTCATGACCTTGTGATAAAAGCTTCCTTAACCAGGCTCCTTGCCATTTTTCTGAACTTACTAACCTTTTCCTATCCTAACACTGCCTTCAGCTTAAACCTAATCATAGAAACATTCATTATAAACTCTTAAAAATAATTAAAGATACAAGTTAATTATCACTTACCGCATAAACAATCATATTCTTTAACATTTTCAGAACTATACTTATATTCATGACCATTAATTACCAAAATAAGCTTTATTTATCCTCCTATATGTTTTCAAAGTTGAACAAAATATAAATAACTAAAAACAGACATTTGTCTATTTAGATATACTTTAGAGAGATAAATAGTCCTCAAACATTTCAGAGATGTACGGGGGGGGGTGGCGGGGGGAAGGTATATGAGAAGACCCTCTGACACTTTATTAAACAGTATAACATGGAAGTAATGAAGACCACTAAACTGATTAAATAAAATAAAATTTAGAGAAATATTTGTCAAATATATGTATTAGTTATTGACAATACAGAGCTCTTTAAAAATTAAAGTTTTGCCTCATTAACTTAAAATGTAATTTAATTCATCTTTGGATTTGCTATAGTGTGTCATAATCCCATCATTCTCAAAATCTTACAATCTGAATGTCTTTTCTTAGATTTAAGATATACTCTAAACAGTGAGTCACTGCAAAATGGTAAAACAGTCCCATACTTCTAATATACAATAGCACCGAGAAACTGTTAAATTCGAAAAAGGAAGACAGGGTATATAGTAAAGAAATAGTGCAGAAAATCAAGAATAACACCCAGCAGGTTTAACATCAAATCCAGCATTCAGGGATCATGTTGGAATCATCTTGGTACCAAAATGTTTGGGCAGCCTCACATCTCTAGCTCTGTATCCTCCAGCACCCATGGTGTCTCTCTCATGTATTTCATGTCTACAAATTCTCACAGCAGACATCATATGAACCTAGCATCTCTAACACCCTAGGTTCTCCATTGGAGTGTAGGATTAACATTTACAGCTATATGCAATGGTCTCTCAAAGCCTCGTCAAAGGGACATCGAGTCAATGCACAGTGCTTGGTCTCAGAAGATTTTTCCAACTCTGATGGTTTTATGGATTACTATGACAATCTTAAATCTTTTATAACTACAAAAAGAAGAGTATCATGCTCACAAAGCTGCCATATTCTACTTTCAGTTCTGAATACTGTCTTATTTTCTTTCATCCATCGTAAGTGTTGGCTCTGATTAAATACTTTCCTAGGCATTCTCTGGTTAATTCTCTTTTTTTCTTCGAATTTTCATATTCATAACATGGAGCCTCTCATGATTGGAATCATAGCTTCATGCCACTTCTCATATTGATCTTTGTAAAGTACTAAAGAGTTCTCTTCATGGGAAATTTCTTTAACACTCACAGTTATTTTTCCTCACTCAACAGCATACTGTAAACCTCTCTCCTTTTCACACCAACCTACACATTTTTATTTTTAACATATTATCTCCTTGTAAACCTGAATCAGAAGTGATCAGTAGCAATGCTATAGTGTGACTACTTTCTTATCTTCAAACTTGCTCCTCTAAGCTAATTAGCCCATTATTATTAGTTTTTTATTAACTTCACTCAAGTTCTTAGGACATTGGCAGAAAAAAGTCAGCTTTGTTTTCTTTTGTTTTGTTTTTGCCAGACTATACCATGAATGATATCTAGCCAAGATTCCTTTTAGAACCCCTTTGCCCTTCTGTACATTTAGGAGTCAGTTCTTTATTGTCCACATTCTCTTGGCATTCTGTTCACCCAAACTCACTTCAAAATGGTCCATTAAGCCTAAATTATAGGACTTTAGAGGTTTCTAGCCCAAAGTTTGAAAGGTTTCCATATGCCTTACACACACTAGCTCTAAAGGCCAGAGAAACATATGGTCAGGTTTTCACAAAACATATCCTTATTCATTTTTTAATTTTTAATTTTGTTAGTTTCACATCATGCACCCTGTTCCTTCTTATTATCTCCCACCTCCACTCAGACACATCCTCCACCCTTGCAACCTCCCGTAACATAAAAAAAAATTTCATTGTGGAAGCTGTAGTGTGTCTCTCACTATGTCCCACACTATTCCCTTTTGTCCACAGCTTTTTGCTTGCTCAAGTTCATTATAATGACTCCTTGATCTGGTACAAGACTTCTGGCTTCTACTACTTTTTCAATACTGGAACCTCATCAGGACTCCTCTCAGATATCCTGTTGTTGTCCTATGGTGTGGAGATCCTGTAGTTTTGGATCTGTGGAGCTATCATCTTCATGCATCTCAACAGTTCATCCATGGGGTATATTTTGGGGTGAGACAACTCAAAGTCTTGGTTCTGGTCCTGCAACCCCCACATCCAGTGCCAGTTCTACTGTGCTACCCAGGTAAGGTATAGAGCCTGCTCTCCTGAGGGCTACAGCAGGTAAGGGGCTGGACCAGCTCTCCTCTCCTCTTGACCCCATCAGGGCCTCTCTTGTCTGCTACCTGTGGCAAGGAAATCAGAGAGTGGAGCAGATCTCTCCCTCCACAACACCACTGGAGACAGAAAAATGCAGGGCTGGCTCTCCCACACTTGCACCCTTGAGGCCTGTTCACCCGCATCCCCCACATCCAGTGACAGCTGTACTTCCCTGTCCACTTGAGGTGCAGGACCTGGTCTTCCAAATGCTGCAGAATGTGAGGGGAAAGGACAGCTTTCCTGCTCTCAAGATGCCATCAGGGCCAGATCTCCTGTTTACCACTGGTGCTGAGAGCAAAAGGGAGGGGAGGGGATCTCTCCCAGGCTGCTACTACCACAGAGTAGACAAAAGGCAGGGCTGACTCATCCACACTCACACCCTCAGGACCAGCTCACCCACAACCTCCACATCCAGGACTAGGCAGGGTTCTTCTAGTCTCTGGCTTGCTTCCTGTCCTGGGAGCCCATCCAGTGCTTTCCTGGTGCTGGACTGGTGGTAGTCATAGACTAGCTCCCTGTTCTGGCCCCATGGTACCTAACTGGTATTGGTCTTTGGCTTGCTTTTTCCCTGAATGGTAGACTATTATTTATTCAGATGTTTACAAGTCAGACCACTGAATGTAAACAAAACCTCTCTCCTCTCTGCCACCTACTGATATATATGTGACACAGCAACTTCATCTGAAATGCCTCTAGATACAGATATTCTAATTTTTTTATACAAATTGTATCCATTGTTTACTTGTTTGTACAACACAATATCTGATAAAAGTAACTGAAGGGAGAAACAGCTTATTTTAGCACAAAGTTTGAGAGTACAGTCCACCTTGGTGGGAACGTAGTGGCAGTAGGAATGGAAGGCAGCTTGTAATATTACATTTTCTGTCAAGAAGCAAAAGAAATGAAGGCTAATACACTGTTAATTTTTCTTCTTATTAAGTCTGACACCTCAGCTATCAAAAAATACCATCAAAGGGTTAGGTGATTCTGCTGCCCTCATTAAATCTTTTAGAAAACACAGTCATTGACACACGTAGAGATAAGAGCTAAGATTCTGTGATCACAATAAATCTAGTGAAGTTGAAAATGAAAATTAATCCAGCCAATATCAATGTTAAATAATAACTGTAATGGATGGTTATATATCAACTATGACATATCATTGTCATTATTCATAAAATTAAAATTTTGCTTTGTTTAATGTCTATGGAATCACCCATGACTCTAAATATATTTATATCTGTGTAAATAAATGTTTTTCTTCTAATTTTCTCTACAGTTCATACAGATGTGATTATGTATACAGATGATCACACCATCCTTACCTAAAGATCCAAATAAACATTTGCTAATATATTTTATTGATGTGTATAATTATGCTTAAATATATATGTTTAAATATGATTACTGAAAAAAATATCATATCTTCTTTGTATTTGTATTTTTTATATTTTATATGTATTGATATAAAATCATATATAATAAATATAAATCTATATATACATATATAATATATATGCAGGAAGTATTTGTTTCCACCAAGAGCTATAAACTACCAAACAAAAACAAGAGACTCCCAAAACATCACAGGGGTTTACAGTTGCCCTTGTTAGTCTCCCAGAAGTTAAAGGTACGCATGTACTCCTTTTGTTGAAGGCAGCATGGACTTCAGACAGAAGATGCTAGGATTCAAGCTGGATATGCCCTAAAGGTACAAGAAAGTTCCCCAGGGCAGGAATCAACAAATGGTTCTACTCAGCTATGATGCCTATTTAAAAACAAAAACAAAAAACAACAACAACATAAAACAATCACTAACATGACATTCTATCCCTAAGGTATGCAGTAGTGGCCTATCTTCCTGGTAACCAACAGTTTTCTAATTGGATTTAAGAGCAGTCCAAAGAAGAAAATCATGCCTGCTATTGGATATCTAGCAACTATCTAGGGCTATTGAAGTCGTGGATCTTGAAGAAGAACCTACAACCAACACTCCGCTACATAATTCCTAACTACATTCTAAAACGTTGTATTTAAACTAACAAATATGTATAGATCTCACCACTCATCATTTTTGTTTCTCTTTGCTGGAGATACCAATAGAGAAAACCATAAAAATCAAACTCCTGAAAAGAAAGGACCACATGATGCTCAGCCTAAACTGATACATCTGCAACACAACTCTTGTCCCTAAGGCTCAGGGAATAAAAAAGAAGATGTGGGAAGTTTTTAACTGGAATACAAAAAACAAAACAATCAATCAAACAAACAAAAACAGAAAGTAATTTTTCTGTAAGATTGTGTCTCCTGAATATGTCAGAGAAGCTATACTCATGAAGTCTCACCAGCATGACTGCCTAGACAACACCTGAATAAGGTTGATACCAATAGACATGCTAATGTGTAAAAAAGAAATATCCTGGGGTCTCAACCCCAAACAAAGAACTGCAGGCAATTAAAGAATGATGAGAACAGGAGAAATAGTCTTCTCCAAGGAAGAGAAGAGGTCCCCATTGGTGACCCAATACCACATAATCAGCCCTGAAATGACTTGTATACAAGTAAAATTATACAAACAAAATTGTGTTTATATTTAGCAATACATGCACACACACACACGCACACACACACGCACTCACACGCACACACACACACGCACTCACATGCACTCACACACACAAACACATTGTTTCAAAACTAAAAAAAAAAAAAAGAGGCCATCAATTTGAAAAAGAGCAATGGAGGATTTCATGCGAGACAGGAAAGGGAAGGAGTAAAATGATGTAATTATTTTTGGATTTTAAGACCTAATATTAAAATATTTAAAAAGTGTTCTGCTCATAATACATGGAAGCTTTTCTGCTCTCTCTAAATTAATACATGCTATTTATTTTTAGTTTACATGACTTGGTTTCCTTTATATGTCCATCTCTTTTTTATACTGTAGACATTAGTGTTTTATCAATTTTTATACAGAAATTGGAGCTATAGTAATTCAAGCTATTAAGAACTCTACTTAGAAAGTGATTGCATTATTCCACATTGTAAGGAAAAAGTTTGACAGTAGAATTTACTTGATACTGACTTGAGGCAATTCTTTTTTGAACAATAAAGAGAGAGGAGGGATAAACTTCATGGATGAAAAGAATTAATGATAGTATTATCAGTCACTACAAAGATAACCCTAAGCATCATGGGCATGATAAATTATTAAATAAAAAAATAGCACCTGCCATAGAAAAGCTAATGGTGTAGATCCTTTAAAAAAAGAGAAGTGGCTTTAGGTTGTAGTATTTATACAGTCTGTACCTAGAATTTTCAGTTTTTCTTTCAGAATGCATTGCTTGGGTACAAAATCCCTGACTGAAGGGATGGAGCCCTCAACCTTGATAATGAATAGGCAGTAAGTTACACTTCTAATGTTCTAAGTCCTCGGTTTATCTTTGTTTCTAGCTGTTTTCCTCTAAATCAAGATTAAAAAGCAAGTGAACATGAGCTACAATAAAAGGAGGCTATTTAATCACCCTCTTAGCTTCAAATGATTATTGATTCGTGGAGATGATGTCTAATTCTGCTAGAAAATCCATTTTAGTAATGACTACTGCCTCAGTTTTATCTATGATACTAGAGGTTATTAACAGTGGAGGTCTCAAGAGAAGTATACAACTTTAAGTCATTTATATCACATTTCAAAATTTTTTCATTAGAATATTTTTTTGAAATCTACCTTTTAACCTATGACAGGATCAGGCTATTCTCTTGATATTTGCTTCACAGGTCTAATTATTATTTACAATCCTTTGGGAAACAGAAATACATTGAGATGCTGATAGATAAGTAGCAGAGTAGAAAATATTGAATGTTTTTTTAACAGCACATGCATAGTATTCAGGCATGCATAGAGATGTGACATTAATGTATTGACTGTTATTCTCTCAACTTATTTCATGGTCATACATTAAATACTGGTAGAGTCTCATATTTGCAAATACAGTGAAAACAAATTTCTAAGCATGGTTGAAATAAATAGCCAGTAAATATAATTCTGATGCAGATAACTAGATTTACGATAATCCTCTCTGTGGGAATTGTTAGGGGTGATGTTCTACCAAATGAGAGCCTTGTTTCTTTAGGCGTGTTTCTGAATTTGTGGTTGCTCAACGGAATCAGACAGAAGAAGAAAACAGTGTTTCTACAAGCAATAATATCACAGGTGATGCTATGTAGCTTAAATTTGTTATTAAATTTCCTACACTGGAGTACAGAAAAGCAGGAGTACTATATGAGAGTGGAAAGAACTGTTTGTATTTGGTATAGCTAGCTGTCCAGAGGTTTCAAAACATTTTATTGATAAATAATTTATGACACTCATCAATAAGATGAATATAAGAACATGAGTATTGAAGAATTTATAAACTCAGTTTAGAGGAGTATGAATTTTAACTTTGAATGAGATTTTTGAAATTTGATTTTTATAAATTAGGTAGAAATTAGAAAATTGCATTTAAAATGTATATTATCACAGCCTAAAAAGATGCAGAATAAAAGTTGGTATCCTAGATGGCATTACCTGTTAACTTGATTCAGCCTAGCATCACGTAAATAATGTAGTCTAAAATTAGTAATTGACTTAATCAGGTTGGTGTGTTGAGATGTTTGCGAGGAAATGTCTTAATTATTTCAACTTAAGTAGGAGGGCACAGTTTAGTATGGACGGTACCGTCTCTATATAGGTTATGTTGGGCTTTATAAATGGGCTATCTAGAAAATACCTGGAACCAAATAAGAAAGTGAGATTGAAAGAAGTGTTCCTCCACTGTTTTTTTTTTAATAATTTATTTTTTTATTTCTTCAAGTTACATCTCAATCACAATCCCCTCCCTACTCCCCCCTCCAGTCCCACCCTTCCACCCTCCTCCCCCTCAACCCCCCCATCCTCTTCCCTCCTTTTTTTTTTAGTTTAAGGTATTTATTTTTCCCCCCAACAGCTCTCCCTTTCAGTCCAAATAATGGTTCTTTTTCTTATAACTATAAATACAATACAAAACAACAGAAATAAATAGGCCACGATTATAAGAGTTATATGGCTTAGCATACATTCCCAATGTCCAGTCCATATGTATTTGGCACCTGACTTTAACATTCTACTATCTAACCATCTCCATGAGTTTAAAGTTCTATATCTAACTCAGCTGTCATACTAACTTGCCTCATAATTTTAAAAATATCTTCTTAGATCCAGAACACCCTCTTGATTCCTAAACAACTCAAAATTTAACTATGAGACTCTAGCTATCTAGTCTTCAACCACCTCAGAGACCTGAGAGGGATAAATATATCTGATTATATAGGAAGTGCAGGGCCTGCAGCTTCCAAAACTAAAAAATGACATACCAGTGGCTGCCTGGACAGTTCCCATTTTCTCTACATACATTACAGCATCAATCTTCAGCCATTTGGCCCCATTTCTCTGACAGACATTGGTTGCAGAGCAGGAATTATGAAGGACTTACCTACCCTGTCTTGGCAGAGCTAGGCTGTCGACTTA
>CAJQZJ010000249.1:116348-140870 GCA_907164525.1 Lophiomys imhausi | reverse complement strand
CCTGCCCTAATCCTAACTCTGGGACAATTACCTTTTTTTTGGGGGGGGGTCAGGTAATATTTTTCCTGGAGCAAATTTGTTTTTTTGATAATATATAAAGTATTACCTTTCAATCCGGATTAAAGAAGAAATTATTTTGATATTTTGGAGCTAAACAAACCTTTAGTGTATATATTTTGAGATCTCAAAGGACAGTTTGTTTGAATTGCAACCTGCCTTTTGTAAGTAGCTTTTAAACTTAAATCTTTCCAAATCCTATGTGCCTGTCTCTGCATTCTAAGTTTTGGGATCAAAGACATGTGGTTTCCAACTGATGGGATTAAAAATGTGCTCCTCCACTCCTGAATCAAAGTTTTTCTCTGTTTAGAGCTTTGTTCTATGATGGAGTATGACCTGGAAGTCCAAACCCAATGAAATCCTTGAATTGTTTTGGGTAGAGTATTTTATCACAGCAACAACAAAACAATCTGCTTGAGCCATCTTTCAGGCTAATATGTATGGAATGCAACAGGAAAACACAGGAAGTAAAGCTTGTAATTTTTGTTCTAATTTTTAAAAACATATTCATAAGATAACAATTTATGATTTAAAAGATGAAATGGGGTAGAGGACTGCTATATAGGAGCATTAAACCCCAGAGGAGTGGAATGGAAGGGATAGAGGGTGGAGGGTGGGAGGGCAGGACTGGGAGGTGTGGAAAGAGGACACTGCAATGTAGATGTAACCTGAAGTAATAAATAAATATTTAAAAAAGAAAAAAGATGTTAATTTTATTAAATACACTAACTATGGATTCATTTAACAACAAAAAGGAATATATAAACATTATTAAAAACTGTCACATTATATTGAAATATTCTCTAACTGACTCAAGCATTGCAAGTACTGAGTCAACAGGTTTGCCCTTTACCTGTCTCTCTCCCCTGCCAAACCATTAGATTACACTTCTAAAGCTACACTCCAAGGCCTATTCCCCCTTTTTTAGCCTCTGATTCATTCTTGATACTGAACTTCAAAGTTAAGTAATCAAAATTCATTATTATTCACACTGGCTAACCTGTCCAATCAGGACCAACTAACTCACCCTAGTACACCTTTCTCTTTTCTCCTTAAAAACCCACTCCTTTACACACACACACACACACACACACACACACACACACACACACACAAACACACACAGTCTCTCTGATTTTTTTCAAAGAACCAGCTCTTGTTTTCATCAATTCTTTGTATTGTTCTCTGTATCTAATTTGATTTGAGCCCTGAGTTTGAATATTTCCTGTCATCTACTCTGCCTAAGTTGTTTGCTTCTTTCTGCCCTAGAGCTTTCAGGTGTGTTATTATGTTGTTAGTATGTGATCTCTCCATTTACTTGGGTGTGTTTGCTTCTTTTTGTTCTAGATCTTTCATTGTTCTTTTGAACTGTTAGCATGAGAACTCTTCAATTTCTTTTTGAAGAAGCTTAGTGATATGAACTTTTCTTTTAGCACTGTTTTCATTGTGTCCCATAAATTTGCGTATGTGTGCCTTCATTTTCATTGAATTTTAGGTATCTTTAATTTCTTTTTTATTTCTTTCCTGACCCATTGGTTATGGAGTAGTGAGTTGTTCAGCTCCTGTGAGTTTGTAGACTTTCTATGGTTTCCATTGTTGTTAAGTCCTGCTTTAATCCATGGTGATCTGATAAAATGTAAGGGATTATTTCAATTATGTTGTATTGGTTGATGATTGCTATATGGCCAACTATATGGTCAATTTTGGAGAAGGTTCCATGAGTTGCTGAAAAGAAGCTATACTATTTTGTGTTAGGGTGAAAAAAAATCTTTAGATATTGATTAGATCCATTTAGTTCATGACATCTGTTAGTTTCGTTATTTCTTTGTTTAATTTCTGTATTGAAGGCCTCTCAGAAATCTGAGAATAATTCTATCTCAAGACCCAGCTATACCACTTGTGGGCATATATACACAAAGGATTCTCCACCAATCCACAAGGACTTCGACTCAATTATGTTCATAACAACATTCATTGAAATAGCCAGAAAATAGAAACAATCCAGACATCTTTCAACAAACGAACAAATAAACTGTGGTGCATTTACATAATGGAATATTACTCAGTTAGTACAAACAAGGAAATCATGCAACTTGCAAACAAATAGATGGAACTAGAAAAGATTATCCTGAGTGAGGTAACCCAGACCAGGAAAGATCTACATGGTATGAACTCACTTATAAGTGGATACTAGCCAGAGAGTACAAAATAAGCATCCTATGACCCACAGACCTAAAGAAGATAGGAGCCTAGGTCATAGATATCTTCTGAGAGAGCCCACTCAGCAGGGATGGAAACAGATACTGAGATACACAGCCAAACATTAGGTGGAGCTCTGGGTAACTTGTAGTAGAGAGGGAGGAAGAGTAGAGGCATCTGGGGAGGATAAGAACTCCACATGTAGACCAACAGAACCAACCATCATAGTCCATGGGAGGCTTAGAGAGTCTGAAGCACCAACCAAAAAGCATACAAAGACTTGACCTAGGCCCCCTACACATATGTAGCTGGTAGACAGCCTGGTCTTCATGCAAATCCCTCAGCAAGTGAAGCAGGGGTCTGCCTCTGACATGGAGCCTGTTGCCTGTTGCCTGTTTGCAGAACAATTTTTCTTATCTGAGCTGCCTTGTCTGGCCTCAGAGGAAGAGTATGTTCTTAGCCCTAATGCAACTTGATGAACTCAGGTGGGTTAATGAGGAGAGATTCCTCTTATCTGAGGAGAAAGGAAGGAGGGAGAGAGGGAAGATGGTGAGAGGGTGGGGGTGGGTAGGGAGGAGAGATGGGATTGTGATCAGGATGTAACTTCAATAAATTAATGTTTTTTTAAAGCTAAAAAAAACCAAATAGTATGGAGATAGGAGAAATAGGTGTACTGTTTGCACTTGCCAATTGAGAGGCAGTCCCTGCCCTTACTTGCCTTTCTATGTTAATACTACTCTTTGTGCTGAGAATTTGGTGTCTATGTGATCTATATCTACTTTGAACACAGCCCCCAAATCCTTGAAAATACAACCTACAAACTTTCCCTAGAAAATATCATTTGAAAAACTCCACTTGAAACTGATGGTGAATACAATTAGTGTTATTTATGTATCTCTCCTTTGTGTAGGCTTCATCAGACTCAGGTAGAAGAAGTAATTACAATGAACTGAGTAAAACATTAAGTAAATTTTTTTACATTCAGTGCAACAGTTAGTGGGGCAAGATTTCATTCTCTACGTACTACAATTTCAAATATAGTGACTAAGAGAATGTCAGTTCTAGAATAAAATGCTTTTCTTTCAAGACTAGAAACACATGAGCAAACAGTCCAGCTGGGAACAATTTACACAGACAATAAAGTGTCAAAATATCACCGAATAATGGGTGTATTCACTTTTTAAATAGAACATTCTGGCTGGATACAGATACAGTTAAGTTTTAGAGCACTGGCCTAGCATAACAAGGACCTTATTCCTTCTTGAGTAGCACCCGAGACCAAAGATAAATTAAAGAATGAGAGAGTGGTTGAACTCGGTTTCACTTTTCTTTTTCTTTCTTTCTTTCTTTCTTTCTTTCTTTCTTTCTTTCTTTCTTTCTTTCTTTCTTTTTCTTTTGATACAGGGTTTCTCTGTGTACACCTGGGTGTCTTAATACTGGCTCTGTAGACCAGGTTGCCCTCAAACTCAGAGATCAACCTGCATCTATCTTCAGAGTTCTAAGATTAAGATGTATTCTACCACCACCCTCAATTTTCTTTTTCATTTCTCAGAGTAATTTTAGGAAAGATTCTAAAATACAAGTATATGGACAGGGTTATCTGGCAAGAGCCTGAGGCTCTCACAAAACTAGCCTGGTTCATAGGCTGTTGGTCCTGAACTAGGCATGAGAATGTGGAAACAGTGTGCTCAGGCAGGGATCTGTGAAAATCAAAAGGCTTGGATGTCATTTCAATAGGCAAATATAATTACTAACTTTATTCTAAATAGTATAAATACTTAAGCTTATACTCAGAGTTATGTGTAACTCTCATCCCCCAGCAAAGATTTTTTGGTGGTTTTTTAAAATTTAATGGAGACTATTACAGCAATCTACAACTTGTCAAAATATAGAAATCAGATAATCATAAGGTACCCAAATACAGTTGTTACTTCAGCTACACAGTTCCTACATGTAAGGGTCAAGTAACATTCCAAAACATGAGAATGAAAGATTGTAAGGCACAGAGGAATGGAACATCTCTCGTGAGATATTGTCTTCAAACTATGACAGGGAGAATGTACCCATGAAATGTCACAAATGTAGTTGGCTAAACAAGGATTGCATAAAATTACAACACCATTAGATATGCTAACATTGGTGAAGGAAGCCTCGTAAGATCCTACCCATAGTTAATGCAAAGTAAAGATGACAGGATGTAGCTACGTTTCATGGGCATAAAAATCACACACTATATAAATGGAATATATATACAAATATATATATGAATATATATGGAATATAATATAATACATTATATTTACATATATATAATATATATAAAATGAAGTTATGTCACTTGAAATGATAATGATAATGTTCTTCCCCAACAGCCATAGACTACTGCAAACCTAGTGTCAGGCATATGATGTCACCATTTGAGTTTGGTCAGGGTAAAGAGTCTTGCCAAACAGCATAGGCTATTGCCACTGACATTGGTTGCTTCCCGGAATATGAATGTAAGATACCAATGACTGTACATACTTTGAATGCAGATTTTGGAAGAATAGAGCTGGAACTCATCTGGACACTTCATCCCTGAGGCCTTGCTCTTGAAGTATCGAAAGGTGTCATAAAATGGAGAAATTTAAATGAAAGTACTACCCAGCTGTATCATCCATGAACAACCACTGTGACCATCATGGCAAAATATATTCAAGAGTGCCTTCGTATCACTTACATTTCAGTGGTAGCCAGCAGCCATTTAATTGAATACATGGACTGCTCAATAGAAGGAAATCCATACCTAGTAATGCAAACAAAGCCAACAATTTGTGGCTTGCAAGGTATGAAGCATAGTGGAAAAACTACTGTTGCCAATTCTCTAAACTAGTCCAATTTCCCAACTCTGTTATAAACATCTATCCTTATATCTACATATAATTGTGCTTTCACCTTTTATCAAATAAATTTCTTTTTCAACAGACAGGAACAATCAAAAGAATCTACAACTGGTCAAAATGTAGAGAACAACTGACCATGAGATACCCGTCTCCAGATGATAGCTCTACAACATAATTCATACATCTAAGGCTCAGAAACATTGTTGCCTCCTCAGTAGAAATTGCAAGAATTACAGGATCAAGATGTGTGCTGTAACTTATTGTTTTCTATGTGTGACAGGGAGTTGCACCATGAACACTCAACATCTTAATAATAAAGTCAGACAAATAAGACCTACACACTGCAGCATCAGTAGACAAGGGAGTATTAACAGGGGAAATCTCTTGAATCCCCAACACCAGATGAAGAGCTGTAGGTGTGTGTGTGTGTGTGTGTGTGTGTGTGTGTGTGTGTGTGTTTGTGACATGTGTGTGTGCATATATTTGTGGTGTGTGGTCATGTGTGTGTGTTTGCATGTATGTGGTATATGTGTGATATACGAATTTATGTGTGTGTGTTTGTGTATATGTGACAGGTATGTGTGTGTGATATGTGTGTGTGAATGTATGTGGTATACATGTGATATGAGCTTGTGTGTGATGTGTGTGTGTGTGTGTGTGTGTGTGTGCATGTGTCTATGTGTTGTGTTCTCTTCTGTTTCTCCTATGCAGAGTATGGGTACTTACTCATGGGTGCATGTATGGAGGACATTACTCCTTCGCTCTTCATTTGAATGTTTGAATACAGTCTCTCACTTAGCCTAGAACAAGTCTTTATGAGGAGACTTGCTCATCATTGTGCACACTCCTACCTGCACACCTGCCTATCTCCTCTGGCTTTTCAGTGATTGCAACTTCAGCTTAAGGGACATAGCATCAAGTTCCACATGGCTCCTGAAGTGAGCATTGTACCAACTGCAGTATGTGTCCAGCACAAAATGTTTTTAATATTGTTGGATATTTAATCTGGTAAGGCCGGTTTGTGTAGAAACGATCCTATTAGAATGCTTAATTACCTTCAAGTGTGTCAATCATCATCAAGTTTTGATCATCACATTGTTATTAATGTAAAATAAAATATGTACTGTCAGACTTCCTGCTGACTGTGGCAGGCTGTTCTGGGACACAGTGCTTCTGACTGAGAACCATGTATTGTGTCTTGATTCCCAGAGAAGTCCTGGGGTGGACCCCACCCACAGACTTGTAACCCAGACAATGGGAATAGTCAGACATCCTGCTGGCACTAGCAGCTTCCCTGGGTCACAGTGCTGTTGGGTGAGAAGCGCAAACTGCATCTGTTACTCCTAGGGAGCTGTAGGGGTAGACCTCACTCACAGAGCTGACACCAAGGCTGTGGGAACAGCCAGACACTCCACCGCTCTAGCCTACAGTCTGTGGACTGCCAACATTTACCAGCCTCACTAGGACCAATCAGATCTCAGGATCTGGCAGGGTCCTAAAAAATATCCCACCCCAATCCCTGACCTGAGCATCCAGTTGGGACACAGTAGGAAGGAGGAGATATCTATCGGCATCTCTGATTTAAAGCTGTGCTATAGTGTAGTAGAAAACAAACAAAAACAAAAAACAAAACAACAACAACAAAAAACAAATCCCCCCCCAAAGAACAACAACAACAAAACACCCTGCATTGCACTGCCATAGAAACACCACTTGATCAGTAGAATTGATCTAACACTCATAAATAAACCCACACACCTATGGTCAATTAATTTTTGACAAAGAAGTCAAAATCATACAATGGATAAAGAAAACATCTTCAATAAATTGTGCTGGTCTAACTGTATGTCAACATGTAGAAGAATGCAAATGGACCCATATATATCACCTTGCACAAAACTTAAGCCCAAGCAGATCAAAGACCTCAACATAAAACTGGACACACAAACCTAAGAGAAGAGAAAGTGATAGCACATGTTGATGAGGATTTGGAGAAAGGGCAACACTCCTCCATTGCTGATAGGAGTGCAAACTTGTACAATAACTTTGGAAATCAGTCTGTTGATATCTTGTATATTATCTACAATATTTCTACCTCAAAACCCAGCCATATCACTCCTAGGCATATATCCAAAAGATTCTTCACCAAACCACAAGGACATAGACTCAATTATATTCATAGCAGCTTTATTCATAATAGCTAGAAACTGGAAACAACCCAGATTCCCTTAAAAAAAGGGATGGATAAAACAAAAACAAACAACAACAAAAAAACAACTGTGGTACAGTTTTGACACAATGTAGTAATTCTAACTATCAGAAACAAGGGAATCATGCTCATGGATTGGTAGGATCAACATAATAAAAATGGCCATCCTACCACAAGCAATATACAGATTCAATGCAATTTCTATCAAAATACCAACACACTCTTTATAGATCTGGAAAAAGCTATTCTTCATTTCATATGGAACAACAAAAAACCCAGAATAGCTAAATCAATCCTGTACAAAACAAACAAAAACAAAAACAAAAAAAAAACATCTGGAGGTATCACCATCCCAGATTTTAAGCTTTACTACAGAGCAATAGTAGTAAAAACATCATGGTACTGGTATAGAAACAGACCAGTGGATCAATAGAATCAAATTGAAGATCCAGAAATGAATACACACACCTATGGTCACCTAGTTTTTGACAAAGTAGCCAAAACTGCACAATGGAAAAAGGACAGCATCTTCAACAAACGGTGCTGGCCCAACTGGATATCCACATGTAAATGAATGAAATTAGACCCATACTTATCACCTTGTACAAAACTTAAGTCCAAGTGGATCAAAGACATGAACATAAGGCCAGATACACTAAATCTATTAGAAGAGAAAGTGGGAAAAACCCTTGAACTCATTGGCACAGGTGACAACTTCCTGAACAGAACACCAACAGCTGAGGACCTAACACCAACAATCAATAAATGGGACCTCATGAAACTGAAAAGCTTCTGTAAGGCAAAAGACACTGTCATTGGAACAAAACTAGAACTAGAAGAAGCTCATCCTGAGTGTGCTAACCCAGCCTCAGAAGGATGCACATGGCATCTATTCACTTATAGTTGGATTTTAACTATATTGTACAGGATATCTGTACTACAACCAATGCACCAAAGGGAGCATGGACATGGACTTTTTTTTTTTCCTATTAATGAGACACTTTTCCCTAGTGGTGCTGCCTTCTAGGCCCCCAGAGTATAGGGAGGCTCTTGGTCCTCATATGACTGCTGAACTGGGGCGGGGGAATGTTATGTAGGGACACTCCACTCCACAGGAGTGGGATAAAGGGTTAAGGGGTAGAGGGTGGGAAGGCAGGACTGGCAGGTGTGGAAAGAGGACACTATAATGGAGATGTAACCTGAAGCAATAAATAAATAAATAAACAAACAAACAAACAAATAAATAAATAAATGAATAATCAAACAAACAAATAAATAGATAGATAGATAGATAAATAGATAAATAAATAAATAAAACTAGAGTTAGTTATATAGTACAGGATAACGATCCTACAACTCACAGACTCATGGAATAGGAACCTAGCATAACTATCTCATGAGAAATTCCACCCAGAAGCAGCTCTAAACAGATGCTGAGACTCACAGTCAAACATTAGGTGGAGCTCTGGGAACCCTATATAAAAGAACTAGGAGGAATAGAGAGAACAGAAGGGGTCAAGATCAACACAGGAAGATCAACAGAACCAACCAACCAAGGCCCCCAGAGGCTTCCAGGGGGGGGCTCTAACTAGAAAAACTATCCAGAAAAAGAAAGAAAGAACGAAAAATGCTTAGACCCTGTATATAAATATAGATGATAGGCAAGTTGGTCTTCCTATTTATCCTTAGCAAGTAGGCATGGGTGTCTCAGTCATGGACTTTGTTACCTGTTAGTGGGATGCTTTACCCTTGCTGAGCTGCCATGTTGGTCCCCAGAGAAAGAGGAAACTCTTAGCCCTCGTGTAACTAATGAACTGAGTAGGCTGATACAGGGGGGATCCCCTCACTTGAGAAGAAGGATAGGAGGAAGACAGGTAGATGATGGAACCATGGGACTGGGAGGGGAGGGTAGAGGGGGCTGTAATTGTGACGTAATTTGAATTAATAAATAAAGGATAAAATCCAGGTACTAATATGAAATAACCAGACTGGTATGGTGTAAGGTTTACATGCTCACAAATTCCACAGAGGCATACCAGATATCCCAAGTGAAATTACCATTTTGAAATATGTTGTTGCGTATGGAAATTGTTACATACCTATGTTTCTGTATGGTCTACCAATAACATTCTCTGATTTTGCAGAATTTAAGGGAAAGTGAAAATGCTGTTGTGAACACACCTTTCACCAAAGGATATATAACTGGCAATTTTCAAGACTACTTTTGTTGTTTTTAGTACTTCAAGTTACATCTCCATCACAATCCCCTCTCTCAAGCCATCCTGGTCCCACCCTTTCCCCCATCTCCAACCTATCCTACTGCTCCGGAGTGGGTTATTCCTACATATTGACCCCCCTCAGTTCAACTGTCATATGAGTGTTAAGAGCTTCCTCTTGCACTGGGGGCCTATATGGCAACTCTATTAGGGCACAGTGTCCCATTAAAAGGTAACAAGATCTATGTTCCTGTTCCTTTTGATGTGTTGGTTGCAAGATAGTTATCCTATACTATATGGCTAAAATTCAATTTTAAATGAATAGATGACATGTGCATCTTTCTGTGTCTGGGTTAGCTCACTCAGGATGAGCTTTTCTAGTTCCATCCATTTGGCTGCAAATTGCATGATTTAATGTTTCTGATAGCAGAGTAGTATTTCATTGTGTAAATGTACCAGAGTTGTTTTTTTTTTTTTTTTAAATCCATTCTTCAGTTGAGGGATATCTGGGTTGTTTCCAGTTTCTAGCTTTTACAAATAAAGCTGCTATGAACAAAAACGAAGAGATGTCCTTGTGGATTGGTGAGGAATCATTTGGATGTATAACCAGTAATGGTATGGCTGCGTCTTAAGGTAGAGCTATTCCAAGTTTTCTAAGATATCGCCAGATTGATTTCCATAGTGGTTGTACAAGTTTGCACTCCCACCAGCAATGGAGGAGTGTTCTTCCCCTTTCTCCACAGCCTCTCCAGCATGTGCTGTCCTTTGAGTTTTTGATCTTAGCCATTCTGACAGGTGTGAGATGGAATCTTAGAGTTATCTTGAGGTTCATTTCTCTGATGATTAAGCATGTTGAACATTTCTTCAAGTGTCTCTCGGCCATTAGAGATTCCTCCTTTGTGAATTCTCGGTTTAGCTCTGTTCCCCATTTTTTTTTTTTGATTAGATGATTTCGTTTCCTGGTGTATAATTTCTTGAGTTCTTTATAAATTATGGATATTAGCACTCTGTCTGATGTGGGTTTGGTAAAGATCTTTTTCCAGTCTCTAGGTTGCCAATTTGTTTGAATGACTGTTTCCTTTGCATTACAGAAACTTTCCAGTTTCATGAGATCCCATTTATTGATTGTTGGTCTCAAAGCCTGAGCTATTAAGTGTTTTGTTCAGAAATTTGTCACCTGTACCCATGAGTTCGAGGCTTTTCCCCATTTTCTCTTCTATTATATTTAGTGTGCCAGGCTTTATGTTCAAGTATTTGATCCACTTAGAATTACGTTTTGTGTAAGGTGATAAGTATGGGTCAATTTGCATTCTTTTCCATGTCGACCTCCACTTAGACTAGCACCATTTGTTGAAGATGCTGTCCTTTTAGTCACTAGAGTAATGGAAGCTAAAATTATGGATCACTGTATACAATCTGGAAGACTGAAAGCAAAAGTATAGCAGTACCCAGTGCTTAGAAAGATGAGACAAAACTTGTTCAGCCATACACTGCTAATAGAAATGTAAAATGGAAAGTAATTTTGTAAAACATGATGTTATTTCCTTGCAAAACAACATAAAACTTAAGACATAGTAATTACATTTGATCATTCTTCTAATGAATGGAAAGCATGTTCACACACTCCTATAGTGAATATTTTTAGTATCTTTTGAATGATACCCAATCCTAAAACAGTATATTAGATAACTATGAAATGAATGGCTAAATTAATCATGGTGCTATATTTCATAGAATACTATTCAGTAATAAAAAAGAATAGCTATTGATATTCATAAGAAACTAGATAAATCTTCAGAGACTTTCAATATAAGAAAACCAATTTCAAAAGATTACATACTATGTAACTCTAACTATATGGCAGCATTAAAAAACAAACTATAGAAACAGAGAATGGTAAAAAGTCATAGTTCATGGTGTATTTTGGAGATGGGTAAAGTAAGTGCAATGACAAAGGAAAGATAATGATCTTTTATAACAATGAAATTATTCTGGGTCAAATTTCATAAATTACTTTATTTGACATAAAATTTTTCAAGATATTACAATGAAAAAATTGCCCATATATAGTCTCTTATCATTTTTATTATTATTTCTACTTATCCTCAATTTTATTTCATTTTATTTTTATAAAACTAAAATATAATTATTGGTATTTCATTTTTTTCTTTCTGTCTGTAAACTCTCCCTTGCTCTCCAATTCCCTTTCCATTTATTCCCTCTTTTTGTGGAATTGTTATTTTTGTAAAATCCTTAAGCAAGCATAAGAATGATGGATTTCATTAGGATATATATTTATATGTATACGTTAGACTTTGTTCATATTTCTTCTCAATTCCCCTCACTCATCCCACTGTCTCTATATAGCTGGTTCTCTTTTTTACCTACTTCTGTTTTCATGTCACAAAGACCACTATCTTCTCTTTCCCCTCCTTTCATTAAGAATTTTCTCTCTGTTCTCACAGTTGTCTGTGAATATTCAGGTTCCCAACACATATATGCACAAATTTAACACATATACATATAAATGGTAGTTAAAATATATAATTTTCATAAAAGAAAAAATTGTATTTATCTTTCTGAACTGCTTGGTTTCAACTAATATAATGATCTCCATTTTCATATACTTTAAAAAAAAATTTCATGTTTTGTCTATTTCCAAATGTTACAAAGTAGAGTTTTTTTTCTTTGTATTTTTTCTTCTTTTATTCTATACACTCTAATATGAATGGCTGACCTCCTTTCCCTTCATCAGAATTTCTAACTCTGTTCAGGTAATAAGAAATAAAGCTCAGAAGGATACACATGTCATCTATTCACTTATAGTCGGATTTTAACCATATAGTGCAGGATATCTATACTACAACCAATGCACCAAAGGGAACATGGACATAAACTTTTTTTTTCCTGTCAATGAAACACTTTTCCATAGTGGTGCTGCCTTCTAGGCCCCCAGTGTATGGGGATGCTCTTTGTCATCATATGACTGCTGAACTGGGGCAGGGAACTGTTATGTAGGGACACTCTACTCCAGAGGAGTAGAATGGAAGGGTTGGTTAGGGGGTAGAGGGTATGAGGGCAGGACTGGGAGGGGTGGAAAAAGGACAGTATGATGTAGATGTAACCTGAAGCAATAAATAAATAAATTTAAATTAAAAAAAGAAATAAACCTCAAATGCAAATTTCACAATACCAGAACTTTTAAACATAAGTTAGGAACATTCTAGTCTAAGGCTTTTAAGACAATATTAACTGACAAAATTTATATTTCAATTGATCAATCACATATTTATAGATATTAAAAGTAAACTGTTTTATACAAAATATAATAGTTGAAACATTTTATTTTTATTTTACACTAAATCTTATTACAGTTGTCTTTATAGCAATTTACAAGAAATAGTTTTCTTGTTGCTTTTGTTTTACTTCTGTTCATTCATTAGTGAGATTATGATGGCTTCCCATGTCCTTTTATAATTCTATGGGTAGGCCGGAATGGAAGTGGCAAGGAGATAAAGAAAAGAGATGCATTAGGCCCTTAAACATAGAAAATATCAGGATCTGGGAAAGTCAGAATATTTATTATATAGTGTTAATCAGAGATGCAAAGTTTTGACACAAGCTGAACAAGAAAGTAGGGTTATTACAGAAGGTAGGACGTTTGCTCTGCAATAGATGAAAGAGACAGGTTTTGCTAATCTTAGTAGGTGCAGTCTCTGTAGGGCAGCAGTCTTCAGGTTGTAAGTATCTAGAGGGGGAAAGCAATAGTGACATTTCCTGCATATATTGTTCACATTCACATTTGGACCAGGAGATAGGCTTTGCTGTTGGGGTAGTGTTAAGCATTCTAAGTGTTAATTAATTGATCCTGCTTGCTGCCTGTTATGTACATTGACTCTGATTGGTTAAATAAAATGCCAAGGCCTGAGATTGGGCAAAGACAGAGAAAGGTAGGACTTCCTGGGATTAGAACAGGAAGCCTGAACTTTAGACAGAGATTAAAGCATTCCAGCCAGCAGCAGCAGGAAGATTAAGGCATTCCAGCCAGGAGCAGCAAGAAAGGAAGACACACGCCATGGGTTAGAAAAAAGAACCTCATTCCACATGGCCAGGAACATCAGCATGGCATGGAAAATGGCAATCCAAGGGGACGTATGTATATATGGGGTCATATTTGGGTAGTAGAATTAAGATCTACCTTAGATGGGCTAAGATTGCTCAATTCAGGCCAAGACTTGTTAAAATCCATCCTGTGTCTCTGTGTGCTCATTTTTAATGTCTGCTTAAGGCTTAATGACCACCAGCCAATTAAATATAATATAAATACTGGTTAAAGAGTTTAATTAGCCATATATATATTTTACATATGGCATCCAACTACGGCAATCAGAATCCATGCTTACAGCCTGAGAAGGCCCGGGTTGAAAGCCAGTTTCCTAGCCAAAGAGCAGGGAACCGAACTCAAATGCATTTCAAAGGTGCAGCTAACTTTACAAAAGCTGTTGACTTGCAGCAACAGTGGAGAACTAAGGATTAGCTCTCCTTACATACTAAAAAACTGGCAGCCTTCTAAACAGAATTTGATAGCGGAACTAACAGCCTAGATTAAAAATGGAGGAATTCATAATGCCTCAATATGTTTGGATTCCAATTGAGTTTGTTCCTCTTAGCATGCAAATGATTTTTACCCTGATAATTGTGGTTCTGTGTATCTTTGAGAAAGTTTAGACTAAGATACTCTTAAAGGAAAGAATTTACAGATGCAGTGCTAAATTGCCAACTATGATAATGAAGGAAGGATGGAGGCCCTTCCCTATAGAAAATACAAAACTAATGGCAGCTGGAGCTAAGAGCTAAGAGCATGTACTGGCACATGCGCTTAATCCCTTAATCCCATCACACTGGAGGAAGAAACAGGCAAATCTCTGAATTTTAGACCAGCCTGGTTTAAACAATGAAGTCAGGGTTGTAACCCTGCTGATAACATAAGACTGCTTACAAAAGACAGTCTAGAATTCAAAAATGACACATTTTTTCCTTGATATTAAGTTTAATAATGTCCTTACTGACCTAATGGATAAATACAATTAATCTTAAATTTACTTAAAGAGAAAGGAGTCACAAGCCAGTCTCCTTAGGTGTGGAGCTCCCACTGGAGAACTGGTTTCAAGAGACATTTTTCCCTAAAAAGAGATCTGTTAATTGCTGGGTGTGGTGGTGAATGCCTTTAATCCCAGCACTTGGGAAGCAGAGACAGGTGGATCCCTGACCTTCACCAAGGTTAGCCTGGTCTACAAAGTGAGTCCAGGACAAGGATACACAGAGAAATCATGTCTCAAATAAAAGGAGAGAGAGAGAGAGAGAGAGAGAGAGAGAGAGAGAGAGAGAGATTCTGTTAATCAATGTAAGAACCCAGAGTTAGGCTAGGGAAGAACATGCAAAGAGTATGCCTCCCACAGCTGACAGCTAAGAAAAAATAACATAAATAGCAGAGCATGCTATTCCACACCAATCTTCTTAAGAATGGAGCTTCCATTGGAGAAATGGAACTCAAACTAATACAAATGGTTTAAGTAATGTTATTGTTTAATAAGGTAATTTAATTATTTAAATTCATACCTTGATCTCAAAACTTGGGAGACAAGGAAAAAAACAGGTTCCTTGTGTATTCAAGGCTAATCTAATCTACAGAGCTCTATAGAGCAATTCAAGACAGCCCAAGCTACAAAGAGAAACCCTGTCTCAGTAAGGATAGATAGATCCATATAGAAATTAAATCTCCAAAGAAAGGAGAGAGGGAAAGAAGAAATATATAAATGCATACATTTGTTCCCAAAACATGGGAGACAAAGACAGAGACAGATTGGTTTCCTTTGAGTTTGAGGCCAACCTAATCTACAAAAAACCAGAACAACACAGAATAAACCTGTTTTAATCAATTAATAAATGTATGTCAACCATAGAGGAGAATACTCCATACATTCTTATGCTATATTTTCAATTTGCAACAGATTATATATAGCATATATATGTAATACTATTACATGCCATGTTTTCATATGGTATGAATGGAGACTTGCAAATGTCTTTCTGCTGTTCAAAGAACAGAAAATATTCCTTAATTTGTGCATCCTGAAACTCCAGGGCATTTTGGTAACTGAAGAACTATATGTTATTTGTGAGAAATATTATATTTTCAGAACAATGGGACCTGAGTCCAAAGAAAACAAGACAAGTAACCCAAATGATCCAGCCTCATAGACTGCCTCAATAGCTGTTTCCTCAAACATCTGCATCCAGTACAACTTCAAAAGCTTGCTGAGATGGCCCAGCCTCAAAGACTGTTCCAGACAGGACTTCAACAAAGCCCTGAACTTTCCTACCCAAAGTCCAGCTTCGGACAACAAACTGCTCAGGACAGTCAATTGTTGAGCATATAGAGACTGGACAACCAATGTTACTACTAAATTGCTTAACCATTTTTCCTTTTTATTGGGCCCCCAAACAGGTTTTCTGTATTCCAATTCAGCAGGAAGCAGTTTTAGGACAGCGACGTCCCATTCCCAAAAAGTGGGGTGGGTGATAGATGTTGTTTAGGGGGAATTGTTACAAATTATTAAATGGTCTTGTTAAGCAAGATATAGGAGATTAGATTAAAGGACTTTTCTATTTCTTTTTGTTTTCTCTATCCTTGTTTCTTATATAGGGTGAAAAGACTTGAAAAGAAAAAAGAGGGGAATATATGTATACAAATGATAAGATATAAGGATAGATTATTGAATCTGCTCTGAAAAACAAAACTATTGTTATTCTTTAAATAAGGTTATCTTTTGATACATTGGTATAGAAATTTGTATATTGATACAAAAATAAGATTAAGTATGATTTCATTAGTATAGAATTTTATATGTTGACACATAATATTTATATTTTAACTCTTATATAAGGTATTGTGCTTATACAAATCATTTAAAAGTATAGGTTTACTTCCAATCCTTTTACCGGTTGCTATTGAAATATATTTAGGAGTCTGGGTAATACAGGTTGATTGCTGGCCAGTCAAGCTTCTGGTCCTGTCAAATAGTAGTCTTAATTTATCACAAAATAGACTTAGTAGGTTAAACAGATAGTAAATGGTTAAACATATACAGTTTGCTTATTCAAAGATAGATAGATTTATAAATAAAATAGTAGATATCTTCAAAACCCTGAGAGGCATACAGAAAATGCATTTAAAGAAGTTTTATTATTTTAAGAATTTTTTGACTTAAGACAGTCAGCTCCTGACAGTCAGCCACTGACAGCTCTCATTTGACTTGGAAGAAGACAATGAGCATCAAAAAGAAATCTCCCATCAAGAGATAATTCGTCAAAAAGAAATCTGCCATTAGGAGATAATTCCTATTGGGCAAAAATGCACCTGCTCTCTCAACAGACTATATACAGTCCAAAGATGGACCAGAGCTTAAATGTAGGTAAGTCGATATCCTGATTCTGCAGAGACAGAATGGGAAAATCCTTATTTCCTGCTGCACAATTTAGTCTGTGAAAAATGCTTGGCCAGAAGGCTGAAGATGATTCTCCAACGATATCAAGAAATATTTGGGACTGTCTAGGCAACAAACTGTCATATTACTTTTTGGAAGCTGCTCTCCTATGCTTCCTACTCACTCTAATAACTTTATCCCTTCTTACGTCTTTGATGGGGTTGAAGGCATAATAGTTATAAGATTTCAATTGAACTTAGTTGTTTAAGATTTAAAAGGATATTTTCAAGTTTAAATAAAATCTTTAGGTTTATAAATATAGGATATGATAAAAATTATTTAGGTTCAGAACTTTAGACACACCAAGATGATTTTTTTTTCTTCTTCAAGATTGCCTGATAAAAATAGGCTAAACATTATGTATGTAACTTTTATATATGCTTTTCTTGATTGTTTCATATTTGTTCTTATTGTTTTTATTGATGAGTTAAAAAATTTAGCTTTTTTTTTTTTTTAGACAAAAGGAGGGAATTGTTGGGGTAGTGTTAAGCATTCTAAATGTTAATTAATTGGTCCTGCTTGCTGTCTTTTACATACATTGACTCTGATTTGTTAAATAAAATGCCAAGGCCTGAGATTGGGCAATGGCAGAGAAAGGTGGGACTTCCTGGGATTAGAACAGGAAGCCTGCACTTTAGACAGAGATTAAAGCATTCCAGCCAGCAGCAGGAAGAAGAAGGAATTCCAGCCAGGAGCAGGAAGAAGGAGGCACACACCATGGGTTAGAAAAAGGAACCTCATTCCACATGGCCAGGAACATTGGCACGGCATGGAGAATGGCAGTCCAAGGGGACGTATATATATATGGGGTTATATTTGGGTAGTAAAATTAAGAGCTACCTTAGATGGGCCAAGATTGCTCAATTCAGGCCAAGGCTTGTTAAAATCCACATAGTGTCCTGTGTGCTCATTTATAATGTCTACTTAAAGATTAACAGCCCCGAACCAATTAATAATAATATAAATACTCTTAAACAATTTAATTATTTCTACAAATGGCTCCCAATGCAACGTAATTTAATTAATTTTTTTCTACACTTTGCCATTTCTCTTAGCCTCACCTGTAATGAGTAGGTTTTGCCATTTTACCATGAGTCTGAGATTATGGGCCTTGCTATGTCAGTGTGGACATCAATAGAAGAAATATACTCACATAGTCCTTAATTTACCCAAAGCTTCCTCTACTTCTCAAAATAGCTAACATGCTAAAAGTGATTTTAGCATGCATAAATGGATAATATGATAAAAAATGATTTTTCTGGACACAAAGTGCCAATTTTGAAATTAAGGTCTGTGATGGTTTGACTTAGAAATGTCACCTACAGTCTCAGATATTGGAATACTCAATCCCCAACTAATGGAAATATTTCAGAGGTTTAGGAGATATGACCTTATGTTACTGGAGAGGAGCTTTCAGATTGCAAAGACTTGTTGTATTTCTAGTTTTCCCTCTATAATTTGCACTTGTGGTTCAAAATGTGATCTCTCAGCATCCTGATTCTGCCACTGTGCATCTTCTCCACCATTATGGACTTTAACCATTTGGAGTTGTAAGCCTGAATACACTATTTCTTATAGAATCTATAGGTTGACTTGGTCATGGTGTTTTATTACAGAAATAGAAAAGTAACTAATACAAGGTCATAAAATGTTTACAATTGATTTTACCTTTTGAAGTATGCAAGGTTATAAATTGTCCTTCATCTGCTACAGATGTAAAAAGTAGGTTTAAAAATACACTCTGATTGTGAGAATATTTACTAAAAACTGTTGGGGTAGTGTTAAGCATTCTAAATGTTATTTAATTGGTCCTGCTTGCTGTCTGTTACTTACCTTGACTCTGATTGGTTAAATAAAATGCCAAGGCCTGAGACTGGGCAAAGACAGAGAAAGGTGGGATTTCCTGGGATGAGAACAGGAAGCCTGTGCTTTAGACAGAGGATTCAAGCATTCCAGCCAGCAGCAGGAAGAAGAAGGCATTCCAGTCAGCAACAGGGAAGAGGACACAGACCATGGGTTAGAAAACAGAATCTCATTCCACATGGCCAGGAACATTGGCATATCGTGGAGAATGGCATTCCATGGGGACGTATGTATATATGGGGTCAGAGTTGTGTAATAGAATTATGAGATAGCTTAGATGGGCCAAGTTTGCACAATTCAGTCCAAAACTTGTTAAAATCCACGTGTGGTCTCTGTGTGCTCATTTATAATGGCTGCTTAAAGATTAACAACCGCCGAACCAATTAAATATAATCTGAATACAGGTTAAATAGCTTAATTAGCCATATTTTTTTTACATATGGTACTCAACTATGGCAATTAGAATCCATGCTTATAGCGTGAGAAGGCCCAGGTGAAAGCCAGTTGCCTAGCCAAAGAGTGGGGAACTGAACCCAAATGCATTTCAAAGGTGCGGCTACCTTAACAAAAGCTGTTGCCTTGCAGCAAAGTCAGAGAGCTAAAGCTTAGCTCTCCTTATGTACTAAAAAACTGGCAGTCTTCTAAACAGAATTTGAGAGTAAAATTAATTGCCTAGATTAAAAATGGAGGAATTCATAATGTCTCAATACTTGGATTCCAATTGAGTTTGTTCCTCTTAGCATGCAAATGATTTTTATCCTGACAATTGTGGTTTTGTGTATCTTTTTTGAGAAATATCTGACTAGGGTAGGCTTGAAGAAAGAAAGAATTTACAGATGGAATGCTAAATTGCCAACAATGATAATGAGGGAAAGAGGGAGGCCTTTCCTGATAAATAAGGCAAAATTGATGGCAGCTGGAGCTAAGAGCTCCCTCGTTATGAAGTGCTTCTCAGGGCTTTCTGGGAAGGGTCCACCAATGAAATACAGTTGCAACTAGATTTCAAGGAAAAATGAACAGAGCTTTAATTGCAGCATGGGATGGCATGGTTAGACATCCCAAGGCTTTTGGAATATTGTTTCTTTGCTTGATTTTGTTTAGATGTCTTTGATTTTCCTATATCAGGAGGTAGAAAGCATATATTTCTGGTTTGGCATTGCATAAGAGATTTCTGAAGATTTTTGGCAGATTTCAAATTGTCACTACAGTTCAAAGTTGCTCTCAAGTTTACAGAGTTACTAAAATCTGGGATTTAAATGAAATATTTGAGCAGGGTGGTACTGGCCCATGCCTTTAATCCCGTAATACTATCATACTAGAGGAAGAAACAGGCAGATCTCTGGATTCTAGACCAGCCTGGTTTAAACAATGAAGGCAGGGCAGGAAACCTGCTGAGGAGATAAGGCTGCTTACTAAAGAAAGTCTAAAATTCAAAAATGACATACTTTTTTTCCTTGATGTTAATTTTAGTAATGTCCTTACTGATCTAATGAATAAATACACATAAGCTTAAATTTGTGTAAAGAGAAAGGAGTTACAATCCATTCTTCTTAGGTGTGGGGCTCCCACTGGAGAACTGGTTTCAAGAGACATTTTGCACTGAAGGAGATATATTAATCTCTGGGCATGAAGGTGAACGCCTTTAATCCCAGCACATGGGAGGCAGAGGCAGACTAATCTCTGTGAGTTCAAGGCCAGCCTGGTGTACAAAGTGAGTCCAAGTCAAGGCTACACAGAGAAGTCCTGTCACAGAAAATAAAAGAGAGAGAGAAAAATGTAACCAATGTTACCATGTTAACCAATGTAAGAACCCAGAGTTAGGCTTGAGAAGAACATGCAAACTGCATGCCTCCCACAGCCAGCAGTTAAGAAAAGCTAACATAAAATAGCACATCATGCTATTTTACACTAATCTCCTTAAGAATGGAGCTTCCATGGGAGAATTGGAGCTCAACCTAATACAAAAAATGGTTTAATTAATTCTATTGTTTAATAATGGTAATTCAATTATTTAAATTCATGCCTTGATCTCTCAAAACTTGGGAGACAAGGACAAAACAGGTTCCTTGTGTGTTCGAGGCCAATGTGATTTACAGAGCTCTACAGAGCAAATCAAGACAGCCCAAGCTACAAAGAGAAACCCTGTCTGAATAAGCATAGTTATATCCACATAGAAATTAAATCTCCAAAGAAAGGAGAAAAGGAAAGAAAGAATATATAAATGCATACCTTTGTTCCCAAAACATGGGAGACAAAGACAGAGACAGATAGGTTCCTTTTGAGTTTGAGGCCAACCTAATCTACAAAAAGCCAGAACAACACAGAATAAACCTGTTTTAATCAATTAATAAATGTATGTCAGCTGTAGAGGAGAATACTTAAACTCCATATAGTCTTATACTATATTTTCAATTTAAAATAGATCATATATAGCATATATATGCAATACTATTACATGCCATCCTTTCATATGACATGAATGGAGACTTACAAATGTCTTTCTTCTGTTCAAATTAAGAACAGATAATATTCCTTAATTGATTTGTTCATCATGCACATCCAAGATATTTTGGTAAGTGCAGAACTATATGTTACTTGTGAGAATTTACATTTTCAGAACAATGGAACCAGAGTCCAAAAAAGACAAGACAAGTAACCCAAATGATCCAGCCTCATAGAATGTCTCAATGGCTGTTTCCTCAAAAATCTGCATCAAGAACAACCTCAAACAGCTTGCTGAGATGGCCCAGCCTCAAGGACTGAACTTTCCTGCCAAAGTCCAGCTTCGAAGTACAAACTGCTCAGGACATTCAAATTGCTGAGCACATAGAGACTGGACAACAAATGTTACAATTTACTTGCTTAACCATTTTTTTTTTTTTTTTTTACATTTTATTTGGGTCCCTAAACAGGTTTTCTGTGTCCCAATTCAGCAGGAAGCAGTTTTAAGAGAGCGACGTCCCATTCCCAAAAAGTAGGGTGGATGATTCTTTTGTTATTTGATGGGTTATAGATGTTGTTTGGGGGAATGGTTACAAATTGTTGTATGGTCTTGTTAATCAAGGTATAGAAAGTTAGACTTGAAAATTTCTTTTTCTTTTCTCTATCCTTCTTTCTCTCTTATATAGGGGGGAGAGACTTGAAAAGAAAAAGAGGGGAATTTATGTATATAATATAGAAATGATACAATGTAAGGATAGATTATTGAATCTGTTCTGAAACTTAAAACTGTTGTTATTCTTAAAATAAGATTATCTTTTGATACATTGGTATAGAATATTGTATATTGATACGAAAATAAGGATAAATTTTGATTAATTAGTACAGAATTTTATATTTTGACACATAATATGTTTATTTCAACTCTTACAAGGTATTGTGCCTATACAAATCATTTAAAAGTACAGGTTTACTTCCAATCCTTTTATGGGTTGCTATTGCAATCTATTTAGGAGTCTGGGCAATACAGGTTGATTGCTCGCCAGTCAAGTTTCTGGTCATGTCAAATACTAGTCTTAATTTATCACAAAATAGGCTTAATATGTTAAATAGATACTAAATGGATAAAAATATACAGTTTGTTCATAAATAGAAGATAGATGATAGATAGATTTATAAATAAATCAATAGATGTCTTCAAAACCCTCCGAGGCATACAGAAAATGGCATTTAAAAATATTTTTATTATTTTAAGGATTGTTTGACTTAAGACAATCTGCTCCTGACAGCTCCCATTTGACTTGGAAGAAGACAATGAGCATCAAAAAGAAATCTCCCATCAGTAGATAATTCCTATTGGGCAAAAATGCCCCTGCTCTCTCAACAGACTATATAAAGTCCAAAGATTGACCAGAGCTTAAATGCAGTTAAGTCGATGTCCTGATTCTGCAGAGATAGAATGGGAAAATCCTTATTTCCTGCTACACAATTTAGTCTGTCAAAAAATACTTGGCCAGAAGGCCAAAGATGAAGCTCCAAAAATAATGAGAGATATTTGGGACTGTCTAGGCAACAAACTGTCATATTTCTTTTTGGAAGCTGCTCTCCTATGCTTCCTACTCAAATAATAACTTTATCCCTTCTTATGTCTTTGATGGGGTTGAAGGCATAATAGTTATAAAATTTTAATTGAACTTGAGTTGTTTAGGATTTAAAAGGATATTTTCAAGTCTAAATAAAATATTTAGCTTTATAAATACAGGATATGATAGAAATTTTTAACCTGGTGTTTTTACCTAGTAAAATCATACTGTGATTCACCCATGGTATAACATATATATATATATATATATATGTTGTATATGTGTGTGTGTTCCACTAATACATCATATTCTGTTAATCTCCTTTAAGAGACATACTATGATTTGCTTATATCTTATCTGCTGATAGAAATTTGGCTTTTTTTCTTCTTGCAATTTTGAGTAAAGGCTTTATGAGTGCCACATACCAATATTTGGATAAATATATACTATTTTTCTTCTTGTATACATATCATAGAATTAAAATTGAATAAGCTTTGTGGTACACACTGTTTTTTCCTAAATAATTGTTCTTTTGGTACTTTCAGCACCAAAATATAAAAACCCCAGGTCTTCTATATTCTTGTGACAATATTATATATTCAGTTCAAACACTGCCATTGTAATGTAAACAGATATAACTTTTTATGATTTGACTTTTGTTTGTGGCTAATAGTAGATACCTAATAAATAAAGTGTAGCATGTTTTAACATAGATATTATCAGCATATTCACATCAGTAATGTGTGTACTCCACACACATTTTTAAAAGTTCTCTATATTTATTTAGAATTTATTATATATTGAATAGTCCAGTGACAAAATGAATGATTTGCAAATGCATTTCTCCCATTGTATGACATGTTTTTGCATTCTCTTTTAAGTAATTTATACTTTCAATGACTGATAATTGGTCTTGCTTTGGCAAGTTATAGTTTGAGGTTTTGTCTAAGAAATCTGTTTGGTTTTTTTTTTTTTTTTGGTAGTTTAAAAAATTTAAAATTTGTTTTTTTGTGATTGGAGAGATGACTCAGTGGTAAGAACACTTGCTGCTCTTCCACAGGTACTGGTTTCAGGTCCCAGCCCCTACATGGTGACTCACAGTTGTCTATAAATCCAGTTTTAAGGGATTCAATGTCCTTTTTATGCCTCCACAGGCATCAGGAACGCACATGGTACATATACATGCACATAAGCATACAGAAGCACTTGAGTGCACACACAATCACACACACACACACACACACACACACACACACACAACTTTCTGCTTTTTATGCTAAGAAATATGAAGGTTTTGAAATTTTCTTTCCAGCCACACAAATGCTGGCAAAACACAAGACATTCTTGATTCAGAAACATAATTCCTGTTATTCATAGAGAAAGAGGCATAAGCAGGAACAAAGTTCTCCAATATCAGTCCAGACCCAATAAGATCATGCATGTGTTTCAGTAGGCCAAACCACACATGAGTTCACTGATCTGAAAACAGCCTTTATTTGAGGCTCTCTCTATATTTCACTCTATTCT
>CAJQZJ010000249.1:101348-113848 GCA_907164525.1 Lophiomys imhausi | reverse complement strand
TATTTTTACATGTCACATACATTTTTATTCTTCAAAATGACAATCATACAGAAGATATTTAAAAAGCAAGGAAATCCTCATATTTGAGAAAACACATGGCATAAAGGACATTGTGCTAAATGAAATAACCCAGACACATAAAGAAATTATTTTATAACCTCACATATGCTTAGATCTTAAGAAGCTTTGGAGAGCAGTAGTTGTCAGGATCTGGGGTATAGGAAAGTAAGATGTTGGAGTTAATTTCTGACAATAGACTGATGAATGGCTTTTGTGAAAACATTAACAAGGTACATAATTCAAAAGTTGAATATATAACATCTTCAAAAATTTAATATTTCAAAATCAAACAAGGTTTTAACTTTTGTCAGCAAAGATAAATAAATAACAAAAAATAATTTTCCTGGAAAAAGTACCCTGCTTATACTGGAAGTCTATATTTGAGATTTTGTGTTTGGAGTGACACCAGTTACACTGTAGTCTGATATTTTTCCTGCGATAGTGAGGTAGCCAGTTGAACAAGCACTGGAAAATGTGATGGAGTGTACTGAGTGTGTGGCTTTGTTATTGAGGTTTCTGGAGATCTTCTGTGATGCAGTGCCCAGATACTTTGAGTCTTAGGAAAATGATTGGAGACAATTCAAAGAACAGCAGTGAATGTGTAGCTTTATTAAAAGTAAGAAAACAGGGAGTCCTATATAATGGAATAACCACCAATCACATGCATCTACAACCCTGACTTTTCTTTCAGGTTATTTTTTTATGGATGTACACAGAAGGAGGAGTCAGTTCCAGAGGAGAACTAGATGGAGCCTTACTTCTCACCTAGAAGGACAGATATATCAGCTGTTAAGGCAACTTTGGATGATACATACAGGTATGTGTCATATATCCAATAATATTGAGCAAATGTATCCATCAATGAACATATACATGAGACAGTAAATAGATGAGCTTTTTCTGACAGGCCACTTCAGGGCAGCTTGGCCTTGAAAGCAAGCCTTGAATTCAGTGTGTACTGAATTTCCTACCATCTCTCAAGATGCATCTGAACACTAATTACTGACAAAAGAGAAAACGCTGGATATTGCTTTTGGGGAAGATTTGTGTGTGTGTTTCCTCTTGAGGATGTGCTGTCATTTGAGCTTTTGATCTTAGCCATTCTGACAGATGTGAGATGGAATCTTAGAGTCATCTTGAGTTGCATTTCTCTGATGATTAAGGATGTTGAGCATTTCTTCAAATGTCTCTCAGCCATCAGGAATTCCTTTGTGAATTCTCTGTTTAGGTCTTTCCCCCATTTTTTAATTGGATTATTTGGTTTCTTGGCATTTAATTTCTTGAGTTCTTGTAGATTTTGGATATTAGCCCTGTGTCAGATGTGGGGTTGGTGAAGATTTTTTTCCCAATCTGTAGGTTGCCGTTTTGTTCGAATGACAGTGTCTTTTGTCTTACAGAACTTTTCAGTTTCATGAGGTCCCATTTATTGATTATTGGTCTTAGGTCCTGAGCTGTTGGTATTCTGTTCAGGAAGTTGTCACCTATGCCAATGAGTTCGAGGGTTTTTCCCACTTTTTCTTCTAGCAGATTTAGTGTGACCAGCCTTATGTTAAGGTCTTTGATCCACTTGGACTTAAGTTTTATACAAGGTGATGGCGAGGGTGTGGAAAAAGGGGAACCCTCCTCCATTGCTGGTGGGAGTGCAGGCTTGTTCAACCATTATGGAGTTCAGTATGGTGATATCTTAGAAAACTCGGAATAGCTTTGCCTCAGGACCCAGCCATACCACTTCTGGGTATACACCCAAATGACTCCTCACTGAATCAAAGGGAGTTTCTTCATCTATGTTCATAGCAGCCTTATTTGTAATAGCTAGAAACTGGAAAAAAAACAGATGTCCCTCAACTGAAGAATGGATTAAAAAACTGTGATACATCTACACAATGGAATATTACTCAGCTGTCAGAAACAATGAAATTATGTAATTTGCAACCAAATGGGTGGAACTAGAGAAGCTAACCAAGATTCAGAAGGATGCACATGGCATCTATTCACCTATAGTAGGATTTTAGCTATATAGTACAGGATATCTATACTACAACCAACACACCAAAGGGAACATGGACATAGACTTTTTTTTTCTTTGTTTGTTTTTTAGTTTTCTCTTCCTGGCAATGATACACTTCTCACTGGTGGTACTGCCTTGTAGTCCCCCAGTGTATGAGGAGGATCTTGGGCCTCATATGACTTCTGAACTGGGGCAAGGGACTGTTATGTAGGGACACTCCCCTCCAGGGGAGTGAGATGGAAGGGTTAGGGGGTAGAGGGTGGGAGGGCGGGACTAGGAGGGGTAGAAAGAGGACAATATGATGGAGTTGTAACCTGAAGCAACAAATAAATAAAGAAACAAAAACTCTTGAGGAGAGGCCTCCTTTTGTTACTCTTGTGTCATGATGACCCACGATTACTAAGATTCAGGGACAAATGAGAGCTGAAAGATGAGAAAAAGAAGCATGGGAGGGGTGTTGACGTTTCCTAGTTTTCTTTTTTGTCTTTTTATAGAGCATCAGTTACTTCTGACACTCTAAAAATCTAATATATATATAATTTTTGGTATCAAATCTAAGAATTCTGATGTGTCCTACACCATAATGCTTTCTTTAGTTTTTATGGCAGCTGCATTTTTTTCTTTCTTTCTTTATTTGTTTGTTTGTTTATTTATTTATTCAATTCACATCCCCATCTTAGCCTCTTCCTGATTCTCCCCCCAAAGCACTCTCACTCTCTTCCCCCATTACTCCTTCCCCTTCTCTTCAGAGAAGGGGAACCTCCCCAACCCACCCTAGCCCATCAAGTTACATCAGGATTAAGCATATCATCTTCCACTGATGCCAGACAAGGCAACCCAACTAGGGAAAAGTGATTCATAACCAGACAACAGAGTCAGTACCAGAGACAGCTCATGCTCCTGTTGCTAATGAATCACATCAAGACCAAGCCATCACCCAAGCCCATCAGTTACATATGTGTAAGAGTCCTAGGTACTGTCCATGCATGTTCTTCATTTGGTGGTTCAGTCTCTGAAAGGCCCCATGGGCATAGATTAGTTGACCCTGTTGATCTTCTTGTGGAGTTATTGTCCTCTCAGTTTGCCTCTATCCTTCCCCAAACTCCTCCACAAGTCTCCCAGATCTCAGTATAAAATTTGGCTGTGCATCTCAGTATCTGTTTTGATCTGCTGTTGCGTGGAGCATCTCAAAAGACAGTTATGCTAGACTTCTGTCTGCAAGAATATCAGAGGATCATTAATAGTGTCAAGGATTGGCTCTCTCATGGAGTGGGTTTCAAATTGGGCCAGTCATTGTTAGGCCAGTCTTAATCCTTGCATGTCTTGTATGCAGGGTAAATTTTAGGTGTAAGGTTTTGGGGGTGGGTTGGTGTCACCTTCCCTCAATGGAAATCCTTTGTGGTTATAGGATATAGCCACTTCAGTCTCTGCTAAAGGGCTGAATATGCCCTACTGCTAAGAATCTCAGCTATAATCACCCCATATCCTCCCAGGAGTCTATACTGTCAAAGGTCTCCAGCTCGTCCCAGAGATGCCCCCATCAGTTTCCATTCCTTCTTTTAGCCCTCTCCTCTTACGACCATCTTCCCACACCTGAACTCCACCTTTTTTCCCTTCCACACCCCTTTCCCACCCAATTATCTTTATTCATCAACTTCTGATGTCTAATTTATTTCCTTACCAAATTAAATAGAAAAAAGCATGCAAGGCCTCAAAGCTGCACACACACACACACACACACACACACACACACACACACACACACACAAACACACACACAGGAAACTATGAACCTGGGAACAGAAGAGGAGGCTTTCCCCAGGTTGTCCATTCATTGCAACTAACCAATCTTTATGACTTATTTATAATGTATGTATGTATGTATACAGTCCTTATGCATTTTTGCACAAGTAGCATTATATGGATTTAACAGGTTATATTTAAGAATATATATGTACATACATAATGCATGTAACAATAATGAGAAATAGGCCAATAAATTGAAGAATGGGAAGTGGGGTGGAAGAAGGAAAGGGATGAGAGAAATATTAAATTCTATTCTCAAAATAAAAGTTTTTAATTTTTTATTTGTTCAACTCATTTCCTAAATGCAACTTATAGTTTAAAGAGAGACATATATAGTAGAATTGTTAACAAAGAAAAATATCAGAGAGTAATGAGTTAAAAAAGAGCAGAATTAGAAAAGAAAATGAGTGTACATGAGCCACCGATGCTCCCCAATACAGAAAAGAGAGTAATGTTAAACAGCACTTATACCATTCTATGTGATATTGTAATGTATTGTAGTACCTAAGAGAAAGAGGTGTGAACAGCTAAAATGACATGTATATATCTATCCAGACATTTATCCTGCTCATCAAGGGAGTCCACAATTGCACCTGTAACTACTTATTTGATACACAGGTGGTACAGTCTATATTTACAGGAGTGTCTGGCAGCCTAAAGACTCTTTGTTGTAATGAGTAAAAGCCATGGTGATTATAGGCACATAAAATTAAAAAGAAGTCATTTTTTAATTCTTCTCACTCCCATCTGTTAGGTTCCTCCTTCTCAGGTGTATTTAGACAGGCAGATGTGCAATCTGGGAATCCATCCAAGCTCATTTTAGTTTCTTCCTCTTTAAGAAAAGAAACCCATCCAATAATATCTTCTGAAAACAATTTTATCTCTGCCTGTATTCTGTCCAATCTGTGATTATACTTTGGTCTCTAATCACAGCATGTGGGTCTAAAAGCATTAACACTGGGCTTTTCTTTCCTCATACTAGACAGCGCTGTCTTGGGGCTGCTCTCAGTCTTTCTTCAGAGAACCATCTTCAGCTATAATTGTGGGCCTCAGGATGACAGCAATGACCAAAGGAAATTTACAGTTACATAAACTTCCCTATTATCTGTCCCTTTGGAAACCCAGTGGTGACCACAGCCAAATAGTTTGCATAATTGACATAATAAAAAGTTTAGTTCTTTTTTTTAACTAACTAGAAACTGTTTGAATGATTAAATAGGTGAAAGTCTATCACTAAAATGATCATTGCAGGAGCAGGCCAGGGAATGGGAATGGATTAATGCTTTAATTTTTCTTTTTTTATAATCTGGGGTATTAACAAGGGTAGTCTTTTTATTTATTAGTAACTAAATTAATACATGTTCCTGAGTGCCCCAAAAGACACACAATGAACTTACAAAGATCACAAATGAATTAGGCAGAATGGGCATGTGATTTCATTCAACAGCATGTTTTAAATATATTACTATACATTTCAACACATAACTATATAAATAGACAAAGATAGATAGGAAGATATATATGTATATTCAAGGAAGAATTGTGGAATCAGTTATTAACAAATTGATAATAATGTTTATTATAAAGGCTACAGGATGAAATGGTAATTTATAAGTAAATTGGTTAGTTTAGGTTTGTATTATTAATTAGCTATTTATATTTATGAAGAAAATGAAGGTAACTATTGCTTTTGTTTCTTTTTAAAAAATAGTGTTTAAGCCGGGCAGTGGTGGCGCACGCCTTTAATCCCAGCACTTGGGAGGCAGAGGCAGGCGGATCTTTGTGAGTTCGAGGCCAGCCTGGTCTACAAAGTGAGTCCAGGACAGCCAGAGATATTCAGAGAAACCCTGTCTCGAAAAACCAAAAAAAAATAGTGTTTATTTATTTTATGTGAGTGTATTTGTCCAGGAGAGAGTGGAGGTCAAAAGAAGATGTCTTATTCCCTGGAGCTGGAGTTAAAGATATTTCTGAGCCACATTTAGGTGTTGAAAAGAAAATGTTAGTCATCTGCAAGCTCAGTAAGTACTATTAAACACTAAGCTATCTTTCCTGATTACTCTTATTTCTTAATATAATTTCTGCATCCCAAATTAATTATATTTGACTTCATTGTTATAGTATTATGAGCAGTGTACCTTTACCTAAGCAAAATGTAAGTGTTCAGAAAAAAAATGGTTGAACATTAAACTCTTTTATTTTAAGGACCTTGCCATCAATGACTTAATGATGCTTGAATTACTGAAAATAATGATCAGTCTACGTTTGAAGAGGTCAATTGAATGTGCTTAAATGCTGCAGCAAGTGGTGTCATGGAGTGGAGGAGAGAAGGCATTTCCAGGGGGAATACACAAATAAAAATAAAAAGATTAACTGTAGGTAATAGCTGCTAGTTAGGAAGTTGTCCAATTTATTGCTGATGGCTAGATTTTTGTGACATTCCTTTTACAAGCGCAGACTACAAACTCAGTTTTGGCAAATTTGATCTATTTTGCCATGACTCAGAGGTGTTGAGTTCTTCTCGCCACTAAAATAAGCCAGGAGGTAACCCAAAGAATTAACAGTTAATTCTACAGAAGGACCGTAAACCAAGTGCTGATTTATTATTTTATAAATATTATTATTATTTTAATTTGTGTATATGTGAGTGTATGCCATGTGAATGTAGATAAGCAAAGCGATTAGACTGGGTCAGATTGCCTAGAGCCAGAGTTACAGGCAGTTTGAACTTCCTCTTGTTGGTGCTGAGAACTGATCTTGAGTGCTCTGGAAGAACAACAAAAGCTCTTAACAGCTCAGCCATTTCTCTTGCCCAGATCCAAGTGCTCTTGCCCACTTGCTCTCATCTTCATAATTAGCTATTAATGAAAATCTGTTGTGCTAACAGCAGGAAGTAATTGCAAGATGTATATGTATACTACATTGCCTCAAATAAAATAATTGTAACAAACTTTATTAAGATACATTGATGTTACTTATAATAACGCATAATTGATCTATTTAGTAACACCAATGGATGAACTAGAGTCATTTCTGTTTAGTTAAAAGCAATGGGTGCTCTTCATAGAACCTGTGTTTGTTTCTCAGAACCTGCTTGGCAGCTGACAACTGTCTATAACTCCAGTTGCTTTTGAGCCCTGTGAATGACTCAGGAAATCTGTATTCTAGGAGGTCTGTGCAGGACTTACTGTCAGGTTGGCTAGCCCGCCACTTATCTGCCCCAATTGTTCTATAGTTGTATCACCTATGGGCGAGACTTTGTGACCTTCAAAGGTACTGCTTTCAGAAACTTGTAAATTTTGTTTACTTCTTGAGATTTTGTTATTACATAATATTTTTATTTATTCCTCTCACACAATGCAATGTCTTTTGCATATGATTGAATTTCATACAAATTTGATCAAACTTATAAATTCTAATTTTTCCCAGATACTCCCTATCTTTCTTCCCATTCTACTCCATATACTCTACCTTTTTCTAATTTTTGTTGGTTTACTTGTCCTGGATCTATGGCCTACCTTTGAGTATGGTTGATATGCCAGGTGTAACTCCATAAATCAATCAATCAATCCATAAGCCTCACTTCCCCTTTCTCAGCAGCAATGAAATATAAAAACTCCTCAGGGAAGGGTGTAACTGTAGAAGTAATTAATTTATTTACCACTATTTATATTATATTTAATTGGTTGGTGGTGTTAATTCTTAACTCCCCCATTATAAATAATCACACAGACCCCTGACAGATTTTAACACGCCTTAACCTGAATTGAGCAATCTTAGCCCATCTAAGCTAGCTCATTCTATTCCCCAGATATGATCCCATATATACACACATCCCTGGGCTATTGTTCTCCGTGCAATGCCTGTGTTCCAGGCCATGTGGAATGAGGTTCTTTTCTCAAACCCATGGCCTATGTGCTCCTTCCTGCTGTGGCTTCTGTTGGGGTAGTGTTAAGCATTCTAAACGTTAATTAATTGGTCCTGTTTGCTGTCTGTTACTTATATTGGTTAAATAAAATGCTGAGGCTTGAGATTGGGCAAAGACAGAGAAAAGTGGGACTTCCTGGGATTAGAACAGGAAGTCTGTGCTTTAGACAGAGAATTAATTCATTCCAGCCAGCAACAGGAGGAAGGAGGCACACACCATGGGATAGAAAAAGAAACCTCATTCCACATGGCCAGGAACATCGGCATATCGTGGAGAATGGCAGTCCAAGGGGACGTATGTATATATGGGGTCATATTTGGGTAATAGAATTAAGAGCTAGCTTAGATGGGCCAGGAATGCACAACTCAGGTCAAGGCTTGGTAAAATCCACGTGGTGTCTCTGTGTATTCATTTATAACGCCTGCTTAAATATTAACAATTGCCGAACTAATTAACAATAATATAAATACTGTTTAAATAATTTAATTAGCCATATTTTGTTTTACAGGCTTCTTCTTTACTACCTGGGATACTCTCTGTCTGCCCCAGAAGCCCTCCAACTTTGCCCTGCCTACCTTTCCCTCTGCTCAATCACAGGCCTTAGCATTTTATTAAAGCCAGTCAGAGACAATGGCTAGAAAGCAAGGTAACACAGCATTACTTGATGTACAGCAAGCAGGGCTTTTGGAGCAGCTTCATTAACATTTAGAACATATAACATCACTGCATCATGTAACTCCTAACCATCTCCCGTCTCTAGTTTTTCATGGCTTGAGCCTATGTAGGTCTTGTACATGGTGTCATGTACAAGACCATGTCTGGAAAATCTGTTACCTTGAAGTTATCTACCCCTTCTGACTCTTATAATTTTTCCACAGTCGCTTCCATATAGAACACTCAGCTTTGAGAAGGAGGGGTATTGTGGTTTGAATGAGAATGACCCCCATATGCTCATATATTTGACTGCTTAATCCCAGGTTGCTGAAACAATATGGAAAGAATTAGGTATTGTAGTTTTTTTGGAGGAATCTGTCAGTGATGATGGACTTTGAGATATAAAAAGCCCATAAAAGGCCTAAAGACATTTGAACAAATCTTAGTTACCATTCTATTGTTTTTAAGGGACACTGTGACCAAGGCAACTTTTATGAAAGGATGTATTTAATTGGGGCCTTGTTTATAGTTTTAGTTAGTTCATTATTATTATGGAAGGAAACAGACAAGCATGGTATTGAAACAGTAGCTGAGAGCCTATATATCCTGATATGCAGGAAGATAGTCAGTCTTTGGGTCTTTTATGGGCTTTTGATATCTCAGTAACTAAGACAGAAGTGATATAACATTCCATTTAGGCCTAGGCCTTCTTAAGTCTCTTATTCTATGAACACTGAGCCATTTTGGCCTTCTGTGTTTATTCTCATCCACTGAAAGAAGCTTCTCTGATGAGTGTTGAGTAATGTACAAGTCTATGGTACAACAATAAGTAAACAGGAATAATTTTAGCACTATGTCTTTTTAGTGGAGTAATAGTAGTAGGATTTTTCTCAGTGTTCATGAACTATTCTGCCTCAGGTTCTTGATTTCATTGACAGTGTCATGTATGGATTTCATCACCTTGAGCAAATCTTGAATCCAGTTAAAAAATTGTGATTGGTTACTCCCATAACATTTGTACCAGTACTACACCAGTGGGCATATCTTGCAAAGCTTTATTGTACCTCAAAAGATTCACAGCTAGGTGACATTGATAAAGACTTTTCTCCTCCAGTGGTGTATATAACATCTTCTAGCACTTTTAAAGCTAGGTGGTAGAGATGTAGTATCTAGATAACAGCTAGATTTCTCCATGTTCTATATCATAGTTATACAGTATCTCGAACAATAGAGATTTATTGTCAAGTTATGGAGGATAATCCATAGACTACCAAACATTATTGGCTATTTTTTTCTGAAATATTTATGAGGCTGTTTCCAGATGGACTACTTCAATTTGGGAAATGTTGTTACTCAATAAGTATTTACTATCTTAATGGGATTCTGGAATTCAATAGACATTTCAGCCTTAATAATTCTATACTCATTGCCACACCCAATGTTTAATGTATCAAATCTCAGTTTTCTCATGTGAACATTCATAAAATAGCATAACTGTAAAATAAGTGAGAGTAACAATTCTAGGGGTAGAGAAAACAGTTTTACCTGAAGAATGACAGTTAGTAAAATAGAATGTGAAAATTATATAAAAATCATTTAAAAAGCTGTGGTATTTTAGTTTTCAGTCCAGATTTTAATAATGTGTTTGGATGATCACTTTCCAAAGTTCTTATTTTTCTTTTTCATATACATACTATTCCAAGTATCTGGATTATATCATAGATATTAATTGGTCATTATAGGTATCAGGGTTAGTTTTAATAGCTCTTTCATTATTTACTTATTAATTTTAACATTTCAGTTATAAATTTAAATTTATATTTTGAAAGGTGTAATTTATATATTATTACCTATGGGCTCTGCTCTATTTCTCTGAGGAACACTGATTTTTTTTTGTTGTTGTTTTTTGGCAGTGATTTGTCTTAAACCAAATATTAACCTAATCACACATATAGGTGGATTCTTTGAATGATTTTTTTTAATGCTTTATAAAGAGCAGATTGCTTATAGACCTGCTGAAAAGAGCTAAACAGAGAATTCACAAAGGAGAAATTCCTAAAGGCAGAGAGACACTTGAAGAAATGCTCACCATCCTTAATCATCAGAGAAATGCAACTCAAGACAACTCTAAGATTCCATCTCACACCTGTCAGAATGGCTAAGATCAAATGCTCAAATGACAGCACATGCTGGTGAGGGTGTGGAGAAAGGGGAACTCTCCTCCATTGCTGGTGGGAGTGCAGGCTTGTGCAACCACTATGGAGGTCAGTCTGGCCATATCTTAGAAAACTTGGAATAGCTCTGCCTTGGGACCCAACCATACCACTTCTGGGTATACATCCAAATGACTCCTCACCAAATCACAAGGAAGTTTCCTCATCTATGTTCATAGCAGCCTTATTTGTAATAGCTAGAAACTGGAAACAACCCAGATGTCCCTCAACCAAAGAATGGATTAAAAATCTATGGTACATCTACACAATGGAATATTACTCAGCTGTCAGAAACAATGAAATCATGCAATTTGCAGCCAAATGGATGGAACTAGAAAAGCTCATCCTGAGTGAGCTAACTCAGACTCAGAAGGATGCACAAGGCATCTATTCACTTATAGTTGTATTTTAGCTATATAGTACAGGATATCTATACTACAACCAATGCACCAAAGGGAACACCATAGACTTTTTTTGTTTTTGTTTTTGTTTGTTTGTTTGTTTGTTTTTTTCTCCCTGTCATTGAGACACTTTTCCCTGGTGGTACTGCCTTATAGGCCTCCAGTGTATGAGGGGGCTCTTGGTCCTCATTTGACTGCTGAACTGGGGCTGGGGAATGTTATGTAGGGACACTCCACTCCAGAGGAGTGGGATGGAAGGGTTAGGGGGTGGAGGGTGGGAGGGTGGTACTGGGAAGGGTGGAAAGAGGACATTATGATGGCGATGTAACCTGAAGCAATAAATAAATAAATTCAAGAAAAATTAAAAAAAATTAATAGGCAGTTAATGTTTGCTTGGGGATAGTGTCCCTTTAGTTGTATTCCTATAAGTGACCCCTAATTAAACTCATCAGTTTTATTTATCAAGCTAGATGTAATTGAAATACTTTCTTTTTCCCATTGTCTGTGTTATATCTAGGACAAAGAGACATTTTTGTCTCCACAGCAAAATCTGACCAAAATTATTCTTAACACTTTTTCATTAATCAAATAATTAATTTGTGTGAATACATGTAAACCATTCTTCGTAGGCACCCAAGTCAGATTGGTATTTTGAAATGACATCAGCAATTTTCATTTATTGTAGCACTATTCATAGTAGTCAGATTGTGAAAATGTGTCTATCAACAAATGAATAAATGACAAAAAAGCATCAGTACAGACAAACAGCATAGTATTCAGCCATGAAAAGACCATGAATGCTGTTTTGGCAAAAACATAGATGTGATTGAAGACCATTTTCTGACCTAAAATTAGCTAGCCATAGAAATACATGTACCAGTTGATCTTACTCGTGTGGAATCTAAAGCACTTAATCTCATACATATTTAGAGTAAAATTGTGGTTATCTAAGGCTGGGCAGAGTAGATAAAGTGCAGATATGGTAAAACCAATCAATAGATACTGTTGCAATGAGTCATAAGACTTCCTTAGTGATGTTGCTATAGAGTGAGACTGTGGTATGATAAAAATGTACTGTACATTTTAAAAATTTAGAAGAAAGAATTTCCAATAATTTTTATAATAACAAAATATAAAGTGCTAAAGGAGAACTATCTTTAACCTAATTTAAATACAAGATAGTAGAAACATATTTGGAAACTTTATATGTCATATGAATATGAATACTTTTATAATTTAGAACTTTCTATGAGTGCTGTATTTTGCATCATTTATCTCCTTTCTCTCCTCCTTCCAACTCTTCCTATGTTTTCTTATTCCTGAACTACATAGCCTATTTTCTTTGATTTTTGTTGCTACACACATATATCTGCAGTTTATACACAGTACACACACACACACACACACACACACACACACACACACACACACAC
>CAJQZJ010000249.1:5939-85845 GCA_907164525.1 Lophiomys imhausi | reverse complement strand
GAATTTAGTAATAAATAAGTGTTAAATAATAACTAAAAAGTTCGATTACAGGGGCCTTCAGCAATATGGTCTTACCTTCAGTTTCTGGGGGACATTGAAGCACAATGACAATAGCAGTTGATTTGGATTCTTGGGGTGTGTCCTGATCAATAACTTCAAAGATTGTCATACACATACATACATTATACGTTTCAATTAAAATAACCCAAATTTATACTGGATAAGTAAAATACTCTGTGTAAGTGAGAAATAACTATTTTATATTCTCGTGTTAAAATTGATGGCTAAGATTTCAGCAGAAGTTTATATAACACATGTAGAAACTTTTAAACCAACTGCTTTATTTGAAAGAGCAATAAAAATTTGCCAATTCTCAATTCCTCCTATTCCTTTTTTTTTAGATTTTCTGAGACAGAGTTTCTCTGTATAACAATGTCCTGGAACTCACTCTGTAGACCAGGTTGTTCTTGAACTCACAAAGATCCCTCTTCCTCTGCCTCCCCAGTGCTGGGATTAAAAGCATGCCCCTCCATGCCCAGCTTCTTTTCCTATTCCTAATGGCTATTTCAGATTTGACCCCACAGGATTCTGTTGTCTGTCTGCATTCCAGAATGATAGTGTCCTGCGAGGCATTTTTCTTTGCAATGTGAGTTCTTAGATGTCCTTGTGAGAAATTCTTCCCATCTGTGCTTCTTCATTGTGCTAATGGGGATTATCATGCTGGTCCCTCTGCACTCACTTCTGTCACTGGGAGTAATGGATACACAGATAAAACAGACAATATCATTGTATAAAATAATTAGTAGCTTTATAGTCATTCAGACCCTAATTACTGAATTTACCTTGAGAGAAATTTAAAATATTTAGAGAGAATGTATCTGATAGATATTGGCAGTGCTGATTTCTGCACACCTGTCTTAAAATTGAAAAAAAAAAGTTAAAAATAAAGAAATTGCTTTTCACATGTGATTTTCATAATTTTAAAAATTGATATTATATTTAGTGAGCACTCCTTAAAATATTTTAATTTATCTTTTGACAATGCTTTATAGGTCAATAATGCATTTTGATCATATTTGTCTGTCATTATGCTATCTTCTCTCTCACTGTTGGTGAGTCTTCTCTTTTCTGCAAAAAGCCTTTCTTTCATGGCTTTTGGTGTGTGTGTGTGTGTCTGTATGTGTGTGTCTGTCTCTCTGTCTGTCACTCTGTATCTCTGTGTGTTTGTGTGTCTGTCTGTCTGTGTATTGGTATATGTATGTGTCTCCGTGTGTGTCTGTCTGTCTGTCTATGTCCACAAAACTCTCTCTGTGTCTGTGTGTGTGTGTTTCTGTGTATGTCTGCCTGTCTGTGTCTTCATGTCTGCCTGTGTGTGTATGTGTGTGTGTGTGTGTGTTTGTGTCTGTCTGTGTCTGTGCCTGTGTGTTTCATTGAGTACTAAGGATTGCTTGTTTAAGCATGAATAAGAGAATGATGGAATGTAGAGGGACAGAAAGAGACTTTAGTTAATTTATGAGTAGTCATAACAAAAAAGAAAATGACTTCAACATCCAGCAACTATTTGCTGCTAGTATGTCACTAGGGGAGAACAGGACCTCATGACTATTTTCCACATACATGATTTAATGTTGAAGGCCTAATTTTGTGTAAGTCTTTTGCAAGTAACCACAACTATTGTGACTTTATGAGTGCATCAGCTACCTCTGCCCAGAAAAAAAGCATTTCACAGCACTGCTTCTCATGCTGAGATTTCCACACTCTTGTTGCTTCCTTCTTCATGATGACCCTGAGACTTGAAAGGTGTGCTATAGATGCTCCACTGTAGACTGAGCACTCATGAGTCACTCACCCATTCTCAGCACTTTGAGCAGCTATGTGGTCTTCATAAGTTGCCACAGACTGCTAAAGAAGCTTTGCAGGCCAAAGATGACACCAGCACTAATTTACAGGCCTAAAGGTTAATATTTGACAGGCTATTTGATATTGCCTCCATTTAGCAAAATGGCAGCAATAAGTTCCCCTCTAAACTCTATGACATATATAGTCATAGGCTTTTGATCTAGATTACAAGATCAAGCAGGGCATTCTTCAAGTGAAAGCAGACCTCTAATACAGTCAGAAAGTGGTAAGTTATACCATAACACTATGCCTTATAATATAGTTTGTTTTGTTGGTCACAGTGATGACATGGAGTGTCCACAGTTAGATATAACTATCCATTCCTCTTCCCATTCACAGTCTGTATACAGCATTCAAAGAGTATGAGATGTACCAACCAGAAAGAAGCTTGCATCTCAATTCCAACTTGACCTCTAAATGTCCTATATAACCAGGTATATGGTGTCTTCACCATAAGAGTTGTCTTAATCACTTTTCTATTTCTGTGAAAATAAACCTTGAACAAGGCAACTTACAAAATAAGGCATGTAATTGGAGCTTGCCTCTGAAACTGACGCAAGACTATGAACAGCATGGCATGGAGCAGGTAGCAGCCAGGCTGATAAGTGTAGCAGTGGCTTGGGAGTTTGGAGTTCACATATGATCTTTTAAATTGCAGGTAGAGAAAGAGACAGACTAAGCCTGGGTTTTGAAATTTCAAAGACTGCCCCATAGTGACACAAGACTTCCAACAAGGTCACACTTATTCGAAAAGACCAGACTTGCTAATTCATCCTATACAGTTCACCAACTAGAAAGCAAATATTTAAACATATAAACATACAGGGGCTATTCATAATCAAATCATGACAGACACTTACTAAACAATTCTGTTGGATATCCTAAAGAAATGATAAGAGCTTATATTATTATGGTGTTCTGGGCCTCCCTGTCCAATAACACCTAAGGAATTATTCCATTTCTGTCACTGGATTTTTGTTCTATACCCTATTCTTCTGGAAGAAGCATTACTCAGCCATCATTTGAAAATAAAAATTAATTGAATGTATAAAGCAGTAGGCTTGCATATAGCATCTCAGTTTAAATGTCATTATAAAACTTATTCATTAATACAGTTTTATAATATATAACCTCATATCAGGTGGTGTGATATCTATAGATTTGTTCTCTCCTTCAAGACTGCTGTTGTTATGTGTCATATTAATGATTCTATATGATTTTTAAAATATATTTTTCTATTTCTGTGAAAATGTCACTAATTTTTAAGGTTTATTTTAATATCATTGGTTAACTTATAGAAGACCATTCTTCACTGTGACAACTCATTTTTATAAAGGATACATTTTGAGCATACCACCTTTCCATTGTTGATTGTGCAATACTTTCCTTTCTCAGTTTGGCTTATTTTGTCAGTAACTGTGCTACCCTATAGACTGATGTGGGTGACATGGGTAGTTTCTTAAGAGTTTTCTATACACAAATATGTATATATTATATTTCTGTGCTTTACTTAAAATGCATTCATTAATGTTTCCTTATATTTAGTTGATAGGCTTTTAAATTTTCTTGGATGAATTTATTTCAAGTTGGTTATTTACTCTTTATTGGTGTGATTAAATGGCCACAACAAAAAAAAGATTTATGAAAGAAATAGTTCATTTTGGCTTACGGGTTCAGAGGGAGAGTCCATAATGTTGAGAGAGACATAGCAGGAGGCAATAGGATCAGGACAATAGATATCACATCTTCACCCACACTTAGGAAGCAGAAAGTGGGATGAAGTGGGATGAAGTTATAAACTATCAAAACCCAGCCAAGTGACTTATGTCCTCCAGAAAGTCTGCACATCATACAGGTTCTGTATCTTCCCTAAGCAATGCCATCAACTGGAAAATATTTATGCAAATACACGAGGCTATAGAGGATATTTCTCATTCAAGCCACTATATTAAATATGTTTTTTTCTTGTCCTTTATTTTTCAGGGAACTATCCAACATTAAACATTGATATTGATGATAACAATGGATCAATCTTCAGTGTCCTGTCTTATGTGATCTTATTTTATGAACTTGTATTACTTTTATATAAATTTTTGAAAAATGTTATGAATTATTTTTGAATATTGTCAAGTGTTATTATAGCAATAGTACATATGGTATTAATTTAAAATATGGAAGGAGAAAGACCACTGACAAAAGTCATCATACCCAAATTAGTTAAAGCAAGCAGTTAATTAAAGCGAGCTTTTTAATATTTTCACTCATGTACACAGGGAGTGGGAGTTACCTCCTCTTAAGGTGAGGTTGGAGGGGACAGCCTTGAATGTTAGCAAGACAGGGGTATGAGGTTTCCAAATGAGGAACTTGCAAGGCAAAATAGGCAGGGTTACAGGATTAGAACATCATAACAAGGTAGTCCTTCCTGAAAAAAAAGACAGGGTTGTAAGATAGAGAAAAGAAGGCACTCATGTTGGCCATTTAATATTTTGAAATAAAGACAGGATTGTAAGATAGTTATAAACAACTTTTTAAACAAAGACATGGTTGCCATTCCTGGAACTGGCAGTAGAGAACCATTTGTAGTCAAGGTTACAGGTGGATTATAGCCCAATCCTTGAGAAACAGAGGTTTAATTATAAACAGGACTGAATGTAGTTTGTCTTTACTATGTGTTCTAAACTTAAGATAGAGACAGGCTGGTTCTTCACTGATTGCATTTATTTTTCCTTCATTATTTTATTGTAGTAAAATTACATTTACTGACATGCATGCACTCAAAATGTATTTGTATTTGGCAGAAAAAAATACATTTGTCATATTTATGGACAATCTTTTAAAGCTATCTTTTTATAAAATTTTTTTAGGGTACTTTTTCTCTGTTTACCAGGGATATTGGCCTTTAATTTTCTTTTCTTGCAGTTTTTCATTTAATCTCATCATTTGACTGTTGGTGGCTTCTTAAAATGGACTTAGATTACTCTAAACATTTAGTGAATTTTTATGTCAGGAAGTTCAGTGTCTCATGTTCTTTCTTTGTACTACTCTTTGGCTCTTTGGCATTTTTGTAGCTCAATAACAATTTAAAAATATTTCTTGTTCTGTAAAAAATATTTGCTGTTATGGATGACATTGAATGTGTAGATTTATTGTAGTATATATATTTTAACATTGTGAATACTTCAATCTAAGAACTCAGACTGATATCCCATTGTTTTATGTTTTCACTATATAGCAGATGAGGACTCCATCCTAGGTCTGAGGCCAACCCTGTGAGCAACCTGAGGCTGTGAAGACAATACCAAGAAATCCAGGAATGCAAAAGCCCCAAGATGTTCTCTCAAACTTTTGATTGCCTGTAGAAGGAACAAACTATGGTCTTTGCCTTTAAAAGTAGCCCTGTTCTTCTAGTTGGGCATCAGTCCAAAATATGATCAAGAATAAGGATGGTGCTGACTAATTACAATTGGACAGAGTCTGGGAAATCTCTGTATTTTCTTACCTTGTTACAATGAATATGGATATTGTTTATGTTTTATAAGCTCTATTTGAGATCTTTTATATCTTTAAAATGTTCTTAGATATTCTGATAAATACTGTTAACAAGATGTTTTTGTTTTATTTATATTTAAATAAATATGCACAAAAATGCTGGTTTTGCATTTTTTATTTATTTTCTGCACCTATGCAGTATTTGATTATGTGTTTTAATGACTGTCTTTTAAATCTTTTGAGTTTTCAGTATATACATATGATCATGTTACCATCAAAGTAACAATTTGACATTATATCTCTCAATTGGCTATCCCATTTCTTCTTTTTGCTTGAATGTTATAGATAGGACTTCATTACAAAGCACATATAAAAATTATGAAGTAAAACATTTTTGTTATATTCCAGACCTTACAAATCAGATTTAGAGTGCTTTCCATTCAGCATGGTATTAGTAACAGGTGTCAACAGCAGTGACATTAGAATATGAAGTTGCTCAGCTCAGATGTTACTTAATGTTTCCTTTCTTTCGATTTCTAGTGGTTCTGTCATAGTAGTCAGATCAATTTTGTAGCACGTAGTCATGGATAAAACATACGGAGAATGGCAATATTTTGTTGCATTAAAACAGTTTACAAAATATAGTCAATCGAATATATAAAAATTTTATTCATAAATAATAATTAACTAAATAATGTTTCTTATGTTTTCTAAAATGATTTTATAAGTATATAAAATAACAAGATTAGAATTTAATTTTATTTCCATATAAATAAAATGAGGGGAAAATGTCAATTTATTTAACTGCTTCTTGTTTTTCTTCTTTTTGCAAACGTAATTATTTGAAAAAATGTATAGCTTGTACAGTGGGATGATCTTCTAAGTGAGACTTTCTGTGTCCTTGTAGAACTGCAAAAGACACAGGTGCCAGATTTCACTGAGTTCTCAATAAATGGAATCCATAAAAATGAGATTGTTTGCATTCACAGGAAATAACTTTGAAAAGAGTCTATTCATATTGAAATCAAGTCCTGACTAAGGATTTTGTGTTAGCAAAGAATGTTTATTCTGTAATGATTGATGGCCATGTATCCTCATATAACAAAAATCTGAATTAGGCAGCTATGCAATTATGTTAACTCTTTAACTCCAATGACACACTCAATAATAGAATGTGTACTTAGAACATTAGAGTATGCAATCAAATAAATATATTGAACTGTCAATTTAGATTTCTCTATTTAATATGAATAAATGTTTGCAATATCTCAAGAATTTATCTGATTTGAATAAGCAAATAATATATTTTAAGTTTTAAAATTATGTCTTATTTCAAGAAAATATGTGATTATAAGTAGTATTTATTAGTATGTTTTATAAAATATCTCCTAAACAACAACTTGGTGCATACAAAAAAAAATACATAACTGGATTTTAGCCATTATAGTATAGGATAACCATCCTACAATCAATAGACCCAAAAGAGCAGGAACATGGACTTGGTTACCTGTTTGTGAAACACTCCACCCTAGTGGAACTGCCATGTATGCCTCCTGTGCAAGAGGAAGCTCTTAGACCTCAAATGACTAACAAACCGAGGGGGCTGATCCACGGAGGCACCCCACACGGGAGTGGGAAAGGGGTAGAGGGTGGGAGGGAGGGACCGGGAGGGGTGGAGGGAGGCTGTGGCAATGGAAATGTAAGGAAGTAATAAATAAATGTTTAATTTTTTTCTAAAAAGAAAAAAGGGATTATTAATTAAATTAAAGAATGATTTAAGACAATATAAAGATTATATATATTTTGTAGAATAATGTCTCAAGTAGTTTCCCTGCCTCTCCCTGTAAGTGAACTCTAATCTTGTCCTACTATCCCCACCTTGATTTTTAATTATATATGTGTAAATATAAATATATATGTAAACATAAACTGGTACCCATCTTTATTCTTTATATTTTAAATGTTATCTGTCTTTATTTATATATATTTATTATGGTTTTTCAAAACAAGTTCTCTCTGTGTAGCCCTGGCTGTCCTGGAACTCTCTTTGTAGATAAGGCTGGCCTAGATCTCATAGACATGTACCTTTCTACCTCCAGAATTCTGGGATTAAAAGCTTGATCCATCACCACACAGCTCCTTATATTTTAGCATATTTAGGTTCATTACTTTCTTTAGTTTTAAATTCTTGTCTATTCCATCAACCCACTACAAATGGAAAAATTTATGTGAAATCACTATGTTTTAATGGTCTGAGATGTGGCTTAATATGTATCACACACACACACACACACACACACACACACACACACACACACATACACACACAAACTTAAATCCAATCAAGTAGTACTTGATTATTCCTCTGACATTTCTGTCACTATTCAACTGTCAGCATATATTGATAGACCAGTCATTACTGCATCCAACGGAGTTTACACTTAGGTATGAATGATGGCAATTTTTTTTCCTCCTGTAGTGTACAGAGCACATTTCACCCCTATTAAAACTATCAAGTAGGGATTAATATTTCAGATGAGAAGCAGCATTATTTCTCCATGTTTTATAACTCAAGTATGTGGTGTCTTCAGCAATATGGTCAATTTTACTGACAAGGACAGGGAAGTAACCTATAGCAACAACAGAAGCCTCCAATGCATGGTGGTTTGGGGCATCTCAAAGCCATCAGCCTCTCCAAAAGTAACTCATTCCTACACCAGGCTTTTGATTTGTTAGTCTGGTATCTAGTAGGAACATTATTGCCCTATTAGAGGTTAATTACATTTTAAACTCATTTTGTGTATATGGATTATATTTTAGGAAGCTTCTATAATACTACCTTTCCATAATACATTTCAAAAGTCTTTAATGTTGCTTATTTCTCCATTCCCAAATAAAAATAAATTTATTTTCATGTGTCATTAAATTTTTAATTGAAGAAAATGTAAGAAATTATAATCATATCAATAAAGTATAGGGATATGCTGAATAATGACACTAGACCCATGTGTTTCACCAGTTATAAAAAGAAGCTTTAAGTGGAGATATGAAATAAAAATAAAAGCAAAAATAATGCTTCAAATATTATAACAACATTTTTACACAAATTCCCACAAATCTGTGGAACAAAGCAAGAGTTTATAAGTGAGGTTATGTTAAACTAAGAAGCTCTTTCAGAGTAAAATGAATGAAGAGAAGATATAAAACGTAAGATGACTTTTTTGGCAACTATACTGTGGAAAAGATATAATATCTATAAAATGTAAAAGGGACTCTGGAAACTCAAAAGGAAAATGAAAAAATAAGCAGATAAATGAATGTAATTAAAATTCTGAAGTTGAGATTATAAAATGAATTAATAAATTAAAAATTGCAGTAGACACAAGTAGACATTAATCAAGACAATATAGTTTGCAAAATTTCCTCAGTGTTACTAATCATCAGAGATACAAAAATCAAAGCTGCAAGAGCCAGTAAGAATGGTTATTGCAAAGGGCACAATGGTAGTTTAGTAGGTAAGAGCACTTTTTGGTCTTGCAGAAGACAAGAGTTTGATTGTCAACACTCACAAGGTAGCTCACAACCATCTGTAACTTCAGTTTCAGGGATCCACTTCCTTCTTCTGACCTCTGAAGGCCTCAGACATACATGCATATCTAACAATCATATACCTAACATAAAATAATTATAAAAATTCTTTTAAAAAAGTATGATTATTACAAAAGTACAATAGATAAGGTCAGGCTTAGACACTGAGAAAAAAGAAACTATTATACATAATTGGTACAAATATATGTTAATATAGCCACTTGAGTAAAGAGGATATGGATTATGTAAGTAATAAAACTATATTTTTGTTTTTAGATTTATTAAATTCTTAAATTATATGTATGTCTATGTCTCTATGTGTGGATATCCATGAAGGTGAGAAGAGAGGGTTGGATATCACATAATTAGAGTTATAGGGAGTTGTAATCCACCTGACATTGGGCTGAGATTAAAACTCAGAGCCTCTGAAAAGAGTATCATGGATTCTTAAACACTTATTCATCTGTTCACCTTCAATGAAAACACTTGATGTGGTATTCTTATTATGGGGTATACACTTAGAAGAAATTATTTCAAATTTTCAAAGAAACATCTGCCTTCCCATGCTTATTGAAGTAATAGTCACAAAAGATAGCATAAGTGTCTATCAAACAATGAAGAAAATGTGGCTCATCTATTTCATAGAATATTCTCTGAAAAACTATAAAATTCTGACATCTTCTACAGCATGGATAGAAACAGAATTCACCATATTAAGTGAAATAAATGAAGCATGTAAGTGCAAGTAATACATTGTGTTATCCACATATGAATTCTGAAACAGCTAATCTGTAGAAGTTCCTAGTAGAATAGCAGTTACCAGATGCAGGAGAGGAAAAAAAGGAGTTAAAGTTGATTAATGGGTACTAGGTTAGAGTTAGGCAGAAGTAAGGCATTGCAGTATGCTATTTGTAATAGAGTAATTGTATATAGAAATAAAGTATTGAAAAAGCTAGTGGCTTTTCATTTTCACTCTAAAGAAATGATGAATGATTGACAATGTAGATATGATTAGGTTAATAGAAATATTAAATAATAAAACATGAACAAAAATACCACATTTCTGATATGTACATAAAGTATTTTATATGTTGTACTTTTGGAATATGCATCATTATAAAGAGTTGATATTTCTAAATATGTATGTAAGTATAAAATATAGACAAGTCATATATTAAATAGCTAGGAAAAAAGTGGAGCACAGAATTGAGAGTCCTCATCAGGCAATGGCTGTGACCCTGACATTAATTTGAGAAAGGGTTTTTATGAATATAATTGGTTTTATGTAATGAAGCTGTAGTAACATGACCTGTGTCTAAACAGGATGAAGAGACTTGAATACAGCATAACATGGAAGATAGAGGCAAGTGTTAGACTGATGGAATATGCATCACTGAAGAATACCAGAACCTGGAGAATGTAGGGTTTTTCCTCCCCAGAGCACTGGGCAGTACCATGCTTTGTAGGCAATTGCTTTTCTAGGTTTCGGTTTCTGTAACTAGGAAAGACCACAGTTCTATCATTTTAGCCTCTGATTTATTGTGCTTCAATATAAAAGCCTTAGAAATCTGGAGTAGATAACAAATGTACTAGGGAAATAGGAGATGGTTTATTGGTAGAAACTGATATGGTGTCTCTGGCCCACAGGACAGGCATGCTATACCTATAATACTTATGATAGAGACATGGGAATGTAGACAAATTAAGTAGTACAGACTGATGTTTTTTAATCATTATGAAGGCTTAAAAATAACATGCTTAAAAAAATGAAACATATGAATCTACTTCTTTAGATTCATATTAATATTTATTTAATAATTTATTTTTTATTTTTTCAAGTTACATCTCAATCACAATCCCCTCCCTACTCCCCCCTCCAGTCCCACCCTTCCACCCTCCTCCCCCTCAGCCCCACCATCCTCTTCCCTTCTTTTTTTTTGTTTTAGTTAAAGGTATTTCTTTTTTCCCCCCAACAGCTCTCCCTTTCAGTACAAAAAATGGTTCTTTTTCTTATAACTATAAATACAATACAAAACAACAGAAATAAATAGGCCACAATTATAAGAGTTATATGGCTTAGCATACATTCCCAATGTCCAGTCCATATGTATTTGGCACCTGACTTTAACATTCTACTATCTAACCATCTCCATGTGTTTAAAGTTCTATATCTAACTCAGCTTTCATACTAACTTGCCTCATAATTTTAAAAATATCTTCTTAGATCCAGAACACCCTCTTAATTCCTAAACAACTCAAAATTTAACTATGAGACTCTAGCTATCTATTCTTCAACCACCTCAGAGACCTGAGAGGGATAAATATATCTGATTTTATAGGAAGTGCAGGGCCTACAGCTTCCAAAACTAAAAAATGACATACCAGTGGCTGCCTGGACAGTTCCCATTTTCTCTCCATACATTAGAGCATCAATCTTCAGCCATTTGGCTCCATTTCTCTGACAGACATTGATTGTAGAGCAGGAATTATGAAGGACTTACCTTCCCTGTCTTGGCAGAGCTAGGCTGTCGACTTATCTTCTTCCAAGTTTTGTCCTTTTTGGACAGAAGTCTGTCTATAGTTGAAGCAAGGGATTTTTCTTGTCAAGAGAACAGCTTACCACCAATTCAATCATCTCCCACTGGAGATTCTTCGATGCTCATCTTCTAGTTGGAGTAGAATAGGGGGTGCTGTCAGGAGCTGACATGTCTCGATATCAAAAAATCTTAAGTTAAGAAAACATCTTTGAATGCCATATTCTGCAGATCTCTTGAGGTTCTTGCAATATTTGCTTATCTAAATAAAAGAGATAGATAGGGCATCTTCATATTAATATTTTAAGACTTAAAATTTGGTCATTTGACTGCTAATTATCAAATTGACTGCCATGCCTTTTCTTTATATTTTTTAACATTTATTTATTGGTTCAAATTACATCTCAATCATATTCCCCTACTACCTCCCCCTCCAACTCCCACCCTCCTATACTCTTCCCCCTCACCCTCCTATCTGCTTATTTTTTTTAATTTATGGTGTGTCTTTTTTCCCCAAACCTTTCTCCCTTTTAGTCCAATAAAAGGTTCTTTTTCTTATAGTAATAAATACAATAAAAACAATAAGAACAATTAGGCCCCAATTATGAAAATTATAAGGTATAACATGCATTCCCAATGTCCAGTTCATATGTATTTGCAACTGATATTATTATTCTATTATCTATCTCAATGAGTTCAAATTTCTATACTTAACCTAGTTTCCATGCTAACTTGCATGACCAACTTAAAAGCATTTTCTTAGACCCAGAATGTTCTTTTAGTTCCTGAACAACTTAAAATTTAACTGTGAGACTACAACAATCTAGTCTTCAACTGCATCAGAGACTCAAGAAGGATAATTGTATCTGATTATACAGGAAATGCAGAGCCAGCAGCTTCCAAAACTAAGAAATGACAGGCAACTTGCTGCCTGAATAGTCCCCAGTTTCTCTGAATACATTGGAGCATCTACCTTCAGCCTTTTGGCCCAGCATCTCTGACAGACATTAATTGTGAAGCAGGAATTATGAAGGACTTGACCATTTATCTTTGTATATTGATACAAAAATAAGGTTAACTCTTTTTAAGGTATTGTGCCTATGTAATGCTTAAAAATACAATGTGAAATTTTGGTCTTTTGATAGCAACTGTCACAAACTGTCTAGGATAATTAAGAAATGCAAACTAATAGTCATTCAAACATGTCATTCTCTTAGGTACTAGCTTAGTGTATCACAGATGTTTTCTAAGTTAATCAGAAACCAAGCTGCTAAGAGAGAAGCAACATTTGCTTACTCAAATATACAGAGATAGATAAATGATCTTCAAAAACCTCAAGAGATCTGTAGAATATTACATTCAAAGATGTTTTCTTAAGATTTTCTTATATTGAGACTTGTCAGTTTCTGACAGTACCCCCCATTCTACTTGAAGTAGATGATGATGATGAGCATTGAAGAATCTCTCTTTGGAGATGGTTCCATTAGTGGCAAGCTTGTCACTGGAAAAGAGAAATCCTTTGCTTCAACTGTACACAGAATGCTGTCCGAAAAGGACAAAATTGGAAGCAGGTAAGTTGACAGCCTAGATCTACCAAGACACTATTCCATTTCAAAACAGCCTTTCTTTGCTCATCCTCATTTTGAGTGCTAAGAACATTTTCTATTATAAGAATTTTATGTGAATTCAGATAAAATAAATCTTATCACACTTTTCTAGGTGTTTCCTGGTGTACTAATTTTTTTCTATTTTCTTGGGGTTTTTTTGAAAAAAATAAATGTTTATTTATTACTTCCATTTACATCTCCATCACAATCCCCTCCGTGAACTCCTCCCAAGCCCACACTCTCACCCTCCCACCCTCTCCCTCTCCTCCCACTTATCCTACTCCTCTGGTGTGAGATACCCTACATATCAGCCCCCTTCAGTTTAGAAGCCATGTAAGGGCTAAGAGATTACTCTTGTATGGGGCCTACATGGAAACTCCACTACAGCAAAATATCCCACTAACAAGTAACAAAGTCTATGTTCCTGTTCGTTTCAGTCTGTTGGTTATAGGATAGTTGTCCTATACTATATGGTTAAAATTCAGTTATAAGTGAATAGATGCCATGTGCCTCTTTCTGGATCTGAGTTAACTCACTCAGGATGAGTTTTTCTAGATCCATCCATTTGGCAGAAAATTGCATGATTTCCTTCTTTCTTATATTTTTGGTTGTGAGCCTAGCCTTTAATGGCTGAGTCATCTCTCCAGCCTGATTTCCTTCTTTCTAATGGCTGAGTAGTATTTCATTGTGTAAATATACCACAACTTTTTTAATCTATTCATCGGTTGAGAGACATCTAGGTTGTTTCTAGTTTCTAGCTATAACAAATAAAGCTGCTATGAACATAGTTGAGGAGATATCCTTGTGGTTTAGTGAGGAATCATTTGGATGTATACCCAGGAGCAACATGACTGTGTCTTGAGGTACAGCTAGTCCAAGTTATCTAAGATATCACCAAACTGATTTCCATAGTGGTTGAACAAGGTTGCACTCCCAACAGCAATGAAGGAGTGTTGTTCCCCTTTCTCCACAACCTCATCAGCATGTGTTGTCTTTTTAGTTTTTGATCTTAGCCTCAAATTTATTGGTACAGGTAATAACTTTCTGAACAGAACACCAATAGCTCAGGCTCTAAGACCAACAATCAATAAATGGAACCTCATGAAACTGGAAAGCTTCTGTAAGGCAAAAGACAATGTTGTTTGAACAAAACGACAAGCTACAGATTGGGAAAAGATATTTACTAATCCCACTCCTGACAGTGGACTAATATCCACAATTTATAAAGAACTCAAGAAATTAAAAACCAAGAAGCCAAATAACCCAAACAAAAAACGGGGTACAGAGCTAAATCGAGAATTCACAAAAGAGGAAGTTCTAATGGCTGAGAGACACTTGAAGAAATGCTCAACATCCTTAATCACCAGAGAAATGCAACTCAAGACAAATCTGAGGTTCCATCTCAAGGGTTTTTTATATGCTCAGAGAATATATCTTATCATGTTTCTTCAGAATACACTGATTTCAACCAAATTGAAAGTTTCTTTTCTTCCCTTCCTTTTTTTTTTAAATTTTAAGTTACTTAAGGTTAAGGACTATATCTCAAATATTCCAAGCCTCCTAGAAAATCACAATAGTTTTTAGATGACTTGAAATTAGATAACTTTTGTCAGAGAAAAAAAAAACCTTTCAGACAAGTATTTTTTACACAGATCAGAGTTTAATAACTTCTTGCAGTATTAGGTGAATTTATTGACAGCTTTCAGTTCAGTCTGAAATACATAGCTCTTGTTACTATGAATCTTTGACACTGGCATTTAGTAAACTTTTATTTGATGAACTAAGACAGGATTTAGTAAAAGTAGTTTGAACTTATATTTGAGTAAAATAGAATAAGCAAAAAGGAAGGCTACAATATGAGAGTGGGTATCTTGAGAGAGATTAGAGAAAGGTACTTGGTTGGTCCTGAAGGGAGGGTAGGGAAGAGAGGAATTCATGATTTATTTTAATTAAAAAAATAAGCTGTATAAAAGAATAAAAATATAAAAATAATGTGAAATGAGATCTTCTAATGTTTTGCCCACTAGAACCTACCATTTTCATTAAAGGTCTTAAATTTCTGTCATATATTTCTGAACATGTTTATCTACATTTCATGGTTAGTAAAAAACAAAACAGGTTTGAGTAGTTAAAGCGTAGCATGTGCTTATTTGATGGAATCTCTGGCCAGAAGTTAGTTAAAGATGTAAACATTAAATATTGTAGTGAGATGAGGAGTTATTTGACATTTTCATTTGCTCAAACTTGTCTATGTTCCATTTACAAAGGTAACTGAGAACTGAACGAATCATGAAATGACGTCATTCCATTGGTGCATCTGAAATGGTTCCAGTGGATACAAGTTAGTATTCCAAGCCCCATCTACATCTGACTATATCATCAAATCCTTTGTAGTAAAAATGTTCTTTCTGAATGTTTTGATGATGAGTTTAATAAAACTCACAATGTAGATACAGTATTCAGTTCACACTGGATAGTAAAGTAAATTCAAATATTTTTATTGGAGAATGCCAGAACCGGGAGGAGTAGACAGAATACATTGTGATGGAGATGTAACTTGAAGTATAAATAAACATAAAAAATAATAATACTCTGTGTCAAAACAAACAAACCACAGAGTATATCTGTGTAGCTCTGAATGTCCTGAACCTTGCTCTCTAGACTAGGTTGGCCTTGATCTCACGGAGATCCACCTGCCTCTGCCTCCCAAGTGCTGGGACTAAAAGAGTGTGTAACTATGAACCTCCAACTTTGAATTCTCCACTTTTCTCTATGGATTTTCCATCTGTATCTTGTGGGTTTTGTCTTGTCTGTATGTTTGTGTTCCTATCTTGTTTGGTATCTGTCCTTGCTCTGCAGTGTCCCAACAAAGGTCTTTTTTCTGTATCTACTGAACAGTACAGAAAACATCATATGGGAAAGGAATTAAAAAAATAAACCTTTAGCAGAGTTTATTATTTACTCCAATTGACCTCACCCCAAAGCATTAAGCACTGCAAACATATCATTATTAAGTTATATGTACAAATGTTTTCAACACTTATGGTGGACATTTGTTTTATGAGGTCCCTTTTGCTTGGTGTTTTCAACATATTTCCATAACAGATATATATGTACACAGACATTGATCTCTGGGTTGGGTATGGAAGTATACATAAGGCTTACAGCAGTGCACTGAGTTAGATTTTACTTGAGTGATGTAGATGATATATTTTTTTCCTTTTCTAAGTCAACCGGGTGCTGGAGAGATGACTCAGTAGTGAAGAGCATAGTTTGCTCTCCCAGAGGACCTGGGTTTGATTCCAAGTACCCATATGGGGGCTCACAACTGTCTATAACTCCTGTGCCAAGGAACCCAAGGGTCTGTGGGCTCTCCATGCATGTGATGTAGGCATACTTGTAGGCAAAACACCATCCACATAAAAGTCAAAACTGAACATGGTGCTCACATGGAATCCCAGCATTTTCAGGGTGGAGAAAGAAGAATCTAGAGCTCAAGGCTATCCTTAGCTACGTAGAGTTTAAGGGTTTTAAGGCAGAGTTGTCTACTATAACCCAGTCTCAAAAAAAAATTAGAATAAAATAATACAAGTTTAATCGGGGGAGAAAATAAAATCCTTAACATCAAAACAAAGAAAAACAAAAAAACATAATAATAATTGGGCAGGCAGCATGGAAACATTTTGAACACAGGGAAAATAACTACAACATTGCAGAAATATAAAAAATCTGAGCAACAACCTGAGAAGTGCAAACCTGCAGGGTTTTAACCAGTGAACCCAGGGACTAGTTAGGGTCCCAGGGTGGGACTCCTAGACACTCAGGGAAACAGACATACCAGATATGGATCAGAGGCCCTTAGCAGAGGACAGCGGCAGGGGGCACAGGACTGGGGCCAAAAGCAGAGGTCATCAGCATGGGGCACAGACCCAAGGAACAAAACAGAGGCTAGCAGTGTCGGGTAGAAGTCCGGGGACCAAAGTGTAGGCTAGCAGTGTGGGGCAGAGACCCGGGATCCAGAGCAGAGGCCAACTCAGAGTCTGCTGCCCCAGAAGAGGATGCGAGCCACACAAATACTCAACGGGAGCAGCTCCAAAACTCAGATAGGGGAACTCACCAGCCTCCAGAGCACCCAGCTTCCACACCAGCATTCCATACAGAATATCTGCATATTCACCAAGATTTATCTCCAGTGGAGCAGCGGTCTTGGAGGCACACACATATCTGGGCTTACCCAGAAAGGGGTTGGACATAAAGGTCCCTCTACTGAATATACAATCACTTAGAAGAACATTGCACCCAGAAAGGGCGGGCTGCTCTTCCTGCACTGATACACTGTCCCACAGTTCTGAACAATGCAGCGCCTTGGGAAGCAGCCCCAACTGCACAATATAGTGCATCCCAGCTACCTGAGTGCCCAGAATTCACACGTGACTGCAACACCCTAAAGAGGATCGAAAGTGGCACTGAAACTGTCAATAAGACATCAGGAACAATGATCTTAGGGCAACCAGATGGCTAAAGGTCAGCGAAAGAACAAAACTGACAAAAAATCAGGGAACTATGGCTCCAACAAAATTCAGCGAGGTTAACACAGCAAGCCCTGAACATCGCACCACAGCTGAAACACATGAAAATGATGACAAATCAATACCTAGGAAAATGATAGAGTCCTTACAAGAAGAAATTGAATCCCTGAAAGAATATAAAGAATTCTCAATTTTACAAATGAAAGCAATGGAGAATACCATTAGATACCTCCAAGCCAACACACCTCAACATGAACGGGAAAGAGACAAGGCAATGAAAATTTTGAAAGATTTAAAAGATTTGGAGACAAAGACAAGCAAATTGGAACATGAAATGTATAAAGCAAATAAAATTGTTCAAGACTTGAAATTGGAAGTGGAAGCAAAAAAGAAATCACAAGCAGAGACAATCCTGGAGGTGGAAAATCAAAGGAAGAAAATAATAACTACAGATATGAGTATGAAAAATAGGATACAAGAGATGGGAGACAAAAATCACAGGCATGGAAGATTCAATTGAAGAATTCAGAACAACAACCAAAGAAAATGAGAAATCTAACAAAGTTCTCACTCATAACATCCAAGAAATCAATGACTAAATGAAAAGATAGAACCTAACAATTATAAGCATAGAGGAAAGGGAAGACTCCCTCCTGACTCCAAGGTCCAGGAAACATCTTCAACAAAATCATAAAAGAAAACTTCCCAAACCTAAAGAAAGAGAAGCCAGTAAAATGCCAAGAGGCATACAGAACACCACACACATTACATCAGAAAAGAAATTCTTCTTGCCACATAATAATTGAAACCCCAATGTACAGAACAAAGTAAGAATATTAAAAGCTTTAAGAGAAAAAGGCCAAGTAACATATAATGGCAGACCCATCAGAATTACACCTGACTTCTCCTCAGAAACTTTAAAAGCCAGAAGGGCCTGGGCAGAAGTCCTACAAGCCCTGAGAGAACATAGATGCCTGGCTAGACTACTATACCCAGTAAAACTCTCTATCAACATAGATGGAGAAAACAGATATTTCATGAAAAAAAAAAAACAAATTTAAACAGTATCTACCCACAAATCCAACTTTACAAAAGAATCTAGAAGGAAAATTCCCAAAGAAGATAACTACACCTGAGAAAACAGAGGAAACAAAAACTCCACTGCAGCAAAACCAAAAGAACACACAGCCACTACCTACATCAAAATACCAAGAAATAACAACCTTTGGTCATTAATATCCATCAACATCAATGGACTCAACTCCCAAATAAAAAGACACAGACTTACAGAATGGATCCCTAAACAAGACCCATCAGTTTGTTGCTTACAAGAAAGGCATCTCACTAACAAGTATAGACATAAATGGCTGGGAAAAGGTTTTCAGAAAAATAGACCCAGAAACAAGCTGGAGTAGCAATCTTAATATCAAATATAATAGACATTCAACTGAAGTTAATCAGAAAAGAAAGGGAAGGACACTAAATACTCATTAAAGGAAAAATTCATCAAGATGGCTGGATACAAAATTAATTCAAAAAAATCAGAAGCCCCTCATTATACAGAATATACATGGCCTGAGAAAGAAATTAGGGAAACTACACCCTTCACAATAGCCATAAACAATATAAAATACCTGGGGGTAACTCTAACCAAGCAAGTGAAAGTCCTGTATGACAGGAACTTCAAGTCCTTGAAGAAAGAAATTGAAGAGGACATTAGAAGATGGAAAGATGTCCATGCTCATGGATTGGTAGGATCAACATAATAAAAATGGCCATCCTGCCAAGAGCAATATACAGATTCAATGCAATTCCTATCAAAACACCACCACAATTCTTTACAGACCTGAAAAAAACAACAACTTTCAATTCATATGGAATATTAAAATCCAAGAACAGCTAACTCAATCATGTACAAAAAAAAAAAAAAACCCAAAACAGCAACAACAACAAAAAACATCTGGAGGCATCACCATCCCTGATTTCAAGCTATACTACAGAGAAATAGTAATAAAAACAGCATGGTACTGGTATAGAAACAGACCAGTGCATCAATGGAATCAAATTGAAGACCCAGAAATAAACCCACACACTTATGGTCACTTAATTTTTAACAAGGAGACAAAACTGTACAGTGGAAATAGGACAGCATCTTCAACAAATGATGCTGGTCCAATTGGATGTTAGCATGTAACGGAATGAAATTAGACCCATACTTATCACCTTCCACTCTTAAGTCGAAGTGGATCAAAGACCTCAACATAAAGCCCAACACACTAAATCTAACAGGAGAGAAAGTGGGGAGAAAGCCTCAAACTCATTGGCACAGGAGACAACTTCCTGAACAGAACACCAATAGCTCAGGCTCTAAGACCAACAATCAATAAATTGGACCTCATGAAACTGAAAAGCTTCTGTACAGCAAAAGAAACTGTCACTAGAACAAAATGGCAACCTGAAGATTGGAAAAAGATGATCTTTACCAACCCCACTTTTGACAAGAGGGCTAATATCCATAATTTATAAAGAACTCAAGGAATTAAACACCAAGAACCAAATAATCCAATCAAAAAATGGGAAACAAAGCTAAACTGAGAATTTACAAAGGAGGAATCTCTAATGGTCATGAGACATTTGAAGAAATCCTCAACATCCTTAATCATCAGAGAAATGCAACTCAAGATGCCTCTGAGATTCCATCTCACACCTTTTAGAATGGCTAAGATACAAACTGATCTTGAAGAGATGTATATGCTCATAGATTGGTAGGATGCTGGCGAGGTTGTGGAGAAAGGGGAACACTCCTCCATTGCTGGTGGGAGTACAAACTTGTACAACCACTATGGAAATCAGTCTGGCAATATCTTAAAAACCTTGGAATAGTCCTGTCTCAAGACCTGGCCATACCACTTCTGGGTATCCACCCAAACGATTCCTAACAAAACTACAAGGACGTATCCTCATCTATGTTCATAGCAGCATTATTTTTAATAGCTAGAAACTGAAAACAACCCAGATGTCCCTCAACTGACAAATGGATTAAAAAAAATGGTACATTTAGACAATGGAATACTACTCTGCTATCAGAAACAAGGAAATCATGCAATTCTCAGCCAAATGGATGGAACTAGAAAAGCTTATCCTGAGAGAGTTAACCCAGACTCAGAAAGATGAACAGGGCATCTACTCATTTATAATTGGATTTTAGCCATATAGTACAGGATAGCTACCCTATAACCAATACACCAAAAAGATAAGGAACATAGACTTTGACACCTATCAAGGGGACAATTTACCTTAGGGGTGCTACCATGTAGGCCCCCAGTGCAACAGGAAGCTCTTATCCCTCATATTACTGTTGAACTAAGAGGGGCTGGTATGTAGGGACACTCCACATGGGAGGAGTGGGATGGATGGGAGAGAGAGGAGATGGTGGGAGGGTGGAACCAGATGGGGTGGAAAGAGGGCACTATGATGGTGTTGTAACTTGATGTAATAAACAAACATTATAATAATAAAAATAATAATAATTACCAAATTGATATAATCAGAAGCATATATTTTTTCTTTCTTGAAAATAATTACACCTAAAATATTTATATCTTTTTTTTATAAGTACTTTATTTTTTTTCAAGTTACATCTCAGTCGCAAACCCTTCCCTATTCCCCCTTCTTGTCCCACCCTTCCACCCTCTTCCCCCCAACAGCTTCCCTTTTCAATCCAACAAATGGTTCTTTCTTATGACAGTAAATTCTATACAAAACAGCAGAATTAAATATGCCACATTTATGAGAGTTAAATGGCCCAGTATACCTTCCCAATGTCCAGTTCATACATATTTGGCCCCTGACTTTAACCTTCTACCTTCTAACCATCTCCATGAGTTTAAAGTTCTATAACTGACTTAGTTTTCATACTAACTTGCATCACTATTATAACCATCTTCTTAGATCTAGAACGCCCTCTTGATTCCTACACAACTCAAAATTTAGCTATGAGACTCAAGCTATCTATTCTTCAACCACCTCAGAGAGCTGAGAAGGATAAATATATCTGATTGTATAGGAAGTGCAGGGCCTGCAGCTTCCAATACTAAGAAATGACAAACCAGTGACTACCTGGACAGTTCCCATTTTCTCTCCATACATTCCAGCATCAGTCTTCAGCCTTTTGGTCCTGTTTCTCTGACAGACATTTATAGTAGAGCAGGGATTCTGAAGGACTAACATACCCTGCCTTGGCAGAGCTAGGCTGTCGACTTCCCTGCTACCAAGTTTTGTCGTTTTTGGACAGCAGTCTGTCTGCAGTTGAAGCAAGGAGTTTTTACATGCCAAGAGATAGGCTTGCCAGTAATTCAACCACCTCACACTGGAGATTCTTCGATGCTTTTCTTCTACTTGGAGTAGAATAGGGGGTGCTGTCAGGAGCTGATATGTCATGATATCAAAAAAAAAATCTTAATTTAAGACCACATCTTTGAGTGCCATATTCTGCAGATCTCTTGGGGTTTTTGAAGATGCCATATCTATCTCTTGTATTTAGATAAACAAATGTTGCTTGTCTCTTAACAACTTGATTACTGAGTAGCTTAGAGAATATCTGTGATAGACTGTCTTAGTAGCTAACAAGGTGACATGCATGCATGACTAGGAGTTTGTTTTTCTTAACTATCTTAAACCGTTTAAGACGGTTGGTATCAAGAGGCCAGAGCTTCACATTTCATTTTTAAGTATCTCTAGGTACGATACCATTGGGAAGCGTTACCTTAAATTTTGTATCAATATACAAAGAACTATTCAAATGTGGCTAAATATACTCTTAATTTTGTATCAATATACAAAGATCAATGCCTATGCGGCCCAATACAATCTTAATATTGCATCCATATACAAGGGTCAATACCATTGTGGCCAACTATAATCTTAATTTTGTATCAATATACAAATATCAATACTGACGTAGACCAATACAATCTTATTTTTGCACAATAAACAATGGTCAATACCACTTTAGCCAAATATACTATTAATTTTGTATCAATATACAAGGGTATAAGGGCATATTCAATAATGTGACCTTTCTTCTTGATCCTTCCTGTGCTGTCTATGTCTTGATTTTTCTCAAGTCCGTGCATTCCTACATAGGAGATAAAGAAGGATACAGAAAAGGGAAAGAAGGAATACCCTGGGTCTAACCTCCAAAACCCATTAAACAGGACCATTTAACAACTTGTAATCTCTTCCTCTAAATAACAGAGTTTTCAATTGTCCTTCAAATAACCGAAAAAGGGGGGGGGGGCGGAGAAACACCCTCCCCACCCTCTGGGTATGGGACGTCGCTCTCTTAAAATGACTTCCTGCTGATTTGGGTCGTAGTAAACTTGTTTGGGGCCCAAACCAAAATGGAAAAATGGTTAAAAATGTTAATACAATCCTTTTATGTTCAGTCCTTCTGTTCTCAGCTGTTTAGATGTCCTAAGGAGTTTGTAGGCAGAAGCTGAACTTCCAGGCTTTACTGAGATTCTGGCTGGGGCATTGTGTAGAGCTGAACGGTCTTAGTGATATTGAGTTGTTGTGGTTGTAGGCTTTTGATGGAGACATCTATTGAGGGAGTCTGTCAGGCTGAATCATCTGGGTCACTCGTCCTCTTTTGGTGTCTGATTCTGATTTCTGCTGAGGTTTCCGTTGTCCAGTTGTCCCTGAGTTCCTTGAATGGATGCTTTGATTCTCCTGGAAAAATAAGAACAGAGCCCTGCCCTATTCCTCACTCAGGGACAATCGCCCTCTTTTTTTTTGGGGGGGGGTAGGTAATATTTCTCCTGAAGCAAATTTGGTTTTTGACAATATATAAAGTGTTCTCTTTCAATCTGCTTTACAGAAAAAATTATTTTGTTATTTTGGAGCTAAACCAGCTTTAGTGTATATATTTTGAGGTCTCGAAGGACAATTTGTTTGTGTTGTGTGGGCCTTTTGTAAGTAGCTTTTAAACTTAGGTCCTTCCAAATCCTATGTGTCTGTCTCTGCATTCTAATTATTAGGATCCGAGACTTGTGGTTCCCATCTGAGGGGATTAAAGATGTGTTCCACCACTCCTGGATCGAAGTTTTTCTTTATTTAGAGTTGGTTTTGTATCAGGCTGACCTTGAGCTCTGAGATCTGCCTGTTTCTGTCTCTAGTGTGTTGGGATTAAGGGTGTACTCTTCTTGAATGATGGGTTTAAGGGTGTGTACCCTCACCACCCTTTTCCGTGTAACTCTAGAATTTATAAGTCCACTAACTCTATGGTGCTCCTCCCGTCTCTGCTGAAGTTAAAGGCATGGGTTAACACCACATTTCTCCTGTATTTTACCTTAGCTCTACATTTTTTTCAACACTTGGAGTTTCATAAAACCAGGTTGAACGGCTGTGTTCTTTATTTTATTTACAGTGTTTTAACGTTGTTACCTGTTTTTTTCTTAATTAGTAAATTTATTTGTTTGTTGCTACAGTTTACATCCTTGACACATTGTCCTCTTTTCCTGCTTCCCAGCCCCACCCTCCCATGCTCTACCCCCTGACCCTTCCATCTTGATCCTCTGGGGTGGAGTGTCCCTGCATACCAGTCTCTCACCACAGATCAGGAGTCATATGAGGGCTGAGGGCCTCTTCATACACCTGGGGTCTACGAGGCAGTACTGGCAGTGAAAGGTGTCTCCTTGCTAGGGGGGGAAACTAAAAAAAAAAACCAACAGACACACAAACCCACAAAAACAAAGAACAACAACAAAAAAAGAGAGGAAAAAGAAAGAGAAAAAAAGAGGGAAAGAAAAAAGAAAAAGAAATGAAAAGAAAAAAGAAGTTTATGTCCATGTTCCTTTTGGTGTGTTGGTTGTAGTACAGATATCCTGTATGATATAGCTAAAATCCTACTATAAGTGAATAGATGCCATGTGCATCCTTCTGAGTCTGGGTTAGCTCACTCAGGATGAGCTTCTCTAGATCCATTCATTTGGTTGCAAATAGCATGATTTCATTGTTTCTTATAGCTGAGTAATATTCCATTGTGTAGATATACCACAATTTTTTAATCCATTCTTCAGTTGAGGGACATCTGGGTTGTTTCCAGTTTCTAGCTATTACAAATAAGGCTGCTATGAACATAGATGAGGAGACTTCCCTATGTCTCCGTGAGGTGTCCTTTGGGTGTATACCCAGAAGTGGTATGGCTGGGTCCTGAGGCAAAGTTATTCCAAGGATTCTAAGATATCTCCAGACAGACCTCCATAGTGGTTGCACAAGTCTGCAATCCCACCAGCAATGGAGGAGAGTTACCCTTTCTCCACACCCTTGCCAGCATGTGCTGTCATTTGAGCTCTTTATCTTAGCCATTCTGACAGGTGTGAGATGGAATCTCGGGGTCATCTTGAGTTGCATTTCTCTGATGATTAAGGATGTTGAGAATTTCTTCAGGTGACTCTCGGCCATTAGGGATTCCACCTTTGTGAATTCTCTATTTAGCACCGTCTCCCATTTTTGATTAGATTATTTGCTTTCTTGGCCTTTAGTTTCTTGAGTTCTTTGTAGATTTTAGACAATAGCCCTCTATCAGATGTGGGGTTGGTGAAGATTTTCTCCCAGTCTGTAGGCTGCCGTTTTGTTTGAATGACAGTGTCTTTTGCCTTACAGAAGCTTTTCAGTTTCATGAGGTCCCATTTATTGATTGTTGATCTCAGGTCCTGAGCTGTTGGTGTTCTGTTCAGGAAGTTGTCACCTGTGCCAATGAGTTCGAGGGTTTTTCCTACTTCTTCTTCTATTATCTTTAGTGTGGCCGGCCTTATGTTAAGATCTTTGATCCATTTGGAATTAAGTTTTGTACAAGGTGTTAGGTATGGGTCTAATTTCATTCTTTTACAAGTGGACATCCAGTTGGACCAGCACCATTTTTGAAGATGCTGTCCTTCTTCCATTGTGCGGTTTTGGCTTCTTTGTCAAAGATTAGTTGGCCATAGGTGTGTGGGTCCATGTTTGGGTCTTCAATTCGATTCCATTGATCCACTGGTCTGTTTCTATACCAGTACCATACTGTTTTTATTATTATTGCTCTGTAGTACAGCTTGAAATCTGGGATGGTGATACCTCCAGATGCTTTTTATTTTACAGGATTGATTTAGCTATTCTGGGCTTTTTGTTGTTCCATATGAAGTTGAGAATAGCTTTTTCCAGGTCTATAAAGAATTGTGTGGGTATTTTGATAGGAATTGCATTGAATCTATATATTGCTTTTGGTAGGATAGCCATTTTTATTATGTTGATCCTACCTATCCATGAGCATGGGAGATCTTTCCATCTTCTAAATGCCTCTTCCATTTCTTTCTTCAGGGGCTTGAAGTTCTTGTTATATAGGTCCTTTACTTGCTTGGTTAGAGTTACCCCCAGGTATTTTATATTGTTTGTGGCTATTGTGAAGGGGGTTGTTTCCCTTATTTCTTTTTTGGTATGCTTGTTTGTTGTATAAAGAAGGGCTTCTGATTTTTTTGAATTAATTTTGTACCCAGCCACCTTGCTGAAGTTGTTTATCAGCTGTAAGAGTTCTTTGGTGGAGTTTTTGGGGTCGCTTATGTATTCTAACATATCATCTGCGAATAGGGATAATTTGACTTCTTCATTTCCAATGTTTATCCCTTTCATTTCCTTTAGTTGTCTTATTGCTCTAGCAAGGACTTCAAGTACTATATTGAAGAGATATGGTGAAAGTGTACATCCTTGTCTTGTCCCTGAGTTTAGAGGAAATGCTTGAGGCTTCTCTTCATTTAATTTGATGTTGGCCACTGGCTTGCTGTATATTGTCTTTATTATTTCTAGGTACGGTCCTTGTATGCCCGTTCTCTCCAGGACTTTTAGCATGAAGGGGTGTTGGATTTTGTCAAATGCTTTTTCTGAATCTAGTGAGATTGTCATGTGGTTTTTTCTTTCATCTTGTTTATGTGGTGAATTACATTGATAGACTTTCGTATATTGAACCATCCCTGCATTCCTGGGATGAAGCCTACTTGATCATGATGTATGATATTTTTGATGTGTTCTTGAATTCGGTTTGCTAGTATTTTATTAAATATATTTGCATCTATGTTCATGAGGGAGATTGGTCTGAAGTTCTCTTTCTTTGTTGGGTCTTTGTGTGGTTTAGGAATCAGAATGACAGTGGCCTCATAGAATGAGTTTGGCAGTGTTCTTTCTGTTTCTATGTGGTGGAAGAGTTTGAAGAGTAATGGTGTTAGCTCCTCTTTGAAAGTCCGGTAGAATTCCGTGCTAAAGCCATCTGGCCCTGGGCTTTTTTTGGTTGGGAGATTATTAATGACTGTTTCTATTTCCTTAGGTGTTATTGGGCTGTTTAAGCTGTTAATCTGATTTTGATTTAGTTTTGGTAGGTGGAATTTATCGAGGAAATTGTCCATTTCGCTTAGGTTTTCAAATTTGGTGGAGTATAGATTTTTAAAGTAGGACCCGAATATTTTCTGGATCTCCTCGATGTCTGTTGTTATTTCTCCCTTTTCATTTCTGATTTTGTTGATTTGGATTCTTTCTCTTTGCCTTTTAGTTAATTTGGCTAGGGGTCTGTCTATTTTGTTGATTTTCTCGAAGAACCAACTCTTGGTTTCATTGATTCTTTGTATAGTTCTTTTTGATTCTAAGTTGTTGATTTCAGCCCTAATTTGATGATTTCCTGCCTTCTGCTCCTCTTGGGCATGTTTGCTTCTTTTTTTTCCAATTCACCCAGCTTAGCTGTTAATTCACTAATATGACCTGTCACAATTTTCTTTTTGAATGCACTTAGTGCTATGAACTTTCCTCGTAGCACAGCTTTTATTGTATCCCATAGGTTTGGGTATGTTGTGTCTTCATTGTCGTTGGATTTTAAGAAGTCTTTGATTTCCTTCTTTATTTCTTCCCTGACCCAGTGGTCATCCAGTAAGGAGCTGTTCAATTTCCATGTGTTTGTAGGCTTTCTGTTGATTCTTTTGCTGTTGAAGACCAGCTTTATTCCGTGGTGGTCTGATAAGATTCAAGGGGTTATTTCAATTTTCTTGTATCTGTTGAGGCTGTCTTTGTGTCCAACTATATGGTCCATTTTGGAGAAGGTTCAGTGGGGTGCTGAGAAAAAGGTGTATTCCTTTGTGTTTGGGTGAAACGTTCTGTAGATGTCTGTTAGGTCCATTTGTTTCATGATCTCTGATAGACTCAATATTTCTCTGTTTGGCTTCAGTCTTGATGATCTGTCCATTGTTGTGAGTGGGGTGTTGAAGTCTGCCACTACTAATGTGTTGTGATCGATGTGCGATTGTCGCGTCCCTCTCGACCAGCAAGAATGACGCAACTCGCAAAAGCTCTTCTCAAGCAGTTTATTCAGGTCCCTTGAAAACAGTCTTCCGAATGCCCGGGCAGACCCAACCCACAGGCTAAATACTAAATGAACAGCCAATCAAGTAAAGCCACGTAGTGCTATCTTAGAGGCCCACGTATGCGGAAGCAAGCCAGATCAGCGATCTTAGCCAAATATGGACTTGTTTACCACCTAGAGCACTCACCGTCGGGCTGGTGGAAGGCGGAGACCAGCGCCATCTTTAAGGCGCGGCACGTCGCAGCTCTCTACAGTTCCTCCTTTTTTTTTTATTTTTTCTAAAGTTGGTAGAAGTCCCTGGGAAGGTTTCGTAATCCCCCTATCTGGGGATCTCACGGTGGGCCTGAGCCTGTAGGAGGGCGGTGCTCAAACTCTTACCCGTCTCTGGGTCAGCCTCCCCACTCGGGACTGCCCTGTCTTAGGTGGCTGAGACTTACCCGTCAACTCCGTCATTGACTTGCCAGACCCTAATATCCGTGGAACGAATACCTCAGTGGGCAGGGACTATGCTTAGTGAAGATTTACTTCACGGCAGCAAGCCATGCCTGAGGGGACTGGCCCGCCTCAATGGCGACAAGGGCTTGTATAATCATGGCTGCATTACGCTTTTGTGTGGCTCTCATTTTATAGATGCACCATAGGCAAACCAGAGAGGCTAGCATCATTAGTATCGCCAAAGAGCCTACACCCGCCCACTCCTTAAGATGATCCATAGCCGTCTGTATCCAAGAAGTCAAGCCAGTAGCCAGGCTCAGATCCACCCGAGTGGAGTTGATGTGGATGATTGTCGCTCTCAGCTCTCTCATCAAATTGTCAAATTCAGCCGACCAATCCTGTAAGAGGAACTTTGACAATTGTCTAGACAAATTAGCAGCTTTTGTATAATTTTGATACTGCACGGAAGTAACACACAAACCTTGCATTTTCCACTCACACCCCAATTGTGCTAGTTGCCAAAGAGAATCAATCTGTTCTTGTATTAAATCTATGCGTTGATTAACTATCATAAGACCTCCTTTGAGATGAGAATTCATGGAGGTCTGAGTGTCCAATGCCTGTGCCACAGTGGCTGAGATGTTATTCAGGGCATTGGCAGTCTGTATAGAACTAGACAAGGCAATAGCTGAGGCAGTAGCCCCCACAGCAGCAATAGTGATGGCAGTAACAATAGCTGCAGTGATGCCAAAATCTCTTTTAAATCTGAATAGCATCATGGTATTAGGAGCCTCTACAGGAACTGGTACATATCGAGGCATTCTAGTCACCACAGCCACAGGAAAGGCTGTGGCATTCCAGCATAGGGCATAAAAACATGTGCCCGGAGTGCATACTAACTTTTCTTCACCCAAAGATGCACTCCCATTACTTACAATCCACAGAAAAGGAGGCCAGAGACATACTGGCGAAGCTGAAAAGTTCTTGTTGCGGTAAGAATGAAACAAAGAATTCCAAGTACCAGAGCCCCTACCACTAGAAAAGTCCAATTTGGTAGCAGACCCTAGGGAAAAATTACCTCTTTGATAAATTCCTCCCCCAAGCATAATGACAGGTCCCAAGTCCATGCAACTTCCATTTACTCCACACAAAAGCCACAAATCAAAAGGATTGGTGGCAGTCTGCTGAGGATCCCTAGTAGATATGTCAAGCATTCCTGTACAAGACTTATTCATTATATTACTAATCATGGGGCTAAAGGAAAAATAATCTTGTTGAACCTAAACTACTCTGCACTCTTGACATCCAGTCCAGGGAAAAGGTCCTTCCTCTCCTGTGGATCCTCTACAAAAAGGTGCCCAGCGTGGCTGTCTGGGGGGGTCCCGGTCAGAGACTCGTGTGGGCCACCATCCTTCAAGGCGAGAACCATTGCCTGAAAATAAACCACCACTCCTACCCCCAAACCTCAGTTGTGGTAAAAAATCTGCTGACTGCTGAGACAATTTAATGCATTTTGTATCATCTGACCTATTGAAGCTCATTAAAAAGCACAAACTACCCTTCAAGCTGACATTTCTATTACCCTCTATAGGGCTTCTCTGATCATCAAAGGGAAGGTAGGGTAAACCTAAGCTTCTATTACTGCTAAATAAGCGTGGAAACACAGTTGCATCATGTCTGACCGGCATCGGCTTTGGGAATATCGACAGGATCCCCCATCTCGGCTCGGTCATTCCTGACATACTCACTGCTACTAACACCAGGATCCTTAGGAAAGTCTTCATGACGAATCTTCCTCACAAGTCGTTCAGGCACCCACACTGGATCTTGTTGATCCTGAGGAAAAACACAAACAGACCCTCTCGCCCATGTTAGCACGGGGTCAGGCCCCCACCAAGAGCCTGTCAGAATGTCCTTCCATTTCACCATGCTTTTAGGCGGACCATGGGAATCCTGATGTCTGTCCGCTGCTGAGCGGCCTTGAGCATCCAAATTGAAAAAATTTAAAGTAAATAAGGCTAAAGACATTCTCTCCTTGGGGGTACGGCCTTGGCCTATTCCCCCTTTTTGTTTTTGTAAGCATTCTTTCAAGGTGCGATGAGCACGCTCCACAATTCCTTGTCCTTGAGGATTGTATGGTAATCCGTGATTAAGCTGTACCTCCATCTGATTACAGAAGGAGACAAAGGACTGAGCCGTATAGGCTGGTCCATTGTCCGTTTTCAGCTGCTGTGGTTTTCCCCATGCAGCCCAGGCCTCTAAGCAATGTCCTATGACATTGCGAGCCTTTTCTCCACTCATAGGTGTAGCATGTATGATACCTGAGCAGGTATCCACAGATACATGAATATATTTTAAGGTTCCAAACTCTGAAATGTGGGTAACGTCCATTTGCCAGATTTTGAGTGGCAACAACCCTCTAGGGTTCACTCCCACACTGGGAGGATGATGATGAATCACACACTGAGGACAGTCTAAAACTACTTGTCTAGCATCTGCTCTAGACAAATGGAATTTTTGCTGTAGAGTTTTTGCATTTACATGAAATAATTGGTGAAACTGTCTGGCTTGATCCAGGAATGAGCTCCAAAAAATGCATTCCATCCTGGTCCATTGATCAACTTTATCATTACCCTCACTTAATGGTCCAGGTAATCCTGTATGTGCTCTGATATGTTGAATATAAAAACACCTTTTTCTCTGCCAGATTAAAACTTGTAACTCTTGTAATAAGGCACATACTGTACTACTATTCTTAATAGGACCTGCTAATTCTAATACTTTCACTGCGTTGACCACATAGACTGAATCTGAAATCAAATTGAATGCAAATTGACATTTTTTAAACACCTCCATTACTATTTTCAATTCTACTATTTGGGGGGATCCCGGTTGAAATTGACATAACACGGGCTCTTGTCTTTCTATCAAATAGGCTCCACAGCCTGTCTTTGAGCCATCAGTACACTTCCTGTACTTTCTGTATTCCTTCCCCTGGGGCACTGTCTTTTAAAGTGTCCCATCTTGCCACACTTAAAACAAACTCCTGAACTTCCTCCACCTTTTCTGGCCAACTGTATTACTGCGGCAGCAAGACCAGCATTAGTTAACGGCCCTCCAAGCTCTCTACACACTTTCATCCAGGCTTCTAAGCCTTTGTTCTTATAAGGGGTGATAGCGGCTCTACATTCTTTGGTACATTGCTCATAGACCAACTGTTTTATTAGTGGCAAAGTAGCATCCGGGTCACCAAAAATCTTCCCTGCTGCTTCTACCATTCGTGCTACAAAATCTGAAAAGGGCTCCATGGGGCCCTGTAGAATCTTAGTTAAGTTCCCATTCACCTCCCCTTTATTAGGAAGAGATCTCCAAGCCTTGATAGCTATCTTGTTTATTTGCTCATAAATCTGAATAGGATATCCTATCTGCTGGTTGGCAAATCTCCCCTGCCCAAGCAGCATATCTCTATCCCAGGCTGGATTTCCATCTCTCTGATTATTGGCTGCTTGCTCAGTGGCATACTCAATCAAGAAAGCTTTCCAGTCTAAGTATTGCCCTGGACTTAAGCAGGCACGGACCAGGCCACTCCAATCACTTGGAGTCATACAATGTCTGCTTAATGCTTCCACTTGAGCCATTGTAAAAGAAGCAGTAGTACCATAGGTACGAACCGACTCTGCAAGAGATTTAACTACCTTAAAATCAAGCGGTTCCTCGTACCTGTTCCCTTGTGGGTCTTGGTATACCGGATAGGCAAACTGTAATTCTGTTCTTACTTGTGTCCACATCCCCGGGCAGAAAGATCTCCCTACTTTCAGGGACTGAACTGGCTGATCTATCTGAGTGGCTTCTGGATATGGAGGAGGAGTCGAAGGCGCCATCGCAACGGCTTTATTTACACCAGCTGCCGCCAGCGTGGCTGAAGGCGCTGTAGCAACGACTCCACCCACTCCGACTGCCGCTGACGTGTCAGGCGCTATAGCAACGGCTCCACCCACACTGACTGCCGCCGACATGTCCTTTTCTTTTACCCTTTTCTTTTCCTTTTTTCTAATAACAGTCCTCTCCAACTGTTCTAGTAGAGCGTGTAGCTCTCCTTCAGAATCTGTGCTCTCTGAGTCCTCAAAATCCCTAAAATCTCTAAAATCTGTAAGATTGGGATAGAGAGGAACTTTCTTTCTGCCTCCCTTTTCACTGTCTGCCTGCTCAAATCTTTCGCCTTTGTTACTTTCCTTTTCACTGTCTACTTGCTCAGATCTTTCCCCTTGCAGCAGCTCCAAGACTGACTCTCCCTCTTTGATTGCATTACAACATCTCTGATCTTCTAAACAACTCCTCACCATTTTCCAAATCGGTCTTACTCCATGCTTCAGAGTCCCTTGCTCCCAAGCAAAATCCAAGTCCCTGCCTAATTTGTCCCAGCAGGATACCGTAAGATTCCCGGACACCGCAAACCACGGAGCCACAGAATCACATTCATTTAAAAATCTTTCTAAGGTAGACTTCTTAATCTTTAATTTCCTAGCTAAAAGTAGCTCCTGAAGAGCCAGAAAAATTGGGTGTGACTCAGACAACCCCATGTTTAAAAATTTACTTTCAGTTTGCAGCTTCCCCACGAAACTGTATCTTTTGTTCGCTATCTCCGCGAAACTTCACCGTACGTTCACTATCTCCGCGAAACTTCACCATACGTTCGCTATCTCCGCGAAACTTTACCTTGTGTTCGCTATCTCCGTGAAACCTTATTGTCCTGATTTATCCCAGGAACTTACCAACGCGTTGCCCCTGACTGCAGGAGTTCTGAGTCTTTTCTGGTTCCCCGTACGGGCCACCACTTGTCGCATCCCTCTCGACCAGCAAGAATGACGCAACTCGCAAAAGCTCTTCTCAAGCAGTTTATTCAGGTCCCTTGAAAACAGTCTTCCGAATGCCCGGGCAGACCCAACCCACAGGCTAAATACTAAATGAACAGCCAATCAAGTAAAGCCACGTAGTGCTATCTTAGAGGCCCACGTATGCGGAAGCAAGCCAGATCAGCGATCTTAGCCAAATATGGACTTGTTTACCACCGAGAGCGCTCACCGTCGGGCTGGTGGAAGGCGGAGACCAGCGCCATCTTTAAGGCGCGGCACGTCGCAGCTCTCTACATGCGATATAAGTTTTAGAAGTGTTTCTTTTACAAAAGTAGGTGCCTTTTTATTTGGGGCATAGATGTTCAGTACTGAGATTTCCTCTTGATGAATATTCCATTTAATGAGTATATAATGCCCTTCTTTGTCTTTTTTCATTAACTTCAGTTGGAAGTCTGTTTTGTTTGATATTAGGATGGCTACTCCAGCTTGCTTCCTGGGTCCATTTGCTTGGAAAACCTTTTCCCAGCCCTTTACTCTGAGGTAGTGACTATCTCTGGTAGTGAGATGTGTTTCTTGTATGCAGCAAAGGGACGGGTCTTGCTTGCGGATCCACTCTGTAAATCTGTGTCTTTTTATTGGGGAGTTGAGACCATTGATGTTGATGGATATTAGTGACCTGGGGTTGTTGTTTCCCATTAGTTTGGTATAGGTTATGGTCCTGTGTCTCTTTTGGTTTAGTTGCTGAGGGGTTTTCTATTCCCTTTGTTTTCTTGGGTGAAGTTTTCTTCTCTGGGATGGAATTTTCCTTCTAGGATTTTCTGTAGGGCTGGGTTTGTGGGAGATGTTGTTTAAATTGATTTTGTCATGGAATATCTTGTTTTCTCCATCTATGTTGATAGAGAGTTTTGCTGGGTGTAGTAGTCTGTCTGGGCACCTATGATCTCTCAGGACTTGTAGGATATCTGTCCAGGCCCTTCTAGCTTTTAAAGTTTCTGAGGAGAAGTCAGGTGTAATTCTGATGGGTCTGCCATTGTATGTGACTTGGCCTTTTTCTCTTACAGCTTTTAATATTCTTTCTTTGTTCTGTACATTTGGTGTTTCAATTATTATGTGGCGAGAGGAGTTTCTTTTCTGATCTAATCTGTTCGGTGTTCTGTAAGCCTCTAGGATTTTTATTGGCATCTCTTTTTTCAGGTTTGGGAAGTTTTCTTCTATGACTTTGTTGAAGATATTTCCTGGACCTTGGAGTCGGGAGTCTTCTCTTTCCTCTATGCCTATGATTCTTAGGTTCCGCCTTTTCATTGAGTCCTTGATTTCTTGGACGTTGTGGGTGAGAGATTTTTTAGCCTTCTCATTTTCTTTGGATGTTGTACTGATTTCTTCCATCGAATCTTCCATGCCTGAGATCCTGTCTTCCATCTCTTGCATTCTATTGTTGATACTCGTATCTGTAGTTCCTGTTCTCTTCCCTTGGTTCTCCACTTCCTCTTTTAACTCTGACTGTGTTTTCTTTATTGTTTCTATTTCTATTTTCATGTCTTGTATGGTATTGTTCATTTTGTACATTTCTTTCTCCAGCTTACTTGTTTTTGTCTGAAAATCTTTCATTGCTTTGTCTTTTTCCTGTTCAAGCTCTGTCACCTTGGCTTGGAGCTCTTTAATGGTATTGTTCATTGTTTTGGTTTGTAATATTGTGGCTTCTTTGAATACCTTCATAGATTTAAGTTCTTCTTGAAGGGACTCTATCACTTTCCATAATGCAGAATTGTCATCGTTTTCATGTGTTACTGTTGGTGTGAGGTCATCCAAATTGGATGAGCTAGGATAATTCTGCTTTGTTGGAGTCATATTTCCTTGATTTCTATTTTTTCTTGGACCTTTGGCCATGTGTGTGTGTTTTGCTGTCTGTTCTTGTCGTTTTCTGTGTTTGGATCCACAGGGGATGCTTTGGTGAAGGAGTCGAATTGCTTGGCTATCTGTCCTTGCTTACAGGGTGATCTCAGGGTCACTGTGGTTTTAATAGCCTGAATCGTTGTGAGCTGGTGCAGCCTATTCCCAGGTAGTGAGTAATGGTCCGGGATTGTTACACTGCTCCCAGTTCACACTTCTCTATTTTGCACACTGAGTGATCAGCCTTCAATGGTTCTAATGGTATGGACCTGTTTGCCCAGGCACAGATTTTGTGGGCTTTGTTTGTCGTCACTGAGGCTGACAGGGCCAGGCTCCACACCTAATGTGTCTGGGTTTACCCGAATACAGCTATGGTCCCCTGGCTTCTGGATACCCACTAGGCTTCTCTGCCACAGGCCTGGCCGCTTCCCTCCCTATCTGCTCCGCCTTGGGTGGGCAGAGCTTCGGCCCCTCCTGCCTTCTGAACTGGTCTCCTGCCCTAGCTGCTTTGCCGTGGGTGGGTGGAGCTTCGGCCCCTCCCACCAGCGTCAGCTTCCCTCCCCAACTGCTCTGTCCGCCCACCTTCCGCTCCGGCTCGAGCGGCTGCGGATCTCCCACTGAGTGCCCTTTTTCTACGTCTTGAAAAAACAAACAAACAAAAAAAAAAAAAAAACACAAGACTTCAACTATTCTGCAAAATTTCCTAAATAGTTATAAGGTCTTCCTGAGGTATGGGAAGCCCAGTTGGCTAGTGGGCGATCGCCCTGTGGCCTTTAATTCTGCCTCCTGTGTGTTGGGATAGATCTTACCAGGTGCCTCTCCAAATGGGAGTTCCAGAATCCTGGATTTAGTGGCTTCCGTGTCTGCGAGAGATGGGAGAGCCTTGCCCTGGTACTTTTAACAGTCCCTTGGGAGATGTGCATGTTCCCGGAGGGGCCAGACCCTCCGGTTTTTGCACAGTGTCCCACAACTCTGTGTTTTCTATGGCTCTTCTCTCCCACATTCAAAATGCGTCCATGCAGTTCGCCGCCATCTTGGCCCCCGCTATTTATATCTTTTAATCTTGCAAATATTCCTATTTGTTGTCTTAACTGAAAACTACATTCTAACAAACATTTAATTAAATTATAAATGTGGTTCAAAAGGAAATGGAACTGAAACACTCAAATATAAAAATATTTGCCAGAAAGGTGGAAGGGTGGGACTGGAGGGGGGAGTAGGGAGGGGATTGTGATTGAGATGTAACTTGAAGAAATAAAAAATAAATTATTGAAAAAAATATTTGCCTACATAAAGTTAATTTATGGAAACTTCACTGTACTTAATAACAAAAATATGGGCATGTAATATCAATTATAAGTTGCTGAATCTTTAATAGTTTGTTTTTATTGTTATTACCTTTCTAATCTACTTTAATGACATTAAGTATCTATTTTCAAAATACTTTATGGACACTCTTTTGACCTCAGCAATACTGGCTGGTACTGAAGTAATTATGTTATACATTCCTGTTATCTTCTGGTTACATACAAAGAAAATATTACCTCATACTTTTCTTCTCTAATTATTTCTTATATATTCAGAACCAGTCTTACCATATCAAATGCTACCTGGTGGCCTAGATTATCTGAAAAAAAAAATAAAGAATTTTTCTCTGGACTACTTTGGCTGGAGTGTTCCTTACCAACTCATACTCAATTTAGTACATGTCTGACTTCTGCTCCTCCAAACTATTCCCTGAACTGTGGCTCTCTGAGTCCTAGACCTATTACAGTTTTGTTTTTCCCTATACATGCACACTAAACACATTACTGTTCTTCCCATTTTTATCATGAGATAGTCACTCTGCATGAAAACCACATACTTACCTCCTAATTCCTTAACTCTCCATTCAAACAATTATTTCCTACATCCTTTATGTTCTTTCTCAAAATAAGATTATATAACCAGGTCTCTGAGGTGGTTGAAGAATAGATAGCTAGAGTCTCATAGTTAAATTTTGAGTTGTTTAGGAATCAAGAGGGTGTTCTGGATCTAAGAAGATATTTTTAAAATTGTGAGGCAAGTTAGTATGAAAGCTGAGTTAGATATAGAACTTTAAACTCATGGAGATGGTTAGATAGTAGAACATTAAAGTCAGGTGCCAAATACATATGGACTGGACATTGGGAATATATGCTAAGCCATATAACTCTCATAATTGTGGCCTATTTATTTCTGTTGTTTTGTATTGTATTTATTGCTATAAGAGAAACAACCATTTGTTGGACTTAAAGGGGGAGCTGTTGGGGGGGGAAAGGTATACCTTAAACTAAAAAAAAAAAAAAAAGGTAGAGGATGCGAGTGTTGAGGGGGAAGAGGGTGGAAGGGTGGAACTGGAGGGGGGAGTAGGGAGGGGATTGAGATTGAGATGTAACTTGAAGAAATAAAAAACAAATTATAAAAAAAGATTATATAAGGGATGCTTTCAATAGTTACCTCATTTTTCTAAAAGTCTATTGACTTTTCATAATTTATTATTCATCAAAGCACTCATTTGCTTTTGGGTGTTGATTTTTTCCAATCATAGCAAAAAATACAGCAAGAGAATAGATACTTTGTCATTTTTTCTCCACCTTTGTATTCAGAGTTCCTAATATAGTAATGGAAACATAATACCCACTAAGTAAGCACCTACTGGGTGTATGAATGGATAAATTCTTGACTAGTCTCCTTACTCCTTAGACTTTTCTTGACCTTGGATGAACATTCAAAGCTGACATTCTCCAAACATTCTAATTAAACCCATGGCCAAATTCATTTGAACATAGATTCCAAATTTTAAAGCACATATTATTTTTACTATTACTGATATTCTAGATTTTCTAATATTGTTATTAATTTTTCTAAAGGATATACCTCACTCATTATTTACCTTATAGTATATTTTTATTTCTTTCTTAATCAAGGCCTTGTACTAATCTTTTCTTGGTTTTTCATTATGAACTAAAAAGCAAATAAACTGAGCTTTCTAATTTCATTTTTAATGTGATTTCTGAGAGGATAAAGTTCACAATCATGTTTTAAATGTAAAATTAAGTCAGGATTGCGGTCTCTACTACTTTTTTTAGACATGTTTTCTAGGTGTAATAGTCCTGGCTGTCCTGGACTTGCTGTATAGACCAGTCTGGCGTTGAACACACAGAGATACTCTGACCTCTGCCTCCTTAGTGCTGGGATTAAAGGTGTGTACTACAATACCTGGATGAGGTCTCTAATTTTAATTTTGCTGATATACATGTTCAGAAAAAATGTCATCATGTTCACTTAATATTTATCAAGCATATGTTACACATAATGTTCTCTTTCAAAATTTACAGAATATTAAGATGTCAGTTGAAAAGAAGTAAATTCTTCCTAATCCTAGAGAATTGTCTCTAAGTTACTGGTATTTTTTTTTTGTTTGTTTTGTTTTTTGTTTTTTTTTGTTTTTTTGGTTTTTCGAGACAGGGTTTCTCTGTGTATCCTTGGCTGTCCTGGACTCACTTTGTAGACCAGGCTGGCCTCGAACTCACAGTGATCCGCCTGCCTCTGCCTCCCAAGTGCTGGGATTAAAGGCGTGCGCCACCACCGCCCGGCAAGTTACTGGTATTTAAGACATGGGAAAATCAGAAAAAGAATTACTGAAGATTGATATCTCTGGCAGGGAATATTCACTAAGAAGAGAACTTGACAACTCATTGGTGTTTTAAATCTCAATTATAATGTGGACAGTATACCATGTTGGACCCTAGTGCAAGAGGAAGCTCTTATACCAGGACATTAGGAGGTTTGAAGTGGTGAAAGTTGTAGGTATGAAGTGGAACTGGCCTAAGAAAAAAAGTGATACAGACCTAGAAAAGTAGGGTTGCCATGCTTTTGGAGACCAGAATACAAGACTCAGATAAAGAATATTGAGCTTCAGAATTAACATGAGAATGTGAGAAGGGATAGAATGTTTGCTTTAAAGAGTGTATATGTGTGTGTGGAGGGGGGGGGCACGTGTGTCCGGAGGGGACAAGAACTCCACATGAATATCAACAGAACCAACCAACTTAGCCTACAGAGACAGAAATACTACTACTACTAAAAAAAATGTGTATAGGGCCTGGACCTAGGCCCCCTACACATATATAGATGATAAGCAACTTGATAGTCATACAGATCCCTTAGCAAGTGGAGGGGAAGGGGGCTGTCTCTGATGTAGGCTCTGTTGCCTGTTAATGGAACACCATACCCTAGGTGGACTACCATGTTTGACCCTATTGCAAGAGGAAGCTCTTAGCCCTCATGTGACTGAAGAACTGAGGGAGAATGGCACATGGGGAACCCCCTGATCTGAGGATAAAGAGAGAGGAAGAGGGGGAAGAGAGTGGGAAGGGTGGGACCAGGTGGGGAGGAGGGAATGGGCTGTGATAGAGATGTAATTTGAATAAATAAATAAATTTTCAAGAGAAATTAGAAAATAAAGTATAAAAGGGGGTAGAAATAATAAAGGAAGAATGAAGGGAGGGGTCAAAAAATTAGATTACTCTGTGAGCCTGTAAATTGAGTGAAATTTCAGCTTTATATAAGTAGTAACCATAAGAAACATTTCACAGGGAATTATGAATGGAAACCTCCATATTTACCTCAAGAGTTTCCTCTTTGGAAATGAAAAAAAAATAGGATCACATTATTAGGAAATAAAGTTGAAAAAACAGTCTAATTCATAAATGTTCAGGTAGGTGAAGTCCCTCAAAGACAAGCCTGTGGTCTACAGGGAACTGGCAAATTAAATTGTGTGTAAGATGGTGAATCTCCCAAAGGCTCTTCTATCTGCTCACTTCACTGAAGCAGAGACAAGAGATCCTGTTTATCAGTAATGAAAAAAGCCATAGAAATTTATCCATCATCTAGACGTGGGAGAGTGGCTAGTAAAGTCTGTTCATTTGGTAGGAATGAAAATTGAACATGACTGCTTATAACTGGTCTGAATTTCATTTTCTGCTACAAGAAGAAAGGCTTCAGACACTTTACTAAGTAAAAGAAAACAAAAATTAAATAATCTTGAGATGTTACAGAAAATAAAACTATGCAAAATATTTCTTTATAAAATGTATTTATTTATTGGAGTATGGATGTCACAGAGTAATGCATTTTTATTATTTAAAATGGAGAGTATTGAAAACATCTACTGCATCACAAATGAGGATTTATATTTAAAAAGTTAGTCATATTGAACAATTCTAAATGCTTTCATGTATTTTCTCAGTGAATTATCCAGGAGACCGAAACCATTCCATATAGCTCTTAGTCCTGCCCCTGTTATGCAGATGGAAAAAAAAAAAAAACAAGTTCTTCAGATCCATCCATAATGACCTTCCCATATCCACCAGGGTTTAAATTAGACAATGGGGAAATTTTTTGTCTCATCTTTATATCTGCTTCCTAAATGGCCTTCTACTTTTGGAGAGTAATCTTAACAATTTTATTTGATACCCAGAGATACATCCTGAGATTTTATCCCTGAATTTTCTCTTTCATGAGATTTTTTTGTTATTCATTTCAAACAGATGTATTAAAGCAATATTACTTAGAGGCTAATGGAACAACATGTTTCCTCTCAGCTCACATAATTACATTTCCAAAGAGAAATTTTGGAGATATTAACATATGATGTTCACTTGTGGAAAATAATTGGCGTTTATTGACAGTTTGAGGGATTGACAAAATACTCCTCACATATCTGCTGATACCTGAAGTCACTTAGTTATTCCTTTTGCTTGACTTATAATGTTCTTAGCCAAGATATCAAGTCATTCTAGTATAAGCTATACTTTTAAACATCTGAGACTCAGAGCTGTTCTAAATTATAAACTTGTCTTGATGATCTGAAGGTACCACATCTTGAACAAAGTGTTTACTTTTAGATGATGAATCATGATGTTTATATATATTTAGATCTAGAGACATGGGCAACATATGAATAAGTGGCATCCTTATTCTCTAAGCAATGGCTAAGCTAATATCAATGGAAAACATGTTCACTACACATAACTGCAACCAACCTTCTGCAATATTGATAAAGTAAACTACACAAAAGTAAGGCAAACCCACACATATTAGAATTTTCTGCAGAACTTTCACACTGATTTCCATAGTGACTGTATTTGGTCTCCCAGGAATATTTGAGTGTTCCTCTTACTCTACATCTTTGCTAGCATGAACTGTCACTTGTTTTGGAGGTCTTAGCTGTTCTGACATGTGAAAGATGGACTCTCAATGTGCTTTAGGATGGCTTAGGATGGTGAACATTTCTTTAAGTGGTTCTCAGCCAATTTTGTTTTCTCTATTGAGAATTCTCTGTGTAGGTCTGTGCACAGTTTTTTAATTAGGTTTTCTTGATGTAATTTTTCTTATGTTCTTTATATGTATTCTGTATTAATTCTTTATTGGTGAAAACCTTTTCTCATTCTGTAGGCTGTTGCTTTATTCAAATAAGTGTCATTTGCCATAAAGAAACTTCTTGGTTTTGTGAAGTCCCATTTACTAGTTGTTGATTTCATTCCTGTGAAAATGGTGTTCTGTTCAGAAAGACTTTTCATGTGCCAATGAGTTCAAAGCTATTCCCCACTTTCTCTTCTATTACGTTCATTGTATCTGGCTTTAAGTTGAGATTTTTAATCCATTTGAAGATGAATTTTGTGCAGGGTATAATAGGTATGAATATATTTGCATTCCTCTATAAGAAGCAATCCAGTTTGAAAAGCATCAGTTGTTGAAGATATTGTTTGTTTACAGTGCATATTTCTGGCTTCTTTTTTAAAAATTCAAATGAGTGTAGGCATGTGGATTTATTTCTCAGGCTTCAGTTTAATTCCATTGATCAATGTGTCTGTTTGTGTGCCAACGAAATGCTGTTTTTATTACTATAGTTTTTTTTTTTTTGTTTTTTTGTTTTTTTGTTTTTTTGTTTTTTCGAGACAGGGTTTCTCTGTGTAGCTCTGGCTGTCCTGGACTCGGTTTGTAGACCAGGCTGGCCTCGAACTCACAGAGATCCGCCTGCCTCTGCCTCCCGAGTGCTGGGATTAAAGGCGTGCGCCACCACCGCCCGGCTTTATTACTATAGTTTTGTAGAATAATTTGAAATAGGGGATGGCAATGCCTGTATAAGCTGTTTTATTACTCAGGATTATTTTAGCTATTCTGTTTGTGTGTGTATGTGTGTGTTCATATGAAGCAGAAAATTGTCCTTTCAAGGTCCTTAAATAATTATGATGGAATTTTGATGATAATTCCATTGAATTTGCAAATTGTTTTTGGTAGGATTGCAGTTTCTCAAATAGATTGTTATTGATCTACCTCAAGATTCATATATACCACTCTTTGGTATATATGGATAAAATAAAAGATGCTTCATGCTACCATAGAGACATGTGCGCAACCATGTTCATTGCTGCTCTATTTGTAATATCCAGAATTATGAAATAACCTAAATGCCATTCAACAGAAGAATAGATAAAGAAAATATACTACATTTATAAAATGGAATATCACTCAACAACTAAAAATAATTAATTCATGGAATTTGTAGTCAAGTAGATTGAACTAGAATAAAAGGTATCCTGAGTAATGCTAATACAAACTGAATTAAGTTGGCTTACAGATAGCTGAGGCCTCCAGAGAGAAGAAAGCCTCAAACCTCATTTAAGGTGAAGCTGCCATAGCCAATTTACTCTAAAGGACTTACATGTGAGATATTCCTGAAGAAAGACTGTTGAATAAGTGTCTTAAAGGATCTACTCCTTTAAGGGTGTTCCTGACAACTGAGGACCTACCCCAGAGACTATATCCTTCTAAAAGGTTATGATTAGTTGTTAGATAATAGTTGTTACAATTATTAATAGATTTATTTGTTAGGTAACAGGGGTTATAGTCATTCTTCAGGCTATTAGTTAGGTAATTGTTTATATCTGTTATAAGTGCATATAGTTATTAATAAATACATATTGGATAATTAAAAGAGTCATCTTCAGGTGATTCCCAGTCTCAGAAAAACAAATATGGTATGTATCTGTTTTAGGTGGACATTAGATATTATGTTCAATGATAACAAAGCTACAAATCATAGAACTACAGAGACCAGGTATAGGGATTAGAAGGAACAGATAGATCTTCTTAGGGAAGGGAAATAATGCAGATAGGTATGGCTGGAAAGGAAGATTCTGGAATGGGAGGATCAAATAGGGGGAAGAAACAGCTAAAGTTAAATGGCATTTGTGGAGTACTATGGGAATCTAATACAGTAGACACTTGCTAAAACATATATTCATATGAAGGACATCTAAATGAAATCACCAAATAATGGGGGAAACAGAGTCCCAACTATCTATCTCTTGTCACCAAACAAAGCTTCCAGTCTCGGGATTAAATTACATCTAAGTTATTGGCTAAAGGGTCCCTGCAGAAATTCCCCTCTACCCCCCCAAAACCAAGATGTTGCTAATGTTATTATAGTTTGGTCTCCACCAACATACATCAAGTCATTATTGTTGAAGGTATCACCTATGGATCTCACTGAACATGGAAATGTCAAGCTAATTCCTACACAATTCTTCACCCCTATGCTCTACTGTTTTGGGTTCAGCAACTTACTTTGTACATTCTCAAAAGACAGAGAAAACCACAAAGCTAGTCTCAAAACCTTTATCTACCAGGCTATTCTACCTGCAAGATATGCTAGAGCAATGGTGGCACAAGCTTCTGGAAGTAACCAACCAATAACTTATTTGACTTTAGTTCCACTCCATGAGATGGAACCCATAATTCACACTGCTTGGGTGACCAAGAACCTGAGACTGTATAGCCAGAGTACCTAGAGTGAAACTAAGTAATACCAGTCTGAAAAAGAAAAGAAATACAGTGATAAAATGACTCTTAATGATATTCTGATATACTCATATACCAGTACATTATTCTGCCAGCATGAGAGATGCTTCCTCCTGCAGCAGATGGGAACAAATATAGTGACCCACAGCCAGATATGCAGTAAGTAAGAGAATTTGGAACATTTAGCTCTAAATGGAATATCTCTATCAAATCCCTCCTCTCCTAGCTCAGAGAAACAGATGGAAAGTGTTGAAAGAGTTTAAGAGCCAGAGGGGATAGAAGGAAATATGACAACAAGGCCCTGTAAATCAACAGGAGCAAAGGTCATAAGAACTTACATAGATTGGAGCAGCAAGCTCAGGACTTGCACAGGTCTGCACCAGGTCCTCTGTGTATATTATGGATTTCAGCCAAGCTCAGTGTTTCCTGGAGATTTCTGAGTGTGTGAATGAATGGGTTTCTGATTCTTGTGTCTTCTCTTGGGTTCTTTTCCTTCTACTGTTTTTTCCTGTGCAAATAAGATGCAATAGTTTTTGTTTTATATTATTATATCTTATTTCATTATAATTAAAAGAAGGCATCAATGAATGAAAACCTAGCTATGAGTGTGAGGATGAAGGTTAATAACAGAACTGCTTTTTAACCCTGCTGAGAGAGGGATAGAAAATTATTTTCCCCCAGGAGTGACACTGGGTCTAGTAACCACTTTAGAACAAGACTCAGTGTTCAGGAGTTGTTGAACAACATATAACGGACTCCATATCTCTCTCTTTGCAATTTTGTTTATAGTTTGGTGGGATTGAATTTGTTCATTTTGAATACGGTTTCATTTTGTTTTCTTAGTTAGCAGAATGGGGTTTGTTGTTATACTGGATTTTTCTTTTTAAGAACTCAAAGTTGATTGGGTACAGAGGGAAAGAGTATCTGCAAATGCTTAGCGGAGGTAAAGACTATGATCAATATTTACTTAAATGGAAAAATTGCTTTATATATTAAAAACTATGCTATACAGGAAATTTCTGAATATCTTACTCTTGGGAAAATATATACAATATTATCAAAGACAGTTTCAGTACTGGATTAATGGTGTAATGTGTAGACAATCAATTATGCCATATTTAAAACTCCTGATTATATATTATAAATCACTTATATAGTTTTGAATAGGGTGATTCAAAAGATATATGTAAATAGAGGCATGAAGATCAGGAATATTATCAAATACTAATTTTATATTTTATATAAATTGTATAAATTAACCTTGTGAAACAGTTATATGTTCCCAGAAAACAAGATTGATAGACACATTTAAAACTTACATTTTCTCTTTCAGGTTTGAGGTGTAAGTGGCAAAAAATATGGACTTGTGCAAGTTAGGTGAGTTTCTTGTCACAGAGCTCTATCTTCTGTGTGGGAAAATACAGCACATGAAACAGCAGATTCTCATTGAAAATCAATAAATGCTTGATGTTACTTTCTGGGGAGAAGGCAGGATGCAGAGGAAGTGGCTGACATATGGCCTGTACAGCAAGAAGCAAATAATTCTGAAGATAATAGACTTTCCTAAAAGAGTCAGGAGAAGAATATCGAAGTGGTTCACCTGAAGTCTGGAAAAGGATAATTATGATGGTTTATTTTTATTATTTATATCAACTTCACACAGGCCTTGAGTCACCATGGTGAAAAAGCCCTTGGCATGTTTACCCTAGTTTTCTACATTAGATTAAGTGGGATGGAAAGACCAAAACCTAACTTCTAGCCGTGGGTCTCAACTTGTGGTCAGCGACCCCTGTGGCAAATCTGTAGCTCCAAAATATTTACATTTTGATTCATAACAGGAGTAAAATTATAGTTATGAAGTAATAACAAAATAATTTTTATGGTTGGGGGTCACCACAGCATGAGAAACTTCATTAAAGGATCACAGCATTATAAAGGTTGAAAACCAGTTCTCTAGAGTAAATAAAAAAGAGATAGCAAGCTGAGTGTAGCATTTATCTCTGTTTCCTAACATAGTGTGATGGCCAGATGACCAAAGTTCTTGCTGCTGTGATATCGCAGAAATTAGCTGTGAGCCCAGTATACTTTTCTCTGGAACTGCTTTTGAAAGGGAAGTATGAAGGTGGCAGTAGAGATTATAGAAGTGTATATAACAGTCATGCTGGAACTGGAGTTCATGGAGAAGTCTGTACACTGAAAGTTTGTTTTGTACCAAAATTTGCTACTTGTAAAGAAGAGAAGAGAAAACTGAAAATCTAGTATAATGACTATTTATAGGTATGGTGAAGAGGTGGAGATCTAAAGTGGTGAATTGATATGTACTAATGATGTAAGAAATACAGGTACAAAGGAGAAATTGGGTAAACAAAATTATTAAACTTGGGCTTCCATAAATTCTGTATGACACATTTTTGAGATATATCTCAAGATATAACTTGATATCTTATTAGGAAGACAACTGTCCCATAAAGATGATCAATTAATATCATAGTACTGAAAGTGAAAAAAACAAAACAAAACACAGGGTTGTTCCTATCCTTAGGGCCTTTCCACCTAAGAGGAAGTCATTTTACTTTTGTGATAACATTTGAAATGTTAGAGAAAGTTAAACATTAAAAATGTGCTATTAATTTGGGACCTTGCAAAAGCATATAGCTAGGCCATAGAAATGTTAAATGAAAATAGTCTTTTTTATGAAGATTGATGTGTATCATCAATCTGAAGAACTATTATCAAACTCACTATACTGCATTTGTATGTGTATGTTTTATTTTGTTTTGTTTGTCACAGAACAATTAGGACTTTAAATATATATGTATGTGTGTGTGTGTTCATACTAAACTTAAAGTTAAAAGAATATAGTTCAATGAATATTTTGTAACTTGCTGTCCACAATCAATTTAATGCAATTGTGTGCTGCTTATTGGTGGAGATCTTGAAAAATATGTTTAGAGGAATCTGTGATATATAATTGGTAACTTTCAGAAGTTCAGAAAGAGTTGCTATGGTTTATTTGGAGATAGCACATAGTTTAGTGAAGTCTCCTGGGCTTGTTGACATCCTGGCACTTTGTGAATGAGGCTCTTTTTATTCTCCCTTCATTTGTTCAGCTCTTTAGCTAATTGATTTTCTGTGCTAATACACTAAAGGTCTGAAGAAGGCAGTGCCTCAGGTGTGACAGATGAAATAAGGTGCTTTTAGGCATTGCTTTTATCTTCCATGTCTAATGTGTTGGTTACAGCTGTGCAGTTTAACAGCAAAATCGATACATCATTTACTGCCAGTACCTGAAGGAATTTGGAAACCCTTCAGTATTTTAACTATTAGATTTCCTCTGAAGTTTTATTTAATACTTACTTGTTTGCTTTCTGCTTCTTAATGCCACAAGGTAAGAAGTTATTGTCCACTCCCAGCTTTCTCAGGCATTGTTATTTCCACTAGCTAGTTAAGTTACTTTACTTTGAATCTCCGAACATCTGTCAATTAAATGAATCCTGAAAATTGTAAAATAAATGTTTAAAATTTTTTTCCATTTTGTTTAAATCTTTTTGAGCTTAAGCATTTAGCATATGTCCCTCTGCAAATGGTAACTCTGTATTGTGCATGAAAAGCAGGAAATGTGGGGCACTTGGGCAATTCTTCATGTAAATGGATGTGTTATTGCCAATTTCCCATTTTTTATCAACAATGTCATGATTTCTATATAAAGAATTAGCAAATGTTTTACTTCAATAAAACATTTGCTGTGTCTAATGTTTAATTCTTCTCTCTCCTCTCTCTATATACACACACACATATATATATACATATAAGTGTTTGCATGTTTGCTTTCAATTGTGTTTCTCTAGTTGTTTTGTTCATTAAAAGTAAAGAAAAAAGATTGTGGTAGGCAATGGAGTCAATTTCGATTCATGAAAAGCAATATTAACAAATTCTTGTTGAAATGTGAAAAGTCAAGAAAATGAAGGTTGACATCTCTGTGTATTCTTTTTATTATTTGATATTCAAGCTGTAGATTTGAACCCATTTCAGAGATCAAAATTTAAAAAATGAATATGGTTCATATGGAAGTCATTTTCAGCATGAGTCATGGTCATTTTCCTTATATTTTTAAATTACACACCACATTGTTTCTTTACCTTCTAACCTGTGAAAATTTGTCACTTCAATCACCGTTCAAACTGATAAAAATCTGCATTTCATCAGATACTGGGGGTACATTTATTACTTTAAAGTCTTAAAGTAATCAATGGTGAGTTATATTTTTAGGTCTTTGGAAAGTATTTATATTGTAGAAGTAATCTCAGTGTATTTCATGATTCATTTTGAAAGTTATTGACATTCAGAATCACCAGGAAAATAATATGTGGATAGTGTACAACATTTGTAAGCTACTCAGGCAAGTAAATATGCAATATAATAACTTAAAACGAGGTGTAGAACTCTTAAGATATGATATGTCAACTACTTTAATTTTTTTATAATTTTATAATGTTATGGTACATGAAAAAATTCAGGTTGTTTATTACATACTCAAACTTATATCATCTTTGACTTTCGTGTAGAATGAATACAGAATTGGTTCTATTCTTTACAAATGCTCTCAGAGAAACTTGCACTACTTATTGAATTACTACTCGTATGATAAGCTTTGAATATCACATGAATCTAAGATACAGGCAAAGGTCCAAGGTACTGAAATTAGAGTGCATAAAACTACACTGTTTGTATTTAGTATATTATACTTTTATTTTTATACCTTTAACTAGCTTTTCATTTCACCTGTAGTTTCCAAAATATCATACAAATATAGTTTGTATATTTAAAACTATATAATAAAAACAAATATAGCTTGTTTTTAAAATACATATTTAGGTATATTATACTATGCCTAGGTATTTTTAAGTAGGCGTGATGCTACAGTTCAAAGGCACTATCATTTTAGCACTGGGTGAACTGTGTCCTATGCATACAGCCCCAGAGCTCTTTCATATTCTTTATGATATAATGCCAAAGAAGTATAATTCAGTGCTTTTCAGGGAAGAGAAGTGCATTTTATTAAATTAGAAGTGGAAAGATGAGAGCATTTTCTACACAGTATAGCAAAGCTATGAATTTGCAATATTACTGATTAATTCAAAACTCTTTTATGGGTCATTGAAAATTGTTTGCAAATGACCATATTCTTATTTAAAAGGAGACTTTTGAAATATTGTCATCCTTTCTGGCAAAAACCTTCAAACTCTACTTTAGAAAGAATACCTTTGAAGTATTATATTTTTCTTATATGTAGATAAAGCCATAATTTTCATTTATTGTTCATTAAATAAACTAGTTAAAAATAGTCCCCATGATTCTAATAAGGAAAGATGTATTGGGTCCATTTCTCAAACTTGTCAGTGAAAATATCAGGGTCACAAAATAGTTGTCTTGATAACCATGATCAAAAGGAAGAGAAGAAGATTCAGACTCTGGCTATAAAGAAAAATCATTTTCAAGGCTTAGCCTGCTGTGAAGAACTTGTAGGCATCTATGGTTAAGGAGGAAATGACTATTTTCAGCTCATCAACAAAATCGTGAACTGTAATCTTTGAAAGAAAGGTAACAAATAAGATGTATTTTGTTATATATTTGTTCCAGTATTTCTCCTGGAAATTTTCCAGGTTAAAGTAAAGGAAAGTGGACTTTTCAGTGCAGTTACAAATCTTGTAAATATGTGTAAATTTCTCTTTTCTTTTTGACAATATAAATCCATAAACATAGGAGCATTGAGCATACATACATTGAACTTTGATAATACTCACTGTTGCAAATCAGGCGTGCTTGGCCTGTCTGTCGTTTGGCAACTCAACTTAGATCATCACCAGCCACAAGATGTAGTCATTTCCACTCTCTCTGTGAGTTGCATAGTTACACGTACCCTCTTTAAAATTTCCTGGCCCCCCCAGACATTTCTCTCTCTCTCTCTCTCTCTCTCTCTCTCTCTCTCTCTCTCTATCTCTGTCTCTCTATCTCTCTCCCTCCTTCTCTCTCCCTCTTCCTCCTCTCTCCATTGCTCTCTCCCTTCCCTCCATCTCCCCTTTTATTTTGTCTTGTTAGTTTGGCCTCCCAGACTATGTCCCTGTCTGTCTGTCTCTCTCTGTCTCTCATGTTCCCACTCCAAGACAGCCTCTCTCTCACTGCCTCCCCAAATAAACCTCTTGCATTAGATCTGTTACATAGCATGATCTCGTAGCAGGCCACCTTGGCTCTGTACCAGCAAAGGTAATTTTTTACCTTTTATCCTAATACTGACCATAGACCAAATTTAAAGATGTAATAGTTCTTTTATTCCTACATGCCTGATTATATCATTTGCTATTCTTCTACTCATTTGGAAGAAATAGTGAATTTAAGAGCATTCGGTATAGATTAGAATGATTACACATCAGTAGTAATGCTAACTTGTTCAAAGCTACAGATCATTTTAGACCAATATTATGAAAAATGAAAATGAGCAAACAACAACAATAAAAGCAACTATGGTTAGCAGAGAAATAGAAAATAATTTACTATGTAATTGGCCAATGAAGATCTAATATATTTTAATAGCATATATTTAGCATTCTATAATATAATACTACTATATAATATATGTAATAATTAATAATCATACCTAAAAATAATAAAAACAAATATGAATGTCAGGAGTAAATGATTTTATATTAATGAAAATTATCCAATTTACTCTGGGGTAATTATATAAAATTTTAGTATACTATTTTATTTAATATAGAAATAATTCAAAGATAATAAAATTGTGAATTCAAAATCATCAGAAACAATTTAATATACACAAATAAAAAATTTAATAGAATTGACTATAAAGTAGATACTATAAAATAATAAATTCAAAAGAATTAACTATAAACTACACATTTCTTTTTTCTTTTTTCTTCTTCCTTTTTTTGTTTGTTGTTTTTTGTTTTTCAAGATAAGGTTCCCTTTGTATATTTAGCTATCCTGGAACTTTCTCTGTAGTTGAGGCTGGTTTAGAACTTAGAGATATTCACCTTCCTTTGTTTGCTCCCAAGTGCAGGGATTAGAGGCATACACCACCACCACCTGAGTTAAATAAGTATTTCAAAGCAAAATAATAATGAATTTACATATGTGTCAATAAATTTATCAAAATTACACATAATTTATATATTATGAATTGGGAGAAAAGTAAATCCTATTAAATGAATAATAGAATACTTATCAGAAAAAAAACATGAGATGAAAATAAACTGGAATAATAGAATACTTATCAGAAAAAAATCATGAGATGAAAATAAACTGCATAAAATCAAATAACGACAAAAATTAAGGACAGTTACAGGTGATTTACCTACTATGTGAATAATTTCATTAAACACTGTTGATCTAAGTACACTGGTCAGTGGTATATTATAATACCACATTAACATACACAGGTATGTATTACACATGTGCAACTGAATTCAAATGTAAAGACACAATAGATTAAAAGTGAAAAAATAGAAAAATAAATATGATGCTAAAGGTAGCTAGGATATGATACCATAATGATATTAATTTATGTTGAACCAAGTTTTTTTAAATAATGGTTAAACAACAAAAAGAGATTGGTAAAAGGGTTTAGTAAAAAAATGTACTTTAATGTATGCGTAACAAAATAACCAAAATAAAGGAAAAAATGTGTGTAATTGCAGAGAAATGTACAAATATAATATTAAACTTGAGGACATCAACACATTTCTACTAGAAATGTTCAGACCTAAAAGGTGGATGTAGAAATCCAATAAAGATATATCTGAAAATAGCAACATTATTATTCAAATTGATATTGTGTTGGTTGTCCTGCTGTCAACTTGAGAAAATTACATTTTCTAGGCAGAAGCAGAGGATATACTTCACAACTTCTTTTATGGGACTGTAATTATGCCAAAAGTAAAAATAGAATGTCCACGCGCGCGCGCGCGCACACACACACACACACACACACACACACACACACACACACGCAAACACAGAATCACAGTCTCAAATATAAGCCGAAATTATAGAACAGTATGTCATTTCAACTAGATATTAAAATGTTCTAAATTAAAAAGCAATACAGTCATTGTAAATCCATGTATCCAATCACATAGACTGAAAGAAATAGGAAAATAAATTGTCACACAAATAGAAATTATGGACACATAAATATTTTTGAATATACCAAACACAAATTCCCAATACTAACTTTCAGCCAACCAGGAACCAAGACAGATTTTTTTAACTTGATAATGTGTTCCAAATGATAATGTAATGGAAATTACAAGATGATGATGTCCACACTCATCACTTCTTTCCAATAGCACATACAATTCTTTGACAACCGCAATAAATAACAAAACAAAAATATATAGATAAGGATGGAATATTAAACTGATTTTCTCAAAACTGGCATAATAATCTGCAGAGAAAAAAATCAAATAATTTTCAAAAACACACATAGGCTAAGAGGCATTTGAAGTAGGGTTATGGGATATAAGGTTGACACATAATAGCACATTCTTCTATGGCTAGTTAATGAAAAAATGAAATTTAAATTTTAAGCAATTCAATATACATTGACACATGAAAGGTGAAGTATTCAGGTAATTAACTAACATGAATATTTTATGAAATCTGAGGAATACCATGAAACAATGAGTGAAATGCTAATAATTGAATATATTAATGATTTGACATTGTGAAGATTTCCATTTCTCTCAACTTACTGTATGCATCCAGTTAGAAAGAAATTAGTAATTTGTTTTGAGCATACCACCTAATTTTAAAGTTTATTTCAAAATAATATCTAAATATAGCAGTTGAACAAACTCAGAACACAGACCTTATTTGATATAAATATTTATCATGAAGACCAGTGTTCAATGTAATGAAATATTGTAACTATATGCAAGTAGACCAAAAGAATAGAAGAACAAAAATTGACATACATGAATATTGTGAGTTCACTTTTGACCATATGAGTGAGTGATAGTATATTAGAGCAAAGACAGTCTTTCTAAACCAGAGATTTCAAACAAGTGGCACAAATACATGTGTGCACGCATACACACATACCACCTCCAACTGGATAATGGACTTAGAAATAAAACTCAAAAGTATAGTGTCCCTAGGGTCCAAACCTCATGTGATATTCACTGGAAATGCTGAAAGATATTTTAATATAACAGCTAAGGCACTACCCATAACAGAAAGAATTGAGAAGATGAACCTCGTTAAAATTAAACATATATGAAACTTAAACATTGCTTTAAATTTCCAAATTTAACTCTTAACATACATTCATCATTTTTTTTTGCTACTTACCTACTAAATATACTGTAGTGACAATATCAAGAAAATACAAATATAAGGAAACTTATCTGTTTCTTTCCTATGTCCCACCACCAATTGGGAAAACGTCACAAGACAGAACTCATGTATAGTTAAATTCTATTTGCACTAGGTTAAAGCTCCTGGCAAGAGTGCCAGTCACCAAGTATTTGTCCATTTATTTTTGTACATCATAGCCATCACTTATGTAGGTTAAGAAAAAATTACAGTGAAACTATCTCAGGACAAGCAGAGTGAACGTGTGATATTATCTAAAAGATCCATTAGCTCCATGGTTTTGTATGGTTCTCAAAGACAAGCATTTAGGTCAAATATAGGAAAATCATGATGAGGAAAGAGGTGGGGAAGAAAGGATAGAGGCCTAGCTAGTATATACATTCCATCTGGAGAAATAGTTCTAGAATTTGCTTTTGATTAGTTCTTTAAAAACCTTTGACTACTTATAAGGGAGTTTGGATGTTTGCGGATTTATTTTCTCTAATGTGTCTTTTGCAATATGTATCACATATCTGGAATAGTATATTACACATAAGAAGTACAAGGTGTTGTAACATATATTAACTAATAAACAATTATAGTTGTGGAGAAAGTATCCAAAGAGCTATGGAGATGAAATTCATTTACAACTTACATACCGACCAATGTATCTGGGCACAAATTTAAATCAATGCATTATTGCTTTAATAGGTAGTATTTCATTTTTTTTCTTAAAATCACCATAGGAACAACTGAATTATAAGATCAATAATGATCATTATGGAAAGTTGACCAATGGAGTAAAATCTACAAGGTTAGCAAAACTGCAATAATTAAGAGTAAGTTATTTGGCAATGTTGAAAAGATCTCAATTCCCATTTGTCCAGATAATAGATCAATTTTTTTAGGAGAAAAACCCTTTGATTTTAATTTGAGTGAAACAAAGTTAAAACAAAAGTCATTAGTATTAATTACAATAATGGTGTAATAGACAAGTTAGAGAACTAAATTATTGTAACATAGTCATTTAAAGAGCTATAGTACATATTATATGACATTATTAAGGCACTTTATTAAGAGAGAATAAAAGAACCTACCATAAGAATCTCCCGCAATAATTTCTGAAAACCCTTACGTATTTATAAATTATCTTGCCTAATGGAAATTTTTGTGGTATAACAGTTGTTTTAGTAACTATTTATTCCAAAGACTGTATGATGTCTCATCTTTATGTCATTTCAGGTACAATAATCCTATTTTTAAGTAGCATATTCTGAGTTATGTCATATATAGATTGCAGCTCTTCTTCTTTGGAGGTAGATAACAGGATATCATGAATAAAATGAATAATATAAGCCCAAGGAAAGCCTGCCTCACAGCCTCTAAAACTTCCAATAAAATACTGACACATCATAGTGGACTTCGTCATGCCTTGTGGCAAAACAATCAATTGATACTGAAGCTGAGGTGCGTTATGATTGAGTGAGGGTGGAGATAATGCAAAACGGACCTTATCATTAGGATGAATATGTACAATGTAAAAGCAATCTTTTAAATCCAAAACAAATAGTTCTCGGCAATTGTTTTTTGTAGAAAGCCTATTCCTCAGTGACTAATTTGAACATGAGTAACATAAGGCTGTTTATACATTGTAATATTCTTGCATTTTATTTAATCTCTGATGCAGTGATCTGTTATGTATTCCAAATGTTAATTTCTCCCAGAGGTGTGCTTTTTATGCCAGGCCATAAGTGCACCAAGTGATGTTAATAAATGCTGCAGCCTGGGTTGGGTAGAAGATAGGTAGCCAGGGCTAAGGTGCCCAGGCTTGAGGAGCAGAGAGAATAATGGGACAAAGCCAGAAGGGGAGAAAGGAGAGATGCAGTGAGATAAAGATGGAAGAACTTCATGCCACATGGCCTAGAACATCAACATACCATGGAGAATAACAGTCCAAGGGGACATATGTGTATATGGGGATTTATCTGGGGAATAGAATTATAACCTGGAGGAGTAGATGGGCCAAGATTGCACAATTCAGGTAGAGGCCTATCAGGTTTCTGTGCATTTTTTATTTATAATGGTGGGTTAAGGATCAACATCGCCAAGCAATTAACTATAATATAAATATTGGAAGTAATTTAATTAATTATTTCAACAAATCTCCTTAGAGTTCATAGTTTCCAACACTATTAGTGTTAAATTTACCTATGTAACAGCCCAGTCAGAAGCCCATGCTTCTATGGTTATAATCAGCTCTGGAATCAATTAATTATATATAAATTTTCCGTATATTTTAAATCCAATAATGGTTTATTTATTTTTTCAATAAAGTGCTTAAACTACAGTTTTATCTGTTTTATCAAATCCTCCTTCAGGGAGTGTATGTTTTCATGAAGAGACTACATATGTGAAAATTATTGTGCAATTTTTTCTTCTGCTTTAAATTGCCAATCAGTGGACACTGTGATCATGACTGCAATTTTCCCTACATAACCTTCATTAATGAATTCTTTATTAACTATAATTTCTTTCATGAATGAACTGCTGTGATTCAATGCAGGTCCAATGGTTCTAGGTAGTATAGATCCCCCATATCCTGTATGAATCTTAAAAGGACATTGGAGTGAGGAAATGAGATTGAGCAAGGACAATCAATAGCAACATTTCATTGAGAAGTAGCTGGTAATAAAAATATAGACTGGTTAAAATCTGAAGCAGGCACAATGTTACTGTTTTTGGTTTTAAATCCTCTAATTTTAAGGGGCCAGGGCAGGGCTACTCAATCAGCTTTCCTGTTGTTGACTGGTATTGCTATTATTGCTAGGCAATGTATTGGCTCCTTATCATATTTAGATAGGCATTCCTTAATCCAATGAATTACTTTCATGGATATAGGGCATAAACTAGGAGCTCGTTGATTCTGATCATTCATTTCTTGTAAGCACAAATTACATTGTTTCTTTAAGTGGCCAGGTTATAACAATTGAAACAGTTTTCAGACATCTGTCTTTGAACCGCAGAGATTTCTAAAACAGCTAATTTTGCTCTATGTCTGAAGGTCCACACCATTCTACATATCTTCAGAAAGTCCATAACGCTTCCTTTCTCTCTCTGAGGTCTGATTAGTTCTTGGCAGTTTTCATTGGCATTATCAAAAGCCAGATGTTTTAATAAAAGTTCTTGAAATTGTAATCCCTTTACTTGTTTCTCAATAGCATCTTTGAGTCTCTTTATAAAATCCATGTAAGACTCAGGAGGAACTTGTATAATTTTTATATAACTAGACCTATATAGGAGGAACAAGGCCTGCTATTGAGCAAGAACAAGGCCTGCTGCTAAAAAAGGACATGCTTGACTGAGCTTCTTCACGGAGCTGGCTTAGGACCTACCCCAGCATGCATGGACATGCCTGGCCTGAGATCTGCCCAGACCTGCCTGGAAACTGATGATGCCACACCAGGTAATGAGACAAGAGTCAGTGAGAAAGAGCCACAGCAGCCTGAAGTGCAGGAGCCAATGGGACTCTGGGCAAAGGGTATAAAGAGGGTATCCTCTTCTTGAAATAAATGGGTCTGCTTTGGCCATTTACAAGAACCTTGGAGTCTGGGTCAGTGACTGCACTAGCTCATCCCCACTCGCGAGGGTCCTGGCAATAGAACTGGAGACAGATCATATATTATTTTTCATCCAGGCAGCCATACCTACATCCCTAACATATAAGACAACTGCAGGAGCTATATTATGCAACAGATGATATGCTGATACCCATATACCAGTCCCTGTCAGCATTTCATAAGTAACCTTTCCATGATCACTCCTTAGCCCCAGTTGTCAAATTTTTTCATAGGCTTCATCTGCAAGGCACATTAGCTACTGAAGAAATCTGAGAGGGCAGAGAACCATTTTAGAAATTACATGAAAATTATGCGGCAAACATTGTGAATTATTGCTCCAACCAAAAAGATATTCACAACATGTTGGAGCAGTAGATACATAGACAATGCAAGCCTTTTAAAATTATTTCATTATATCCAAGTCTAACTTCTGATAAACATTTTTCTGAAACTGCATTGCAAATATCAAGTGCAGCTCATGAAGATGAGGAGAAATTATTTAACAAACTTCTTTTCCTTGATGTTCCCTATCTTGCCTAGGTTGTAAAGTTAACTTTTTCATAGACTCTTCTAAGTCTTGATCAAAATGTGGGGAGAATTAAAGATTAGATTGATTATTAAATTCTTCAGCCAATACTTCAGGATCATCTTTAGAAAATGGAGGATACATATTTAAATGAGATTCTAGTAAGGGACTTAAGGAACAATCACCAGCACTGTTGATGGTGGCATTATTTTTATTTTTGGTTCTGCCTGACTGGGGAAAACCTACTTTGGGTGTTTTTTTTTCCTCTTTTAACCAATTTTAAGGCTTGATCATACAATATATATTCATTGAAGAAATTAACCATCTTCTCCTCATAATTAACATACCCATATATTTCTTAAGTATTTTGATAACAGTATGAATTAATGTCCAAGTGACCAAAGTTTAATACTAAAATTTACCCTTGTTTATATCCCTTTTCAATATTTGTTCGTACTCTGTCTTATATTTCTTCATGTGAAGTTCTTTTTTTCTGGAAATCAGGTACTGTAATCATAAACAACATGCAAGTAATCTAATACTTGAGATTTTTATAATTAGGCTTCTCCTTTCTTTAAAAAATGATGCACTTCAAGTCCTTGAAAAAAGAAATTGAAGAAGATATCAGAAGATGGAAAGATCCCCCATCTTTGTGGATAGGTAGGATCAATATAATAAAAATGGCCATCCTACCAAAAGCAACATAGAAACTCAATGCAATTCCCATCAAAATATCAACACAATTCTCTACAGACCTTGAAAGAATAACTCTCAACTTCATATGGAAAAACAAAAAACCCAGAATAGCTAAATCAATCCTGTACAATAAAACATCTGGCAGCATCACCATCCCTGATTTCAAGATATACTACAGAGAAATAGTAATAAAAACAGCATGGTACTGGTATAGAAACAGACAAGTTGATCAATGGAATCAAATTGAAGACAAAGAAATAAACCCGCACACCTATGGTCACTTAATTTTTCACAAAGAAGCCAAAACCATACAATGGGAAAAGGACAGTATCTTGAATAAATGGTTGGTCTAACTGGATGCCAACATGTAAAATAATGTAAATAGAACCATATTTATCACCTTGCACAAAACTTAAGTTCAAGTGGATCAAAACTTGAACTTAACATAAAACTGGACACACTAAATCTAATAGAAGAGAAAGTAGGGTAAAGCCTCAAACTCATTGGCACAGGTGACAACTTCCTGAACAGAAAACCAATTGCTCAGGCCCTAAGACCAACAATCAATAGATGGGACCTCATGAAACTGAAAAGCTTCTTAAGGCAAAGGACACTGTCATTGAAACAAAACAGCAGACTATGATTGGCAAAAGATCTTCACCAATCCAACATCTGACAGAGGGCTAATATCCACAATTTATAGTTATTTTAAAGAAAAACTCTCACCTTCATATGGAAAAACAGAAAACCCAGATAGGTAAATCAATCCTGTACAATAAAACAACATCTGGAGGTATCATCATCCCTGATTTCAAGCTATACTACAGAGCAATCGTAATAAAAACAGCATGGTACTGGTATAGATACAGACAAGATTCTATAATTCAAGAAATTGAACAGCAACAAACCAAGTAACTCATCCAAAAAATGTGTACTTAAATAAACCTAGAATTCACAAAAGAGGAATCTAGAATGTCCAAGAGACACTTGAAGAAATGCTCAACATTCTTAATTGCCAGAGAAATGCAACTCAAGATGACTCTGAGATTCCATCTCACACCTGTCAGAATGGCTAAGATCAAAAACTCAAATGACAGCACATGCTGGTGAGGTTATGGAGAAAGGGGAACACTCCTCCACTGCTGATGTAGTGCAAACTTGTACAACCAGTATGGAAATTAGTCTGGCAATATCTTAGAAAACTTGGAATAACTCTATCTCAAGACCCAGTCATAACACTTCTGGGCATATATCCCAAAGATTCCTAACCAACCTATAATGGCATCTCCTAAATTATGTTCATAGCAGCTTTATTTGTAATAACTAGAAACTGGAAACACCCCATATAGCCTTCAACCAAAGAATTGATAAAAAATAAACAAAACAAAACAAACAAACAAAAAAAAAACCCTGTGGTACATTTACACAATGGAATACTACTCAGATATCAGAAACAAGGAAATCATGCAATTTTCAGAAAATATGGATGGAACTAGAAAAGCTCATCATGAGTGAGCTAACTCAGACTCACAAAGATACGTATGGTATATATTCACTTATAACTGGATTTTAGCCATATAGTTACAGTATAACCATCCAATAATCAATAGACCCAAAAGAGCAGGAACATGGATATTGTTACCTATCAGTGGTACTCCACCCTAGTTGTACTGCTATGTATGCCTCCTGTGCAAGAGGGAGCTCTTAGACCTCATGTGACTAATAATGAACTGAGGGGGGATGATATATGGAAGCACTCCACACTGGAGGGAAAGGATGGGTGGTAGACGGGGTAGAGGATGGGAGAGTGGGACCAGGAGGGGTGGAGGGAGGGGATGGTAATGGAGACAAAACTTGAAGTAAAAATAAATGTTAAAAAAATGATGCACAAGCTCAACATAAGGTAAAGCCTTGTTTCTGTCAAATTAATCTCACTCACCTCCTTCTGTGAGGGTCCCACTCTAGTATGTCATAGCGTTCTTCAGTTCCTGCTTTCGGGTCACTTGTCACTGCTCTAAAAGAGGTAAGAATGGGAAAATGGATCCAATAAATGAGGTGGACTAAAGTCTCATATAATGTCCTACCTTATCCAAAGCCTCAGAGAAACTATACTGTGAGGGTTAAGAAAGATCACATGAGTAAAATGTTCATGACTTCCAGCTGTATACAATCATAAGGACAAGGTGCACATGGAAAAACCTGTTTTTTTTGAGAACAGCACATAAAAAGGTAGTTTAAATATTAAATGAATAACAGCAGCAAGCAATAATGTGTAATCTGAAGTAAACTCATTCCAATCTGCTACACCTCACAGGAGCATGAAAACCCATTTCAAGAATAATTCAGTGGTCACAAAATCTTGTCTTGTTTTCTTGGAATGTGCTCACAAACACTCATAATTTTACCAGGACCATGTTCTTACAATTGGTTAAGAGTGATGCTCACCACCATTTGCAACATGTATACTAGGGTTCTGAAACCTCTTTTGGCTTTCATAGGCACCGAATGTATATAGGCCACATTCATACATGCAGGCAAATACTCATAAACATAAAATAGAAACAACTTAAATTTTGAATTATTAATTAGGTGATGAATAAAACATTCAAGAACAAAGAGTAAGAATACTTCTGGATTTCTGACTACAAATCTAAAAGGACTTGGAGGTGTACCTAATGGTTGTGCTGAGCTTCTGTAAACTCTCTCCTGATAAATGACCTCATTGGCTAATCTATGCCTTATTATTCCCATCAACATTCCTTTTAGATTGCCCATGTTGATTGCTTGGCTAACATGCTTATTCAGGTCATCCATGATACCCACTTGTCCACTAATTTCATGCTAAGTTACATGGAATTATGGAAGCAGGTATAAGCATTCTTTTAAATCTTACTAAACCTTAAAGAAATATAATTCCTCTTTGTAGATACACCAAACAAAATTAGGTTAAAGTTTGGTTGAATTGTTATGTACTAACTAGGACCATATATTCTATATCAGAGAGCAATTTTTTAATCAATTATTTATTAACTCAAGTTACATCTGGAGCACAGTAGGCTCCCTCCTTCCCTCCTGGTCCCAACATCTCACTCTCTTCTGCCTTTCCCTCCTACCCTTCTCTTTGGATGAGGGGCCCCCCACATATCAACCCTCCTCAGATCATCAGACGCATGAGGGGTAACAGTTTCCTCTAACTCTGGGGCCCTATATGGCAGTCCAGCAAGGGTACAGGCAAGAGAGTCCATGACTGAGATGCACCACCCCACTACTTGCTAAGGTATGTGTAAGAAGACCAAGTTGCCATCAACTATATATAGTTGGCTAATCTATGCCTTATTATTCCCATCAACATTCCTTTTATATTGCCCATGAGATTGCTTGGCTAACATGCTTGTTCAGGTCGTCCATGATACCCACTTGTCCACTAATTTCATGCTAAGTTACATGGAATTATGAAAGCAGGTATAAGCAGGTATAGGCTTATATATATATATATATATATGGAGGTTAGGTCAAGTCTAAGCTTTTCTCTTTTCTCTTCCCTCTCTCTCTCTGTCTCTGTCTCCTCTCATTAGTGTTTCTGGCTCTGTAACCCTCTAGGGGCCTAGGTTGTTTGGTTCTGTTGATCTTCATGTGTTCCTTTCCCCTGCAGGAATCTATTCCTCCTCCTTCTCTTATACAGGACTCCCAGAGCTCCACCTAATGTTTTACTGTGTGTCTGAGCATCTGTTTTGATCTGCTGCTGGGTGGAGTTTCTCATATGAGAGTTATGCTAGGTTCCTATTCCTCTGGGTCTGTGGGTGTTAGGGTAGATATCTGTACTATATGGCTATATTCCAGTTGTAAGTGAATACATGCCATTTGGGTCTTTCTAGGTCTGGGTTAGCAAACTCTCAATGAGCTTTTCTAGCTCCATCCATTTGGCTACAAATTGCATGATTTCTTTCTTTCAGATAGCTGAGTAGTATTTCCTTGTGTAAATGTATCACAGTTTTTTTAAAACCCATTCTTTGGTTGAAGGTATCTGGATTGTTTCCCATTTCTAGCTATTATGAATAAAGCTGATATGAACATAGTTGAGTTAATGTCTTTGTGCTTTGGTGAAGAATCTTCTGGATATATGGATATATGACCAGGATTGGTATGGTTGGGTCTTGAGGTAGCATTATTCTTAGTTTTCTGAGATATCTCCAGATTGAATCCCAAAGAGTTTGAAGAAGTTTGCACTCCCACCAGCAATGGAGGAGTGATTCGCTTTCTCCACATCCTTGCCATTGCCACCATGTTTTGTCACTTGATCTTTTAGTTATAGCCATTCTAAAGGGTGTGAGATGAAATCTGAGATGTCTTGAATTGCATTTCTGTTATGAGTAAGGATGCTGAGTATTTCTTCAAGTGTCTCTTGACCATTAGAGATCCCTCTTTTGTGAATTCTTGGTTTAGCTCTGTATCCGATTTTTTGATTGGTTTATTTGATGTTTAATTTCTTGAGTTTTTTATACATTTTAGATATTAGCTTTCTCTCAGATGTGGGGTTAGTAAAGATCTTTTGCCAATCTATAGGCTGCTGCTTTGTTCTAATGACAGTTCCCTTTGCCTTACTTCAGTTTCATGAAGTCCCACTTATTGATTGTTGATCTTAGAGCCTGAGCTATTGATTTTCTGTCCAGGAAGTTGTTATCTGTGCCAATAAGTTTGAGGCTTTACCCCACTTTCTCTTATATCAGATTTACTTGCCCAGTTTTATGTTGAAATCTTGGATCCACTAGGAGTTAAGTTTCATGCAAGGTGAAAAAAAATATGGGTCTATTTGCATTCGTGTACATGTTGACACCAGTTAGATCAGCACTATTTTTTGAAGATGCTTTTCTTTTTCGATTATATGGTTTTGCCATCTTTGTCAAAAATTAAGTGACCATAGGTGTGTGGTTTATTTCTGGGGCTTCAATTCGAATCCATTGATAAACTAGTATAATTCTATAACAGTATCATGCAGATTTATTACTATTACTCGGTAGTATGGCTTGAAATCAGGGATGGTGATACATCCAATGTTCTTTCATTCTACAGGATTGATTTAGTTATTCTGTTTTTTTTTCATATGAAGCTTAAAACTGTTCTTTTAAGATCTGTAGAGAATTGTGTTGGTATTTTGATAGAAATTGCATTGAATCTATATATTGCTTTTGGTAGGATGGCCATTTTTATTGTGTTTATCCTACCTATCCATGAGCATGGGAGACATTTTCATTCTCTGATATCCTCTTTAATTTCATTGTTCAAGGACTTGAAATTCTTATTTTATAGGTATTTCACTTTCTTGGTTAGAATTACCCCCATCTATTTCATATTACTTGTGGCCATTGTGAAGTGTGTTTTTTTCCTTAATTTCTATTTTTTCCCATTTATCTTTTGTGTAAAGAAGGGATACTGAATTTTTTAGAATTAAGTTTTTATCCAGCCACCTTGCTGAAAGTGTTCATCAGCCATAGGAGTTCTCTGGTAGAATTTTTGTGGTCACTTATATATACTATCATATCATCTGTGAATAGTGATACTTTGACTTCTTTCTTTCCATTTTTTCCCCTTGATCTCCTTTAGTTGTCTTATTGCTCTCGCTAGAATTTCAAGTACTATATTAAAGGGATAGGGAGAGTGGGCAGCCTTCCTTCATCCCCGATTTTAGTGGAAATGCTTTAAATTCCCTCCATTTAATTTGATGTTAGCTACTGGTTTGCTGCATATTGTCTTTATTATTTTTATATGTTGTCCTTGAATGTGTGATCTATCCAGGACTTTTAGGATAAGGTGGTGTTGGATTTTGTCAAATGTTTTTCAGCATCTAGTGATATGACCATGTATTTTAATTCTTTCAGCTTGTTTATGTGGTGGATTATGTTGATGGATTTTTGTATGTTTAACCATCCCTACATCCCTGTGAGGAAGCCTCCTCAATCATAGTGTATACTTTTGATGTGTTCTTGGGTTCTGTTTGCAAGTATCTTATTGAGTATTATTGCACCTATATTCACAAGGGAGATTGGTCTGAAATTCTCTTTTTTTGTTGCTTCTTTGTATAGTATAGGTATCAAAGTGGCTGTGGCCTCCAAGAGGAAATCATCAAATTGTGGCTGAAATCAATAACAAAGAGAACAATACAAAGGATTGATGAAACAAGAGGTGATTGTTTGAGAAAGTCAACAAAATAGATAAACCCTTAGCCAAACTAAAAGCCAGAAGGAAAATATCCAAGTAAACAAAATCAGAAATTAAAAAGAGGAAATAACAACAGTCACTGAGGAAATCCAAAAAATCTTCAGGTCTTATGTCAAAAAACCTGTACTCCACAACACTGAAAAACCTAAGAAAATGAACAAATTCCTTGATAGAATCCATGTTCCAAAGATAAATCAAGATCAGGTAAAGAAATTAAACAGTCCTACAAACCATAAGGAAATAGATGCATTCATTAAAAGCCTTCCAACAAAAAAACCCCAGGACCAGATGGTTTCAGCACACAGAATTGTACCACACTTTCAAAGAAGAGCTAACGTCAATACTTCTCAAACTCTTCCACTAAATAGAAACTGAAGGAACACTGCCAACTCGTTCTATGAGCAATGAACAATTCTTTTTATAAAATGTAAAATCATTGGATTTGTGTGTAGGTCGTTGCACAACACATACACAAACACACAAACACACATGACATGCACAAAATCACTTTTGAGAGAAGTGCTTGTTGCTGAAAAGCAGAATATATCATGGAAATAATGTGTATAAGTCTCAGAAAAATGCAAGTAAGTATTGATGGATTTTGAAATAAAGGCATTTGCTAAAATTTATTTTTCCAATCCTTGGAAAATACAATAGTGCATTTAATTTATTATTTATTTATATATTTATTTATTCATTTACTCATTGTACTATATGATTGCAGTCCCCTCCCTGCTGTCCACCTCTGCCCAACTTTTACCCACTTCTCCCCTCCCCTTCTCCTCAGAAAAGGGGACACCACCATCAACCCACCGCTACGTTTGAAGCAATGTCAGTACTAAGTATATCCTCTTCCATTCAGGCCAGACAAGGCACCCCATCTAGGGTAAGGTGATCCACAAATAGGCAATAGAGTACATGTCAGGGACAATCTCCATTCCACTTACTAGGGGATCTATATGAAGACCAAGCTGCCTATCAGTTACATATGGGTATGGGGTCTAGGTCCAGACCACACTTGCTTTTTGGATGATGCTTCAGTCTCAGTGAACTCCCTGAGGCCTAGGTTATTTGATTCTGTTGGTCTCGTGAAGTTCTTGTCCCCACTATTCTTCCTCCCACTCTTCTCCAAGACTTCTTGAACTCTACCTAAAGTTTGGCTGTGTGTCTCAGAATCTGTTTCAATATGCTGATAGGTGGGGCCTCTCAGAGGATAGTTATGCTGGATTCCTGTCTGTACGCATAGCAGAGTATCATTAATAGTGTTAGGAGTTGCTCTTTTTTATGGGGTGGGTTCCAAGTTGTGTCAATCATTGTTTGGTCATTCTCTTAATCACTGTTTCATTTTTATCTTTGTACATCTTGTAGTCAGGGTGATTTATGAGTAGAAGGTTTTGTGGGTTGGTTGATGTCTCCCTCCCTCCACTGGAAACCATGCCTGGATAAGAGGTGGGTACTTCTTTCTCTATGTCCTCCACTGCTAGGATTCTCAGTGAGGGTCACCCTATATCCTCTCAGGAGTATACCCTTTCACTGGTCTCCCACACTCTTCAGAGATGCTTCCCTCATTAGTTTCCCTTCTCTCTCCCAGCCTCTCACCTCTTAGCCCTGCTCTCACCACACCTGATCCCCACCCTTGTTTCCCTCTCCACAACCTCTAGTGTTTGCACTCAGTACCTTCTCTTCATGCACTTCTAGTTTATTTCCCTTGTGATTGAGGTTCAAGTAATTTCCCTTGGACTCTCCTTGTGACTTAGCTTATTTGTGTCTGTGGATTGGAGGATAGATAATCTGCACTCTATGGCTAATATTCAGTTTAAGTGAATACAAACCATGTGTATCTTTCTGAGTCTGGGTAACTCACTCAGGATGTTTTTTTTTTCTAGTTTCACTAATATTCCTGCAATTCTCATCACTTTCTTGATTTTAATAGCTGAATAGTATTCCATTGTGTACATGTACCACAGATTCTTTATTCATTCTTTTGTTGAGGGGCATCTGGTTTGGTTCAAGTTTTTGGCTATTATGAATAAAGCCACTATGAACATAGTTGAACCAATGTCCTTGTGGTTTAGTGAATCGTCTTTTGGATATATGCCCAGCAGGAGTATATCTGAGTCTTGCAGTAGAACTATTTCCAATTTTCTGAGAAACCACAAGATTGATTTCCAAAGTGGTTGTACATATTTGCACTCCCAGCAGAAATGGAGGAGTATTCTTTCTTCACATCATTGCCAGTATGTGCTTTTCACTTAAATTTTGGATCTTAGGCATTCTTGACAGGTGTAATATGAAAACTCAGCATCATTTTGATTTGAATTTCTATCATAACTAAGGACACTGAGCACTTCTTTAAGTACTTCTTGGCAATTAGAGACTCGTGTTGTGAATTTTAGGTTTATGTCGTACTGTGTTTTGATTGAATTATTTGGCTTGTTGGTGTTTACTTTCTTGTGTTATTTATAAATTTTGGATATTAGCCCTCTATGTAATGTGGAGTTGGTGAAGATATTTTCCCAACCTGTGGGCTGCCATTTTGTTCTCTTGACAGTGACCATTGCCTTACAGGAGCTTTTCAGTTTCACGAGTTTCAATTTGTTAAATGTTGATCGTAAGGCCTGAGCTGTTAGTGTTCTCTTCAGGAAGGTGTCTCTTGTACTAATGAGTTCAAAGTTTTTTCCCACTTTCTCTTCTATTCGATTTAGATCTTTATTAAGGTCTTGATCCACCTGGACTTGAGTTTTGTGGAGGGTAGTAAATATGGGTCTATTTCTATTCTTCTACATGTAGACATCTAATTAGACTAACACCATTTGTTGAAGATGCTTTCCTTTTCTTATGATTTTGGCTTCTTTGTAAAAAATCAAGTGTCCATAGGTGTGTAGGTTTATTTCTGTGTCTTCTGTTCGAATCTATTGATTGACTGGTGTGTTTCTATCCCAGTACAATGCAGTTTTCATTACTATTGCTCTATAGTATAACTTGAAATCAGGAATGGTGATGATACTTTTAGAAATTCTTTTCTTGTACAGTAATGTTTTATCTATTCTTGTTTTTTCTTCCATTTGAAGTTAAGAATTGTTCTTTCAAAGTCTGTTAATAATTTTGTTGGTATTTTGATGAGAATTACACTGAATCTGTTTTCAATAAGATGACCACTTACATTATGTTAATCCTAACAATCCATGAGCATGGAGATCTTTCAATCTTCTGATATCTTCTTTGATTTCTTTCTTCAGAGAATTAAAGTTCTTGTTATACCAGTCTTTCATATGCTTGGTTAGAGTTACACCAAGATGTTTAATATTATCTGTATTGTTGTGTCTGCTGGTTTTCTGTGAAAGGTGTTGTTTCCCTAAATTCATTCTCAGTCCATTTATTGTTGAAAGTGACTTAATTTTATTTTACACTCTAATTAATATTACAGTACTTAATGCCTTGACCTCCCTTCCAACCCTTGTTCTCTCCAACCTCCCAATATTTGATGGGAGAAAAAGGTTAGAGGGGAAGGACAAACATTGATTTCTTAGAGGTACTTCCTGTTGATAAAGATTGTCAGGTTCTTTTCAGGGGCAATATCAAACTTAATAGTCAAGATATCCAATAGTCCAGTAAACCACCTAACCAGGAAACTCAGCAAACAAGCAGACACAGCAACAGGTCAAACCAGCAATAATGTGGAGGAGTGCAAGCGAGATTACCGTAGGCTCTTTCTCCTTTGAAGTGCCCTCCTTCCTCTTGGGGCTCTGGTTTTTATACCTCCCCCGAGTCCTTAGATTTAAACTTTCCCCAAGTGGCTAAGCCACACCCCAGCTCAGAAGTGTGTGTTTTTTTTAATAAACCAAACTCTTGCCAAAATGTATATTTTGTATAAAGAAGGGCTACTGATGATTTTGAGCTAAGTTTGTATATAGCCACTTCACTGAAGGTGTTTCTCAGCTGTAGAGATTTTTCTGGTGGAATTCCTGGGGGGGGGTCACTTATGCATACTATCATATCATCTGCAAATAGAGATACTTTGACTTCTTCCTTTCCTATTTGTATGTGTGAGTTGCTTCTTCTTCTTCTTCTTCTTCTTCTTCTTCTTCTTCTTCTTCTTCTTCTTCTTCTTTGCAGAGGAGTATTTCTTTCCTGTGTTTTCTTGGGTGTAGTTAACCTCCTTTGGTTGGAGTTTTCCTTATAGTATCTTTTATAGGGTTGGATGTGTGCCAAGATATTGTTTATATTTGGTTTAGCTATAGAATATATTGTTTTCTCCATCTATGATGACTGAAAATTTTCCTGAGTATAGTATTCTGAGCTTATGTCTTTGGTCTCTTGGAGGCTGCATGACCTCTGCCTAGGGCCTTCTGGCTTTTAAAATCTCTGCTACGAAATCTGGTGTTATTCTAAAAGGTCTGCCTTTATATGTTAATTTCACTTATTCCTTGTGGATTTTAGTAGTCTTTCTTTGTTCTGTGAATTTAGTGTTTTGATTATTATGTGGCAAGGGATTTTCTTGTTTGTTCCAGACTATTTTGTGTTCTGTAAGCTTCTTGTACATTCATAGGCATGTCTTTCTTTAACTTAGGGGAGTTTTCTTCCATGATTTTAGTTAAGATATTTTCAGGTCCTTTGAGTTATGAGTATTCTCCTTATTCCACTACTATTATTCTTAGATTTGATATTTTCATAATGTGCCAAATTTCCCGGATGTTTTCATTAGATGCTTTTTAGACTTAGCATTTTCTTTGACTGGCATACCAATATGTTCTAAAATGTCTTCTACACTTAAGATTCTTTCATCTCTTGTGTTCTGTTGGTGATGCTTGTGTCTGTAGTTCCTGTTCTTTTCCCTAGGATTTCTATCTCCAAGATTGTCTCCATCTTCTTTTTTTATTGTTTCTATTTTCATTTTCAGATCTTGCAGTTTTATTAATTTCCTTCTCATATTTAATTGTATTATCCTGTATTTCTTTAAGAGATTTATTGATTTTTGGCACCTATTTTATTGTATTTTTCTGTATTTCTTTGAGAGATTTATCTTACTAATTTAATTAAAGTTTATCATTTTCATAAGATCAGATTTAAGGCCATTTTACTGTCCTTTAGTTGTGATATGATATGCAGGACTTGCTGTGGTATAATGGCTGTGTTCCAGTGGTGTCTTATGGCCATAGGTTTTCTTGCTTGTATTTTTATGTTGACCTCTAATCATCTGGCAGCCTCTTGTATTGGTTGATTGTCCCTGTTGCCCATTGTATGTCTCAGGTCAGTGAGTAGAATCCTTGACCAGAAGCTGGATATTCCTGTGGACTGGCAGCTCTCCTTGAAATGGTGAGATGGGCCAGAGGCTAGATCTCAGGGAATGGCTTGCAACACATCTCTGTTGGTTGTGTCCCTGCTGGGCCACAGGCATGGGATTGGACTGAGAGTGTCTTACCTGGGTGGTTTTATGTTCCAACTGATCTCTTTGAGAGGGCAGGTAGTAATGTGTCAAGGTTGAAATTCAGGAAATTGGGTAGGGCCATTGACAAGAGGTTGAAACCATGGGCTAGAACAATATGTTTGTTGGGTCCAGTGTCTCTTCTCAAGATGGAGCGTAGAGATAGTGGACCCAAGGTAGCTTTTCCCTAGAGCCCAGATGCCCTGTTCAGAGAGGTGGCTAGTCTTAGGTAGATTTGGCTGGGGAAACACAGATACAGTCTGCATTTGTATTCAGCAGCATAGTCTCATGATAGCTCTACAGTGACTGAGCTTAATATCCTGCTACTCAGATATAGTGCCTACTAGCTGTTGCCATCTTGGAATCCCCCTACAATAGTTCAGTTCAAAAACATCAAATTAGTTTTCTATGAGTTCTTATTAGGCCTCACTGTATTGGCATCTGTATGGCAGAGTACAAGCATTTCTGTTCTCTTGGGTTGTGTTCACACTACATTTGTCAGTGGTCATTATACACAGGCAAAAGAGAAAGACAATTAGAATCATTAAAATAGTATATAAAATATGGAACAAGAATTGAAAATCAAACTGGAAGCAACTGGTATTGAAATACTTTCAAGATAGGAGCCTGCAGAGAATTATAACATGGGTGACTGTGATGTTATGAATTAACATGAAACAGAAGAAAGATTACTAGTAAAGATTCTAGTTTAAATATCATCAGAGAAAACGAGTTTTCACAGACTATGATTTCATAAGAGCCTGGCTTTCATTTTAACTTGACATATTTTACCAAGTTTTGCAAAGAGGTAAGGTCTGAATAAAATATTTAAACAAAAAATAAAAAGGGAGTGAAAATATAGGAGAAATTAGATAAATTCCAGATATAGCATTTGAGTATTTACCATTTTATTGATTATAGTGTGTGTTACAGTATCTGCACACATGAGTGCCATCTTTTGTATGAAGAGGTCAGAGAAAAACTTATGAGAATTGATTCATTCTCCCCACCATGGGATTTGGGAATTCCCATACAGTTCTTAAGTACAGCAAGTACTTCCACCTGAGCCATCTCCCTACCTCTATATGGAACTTCATATTTTCATAACAAGTATCTCATAACAAAGTGGTGCTATATAGAAATATATTTCAAAACTTTTATGTTTACTGTTTCTTTGCTTCTTCATTTCATTATTTCCTACATACTTAGCTCAGTTTCTCTGTTTCATATCCATTTTTCTTAAGGGAATGTTTCCATAGTTTGGGGTCATGAAATGATAAATCAGGGAGAAAATGTACCATAATTACTTAAATTCAAAATGATCCTAGATATATATCTAAGCATATTTTCAGTGATAAAGTTATAGTCCATATAAATCATGATCGAGGAACAATTACATTCAAAACCAAGTTATTACATCTGTTGCTAGATTATGTTGGGAGAAAGTTAGGAGAATTTTGATTAACATAGTATTATTTGAAGCAAGTCAAATGTGTCTCATACCAATAGAATATGTGTGTGTGTCTTAACACGTGAGTACTATAATCTTGAATTTCTGTGATTCTATAAAAACTTAAATATTTCTACTTACATTTCTTTGGTTGGTGAATAAAAGGCAAGTCTTCACATCCATACTTAAAACTATGGTTATAGCAAATATTTTATTGTATGAGTGATCAAAAACAAGGGAGAAAGGAGAGAGTAGCAGTCTTTAGATTACTGAGAATCTCAGTAGAAGAAAGAAATGAGCCAGAAAATTGTATGAATGTCCTCTCTAAGTGATAATTACTTGTTAAAATTTAGTACAGAACTTTTAATGCATTTAATAACAATTAATAGAGATACTAGTTACTATAATCTAAGGTGTATTTGTAACTCAATGTAATGGTAGCAACTAACATGGATTACAGATTAGATTATATCAATGTAAAGGTTTGAGAATTCTAAGTTAAATAGAAAAAAAATGCAGGTTGAATGACAGACTTACAATACCATTATAAACAACTACTGATTGTAAAAGAAAATGTACCTTCCTATAAAGCTTCTAGAGAGAAACATTGGGTTTGGCTGAACCATGGACAGTCAGAATGGTTGAATGGATCCATATAAAAGGAGAGTATTATACTGTTCTTGAAGAATCAGTTTTATATAGATATAGGATTTTACACACACACACACACACACACACACACACACAGACACATTTTATATATATATATATATATGATATATTTTTGAGTCATAGTTGTACTTTCTTTCATTGTAGTCTATGTATGTAATAATTTAAAATTAAATCCCAGACAGGTATTGCAAGTTTTTATGTTATTGAGGTGATTAAGGTACAAACTCAAGTAAATTGGTGGTCATTATTCTTTTGTTTGTACCAACGATATTCTTGTCATGAGAAATAGGTCTTTAGATATTCAAACTCATGGCAAATGGATATTAAAATTATCTTGAGATTTGGCTGACTTTCTGAGCATTGGATTTTATCAGTTTAGAACCTGGTGATAGATACATAACAGCCATATTGACTATTAATGGACTAGAAATTGTCCAGTCTCTATATGCTCAGCAATTTGAATGCCTTGACCAGTTTGTAGTCCAAAGATGAACTTTGAATGGGAAATTTCAGGGCTTTACTGAAGTCCTGGCTGGAACAGTCTGTGAGACTGGACCATTTTAATAAGCTGTTTTGAAATTGTTCTAGATGCAGCATTTGGAGGAAACAGCAGTTGAGGCAGTCTGTGAGGGTGGATTATCTGGGATACTTATCTTCTTTGGTGTTTGGTCACTTTGTTCTGAAAATACATAATTTCTCACAAGTAACATATAGTTCTCTAATTACAAAAATGCCTTGGATGTGCCGGATGCACAAATCAATTAAGGAAGATTTTATGTTCTTTTTTTGAACAAAAGAAAGACATTTGAAGTCTCTATTCATTTCATATGAAAGAATGGCATGTAATACGTTATACATGTGACTTCATTATAGCCAGTAAGTTTTTGTATATCTATATCTATCTATCTATCTATCTATCTATCTATCTATCTATCTATCTATATATATATATATATATATATATAATGTGTGTGTGTGTGTGTGTATGTGTGTGTGTATCTTAGCCAGTCTGAGCTGTTCACACATAGTGGAATTAAGAAATATAAGATATATGTTTATTCTTTAGTTTGTAGCCAAGATCTGTAGGAGGCCTTTCCAGTCAAATCTGATTTCTGTCAGTTTGGATGGAAGACTTTTTCTTTGCTGAAATTATTATTTCATATATATGGCTATATATAATCAATTTTAAGTTTAAAATCACCATAAGACTGTATGGAGTTTAAGTATCTGCTCTATAGTTGGTACAAGTTTATTAGTTGATTGAAAGAGATTTTTTTTCTGTTAGTTCTGATTGTTCATAGATTAGGTTGGCCTCAAACTCAAAAGGAACCTATTAGTCTCTGCCTTTGCCTCCCACATTTTGAGATCAAAGGTATGCATTTAAATTTTTTTCTTTCCTTCTCTCCATTCTTTGGAGATTTAATTTCTATGTGAACTCGTAGATCCTTATTGAGACAGAGTTTCTCTTTGTAGCTTGGGCTGTCTTGATTTGCTCTGTAGAGCTCTGTACATTAGACTGGCCTCAAACCACAAGGAACCTGTTTTTTCCTTGTATCCCAAGTTTGGTATCAAGGTAAGAATTTAATTCATTGAATTACCTTTATTAAACAATAGTAGTAATTAAACCATTTTGTATTAGTTTGAGTTCCAATTCTCCCATGGGATGCTCATTCTTAGGGAGATTGGTTTAGTGTATCATGACATGCTGTTTTAGGTTCGCTTTTCTTGATTGTCGACAGTAGGAGGCATGCAGCCTGCATGTTCCTCCCCGAGCCTAATTCTGGGTCCTTATATTGACTAACAGAACCTCTCTCTCTCTTTCTCTCTCTCTCTCTCTCTCTCTCTCTCTCTCTCTCTCTCTCCCTCTATCTCTCACTGTAAGGTTTTTTGAGTCAGGATTTTTTGGGGGTGTGCTTGTTCCTGAATTCACTTTGTATACCAACCAGGTTGGCCTTGAACTCACAGAGTTCTGCCTGCCTTTGCCTCCCAAGTGCTTTGATTAAAGGCATACACCACCATGCTCAGAGATTAACATATCTCTTTTAGGGACAAAATACCTCTTGAAACCAGTTTTCCCATGGGAGCTCCACACCTAAGGACACTGGCTTGTCACCTTTTTTTCTTTATATGAATTTAAGATTATATGTATTTATCCATTAGATAAGTAAGGACATTATTATTTATTAGTAAGGAAAAACTTACACAGTACATGCAAGGAAAAAAATGTGTCATTTGAATTCTAGACTGTCTTTAGCAAGCATTCTTATCTTATCAGCAGGGAGTCCTGCTTTGCCATCATTGTTTAAACTAGGCTTGTCTAGAAGAGACCTGCCTGTTTCTGCCTCCAGCATGATGAGATTAAGGGCATGTGCTATTCCCTCCCTGCTCAAATATCTTACTTAAATCCCTAATAATAGTAACTCTGTAACCCAGAAAGCAACTCTGAATTGCAGTGACAATTCTAAATCTGTTCAAAATCCTTAAAAATATCTCATGTTTTAGCATTACCATACCACAAAAAATATTCTCTACCTCCTGATATAGGAAATATCAAACACATCTAAACAAAAATCAAGCAAAGAAACAAGAACATACCAAAAGCCTTAGTTTAACTGTGCCATCCCATGCTGCAATTAAAGTTTTGTTCATTATTCCCTGGAATTTAGTTGTGTCTGCTTTTCATTGGCGGGCCAATACCAGATAATCCTGAGAAGCACCTAGAAGCCAGAGAATTGTGAGCTCCAGCTGCCATCAACTTTGTCTTATCTGCCAGGAATGGTTTCCCTCATTCCCCTATTGTCATTGCCCATAACTTAGCATTTCATCTGTAAATCCCTTCCTTTAAGGCTATCCTAGTTTTAACTTTCTCAAAAAGGATACACAGAACCACAACTGTCAGTGTAAAAATCATTTGCATGCTAAGAGAAACAAACTCAATTGGAATCCAACCATATTGAGACATTATGAATTCCTCCATTTTGAATCTAGGCTGTTAATTCTGTCCCATAGTTCATCTAAAAGGCTGCTGGTTTTTAGTAAATAAAGACTTATCTCTTCACCATTGCTGTAGGGCAGTAGATTTTGTTAAGGGAGCCCATATTTGTAATGTATTTGGGTTTGGCTCCACTATTCTTTGATTAGGAAAACATACCCCTTTCACCCAGGTTTTCTCAGACTGTAAGCTTGGATTCTAATTGCCTCATGTTGGGCACCATTTGTAGAAACAAAAAATTAAATTATTTGTTTGTGTTTATATTATAGTTAATGGGTCCGTGGTTATTAATCCTTAACCTGCCATTATAAATGAGCACAAAGACACCACATGAATTTTAACAAGACTTGCTTGGACTTAGTAATCTTAGCCCCTCTAAACTAGCTCATAATTCTATTCCCCAAATATGACCCCATATACATAGATTCTCTGGTCTGCTATTCTCCACACTAGGCCGATGCTCCAGGCCACGTGGAATGAATTCTTTTCTCTAACTCATGGCATGTGTCCTCATTCTTGCTCTTTGCTGCTTCTCTTGTGAGCTTCTTCTTCCCATAAATCTCTCTGCTTCAGAAGTCACAACTTAGTCCTGCCTACCTCTGTCTTTGTCCAATTGCTGGCCTCAGCATTTATTCAACCAATCAGAGACAATGATTAGAAAACAAAGTAACAGACAAGAAGCAGAATCAATTAATTAGCATTTAGAATATATAACATCACCCCATCAGTGAGGGCTCCATGTGGAAGTAGAGGCAGAAAAATTCTAAGAGCCAGAAATGGTGGATTACTCCAAAGAAATGGTGTCTTCCAAGTCTAGCAGCTCTGGTACACGTATGCATTGCCTGTGACAGATTGCTCAGGACTTGCACAGGTTAAAAGCAGACAAAATCTCAGCACTGAGGAGGGAAGATGGATATAAAATCCCACCTCTAATCAAGAAGCTACTTTTAATGGAAACCTGCTAAAAGGGGAAAATCAGTTTTCTCTAATGGAATGTCACTAGGTGTATCAATCACACACCTGAGGATGGGCCCCATTCCCAAGGGTAACTAGATAACACAAAACAGACTCTACTTTTGTTTGTTTGTGGAGAGTCTTTGTGTTTCATTTTGTTTTGATTTTCCATTTTCTTTTAGAGGGAGAAAAACATGAAGTTGACTAGGAGGGGAGTTAAAGGGAATGTGGGAGATGTTGGAACAGGGGCAAATATGCTCTAAACAGATTGCAGAAAAATAATTTAAATAAAAACTTTGCTATTTAGAAATCTTTGTGGTTTATCTTAATCACCTCCTTAAATTGGAATAATCTTGGACTCAAAAAAACCATCTTTTCTTTAAGGTATTCCATACCTGCTTAGTTTTCTATATAGGAAAAATTATTTCCTAGGACTGAGAAAGATTGAATACAAAATTCAGGGGTTTCTCTACAGTGAATTTCATGAGTAGTCCCAGCTACCCAGTCCTGCTTCAACTTTACTTGATATACTGCTTTCTCTAATGTATATACTTTCATAAAGTATATATGCAAAATAGAAAGCAAACTAGAATTATTTAAAGTTTATGTTTTACTTTTTTTGTTTATTTTCAGGTTTTTCTTTTGCTTTTTTGCTCTATCTATGGTGATGAGACACTTTTCCACATCTATGTCTATTCTTGAATGTGTTTAAAATCCCAACGGTTACTTACCTTGTAATGCATTAAATAGTGGGCAACAAAAAATAATACTCAGAGTATCATTCTTATGCATATATAAAAAGGCCATATTCTTATTTATAAATGAACATTTGTTTATCTGTAAAGAGAGCTATATTACAAGTACTTTTGAAAACAAAAATAATTTAATTAAGAACTTCTTGTCATATATAAGGTACATTTCCCAATATAGAATAATATTTTTCCTTTGAACCTAAGTAATGTTGGTGGCTTGATATATTTCAAAATTCATACTAAAATTCTCCCTAAGTTACCTAATATTCACTGTCTATTTTCTAATATTAATTAGTTCGAAGATTCCTGAAATTATCATAGTTAAGTGCAATGTATTGGGCAGCAAGTAAAATTATGTTTGTTATTTGTCATATAAATCAAAATATTTATACATCATGTATTAAGTTAATTATAGATGATATGACTTCATTATTCAACAGAAAAACCACATTATTTAAGTCATGTGATTTTGAGTAATCTAAGGAAGCTTCATTTACACAGAAAATATTTATGAGAATCAGAATAAATGTATTCTTTAAAAAAGACTATATTTATATATTCAGGTGTTACACACACACACACACACACACACACACACACACACACACACATATAAGATGGTATTATAAAACTTTAATGTTTTACAAGATATTTTATATAATAAAGTAGAATCCTAATCCAACATGATATTCTCAGTGAAAATCATTAGTATTTATTGGAAATTCATCACATAACTATAGAAATTGACCAGCATTGTGACTGCCAAGAAAAGTGGAGGAAACAATGTGAAACAGCAGAGGTGCCAGTGGGAATAGTCCTTCCAAAAAAAACAACACATGATTGAAAAGTCCCCCAAATTCAAAAAGGATGTGGAACTCTGAGCAGTGTCTTCTCTATTTAAAGTTCAAAACAAATGAAATAACAAACTAAGTATTTGATTCATATAAAAATGTAGCCCCTTGTTCCAACTGTAGACAGAATGCTGTCCAAAAAGGACAAAACTTGGAAGCAGGTAAGTCGATAGCCTAGCTCTGCCAAGACAGGGTAGGCAAGTCCTTCATAACCCCTGCTCTACAATCAGTGTCTGTCAGAGAAACAGGGCCAAACAACTGAAGATTGATGCTGTAATGTATGTAGAGAAAATGGGAACTGTCCAGGCAGCCACTGGTATGTCATTTCTTAGTTTTGGAAGCTGCAGGCCCTGTACTTCCTATAAAATTAGATATATCTATCCCTCTCAGGTCTCTGAGGTGATTGAAGAATACATAGCTAGAGTCTCATAATTAAATGCAGCATATGAGTTGTTTAGGAGTCAAGAGAGTGTTATGGATCTAAGATGATGCTTTTAAAGTTGTGTTGCAAGTTAGTATGAATGTTGAGTTAGATATAAAACTTTAAACTCATGAAGATGGTTAGATAGTAGAATGTTAAACTTAGGTGCCAAATACATATGGACTGGACATTGGGAATGTATGCTAAGCCATATAACCCTCAAAACTGTGGCCTAATTACCTCTGTTGTTTTGTATTGTATGCATTATTATAAGAGAAAGAGCCATCTGTTGGACTGAAAGGGGGAGCTGTTGGGGGAAATAAGATATACCTTAAACTTAAAAAAAGGGAAGAGGATGGGGATTTGAGGGTGGGAGAGTGGGACTGGAGGGAGGAGTAGGGAGGGGATTGCAATTGAGATGTAACTTGAAGAAATAAAAAATAAAGTAAAAAAAAAGAAATGTAACTCTTAATGGGCAATTATTTTAAAGTTTAAATCTAAAATGGACTTTATATAATTAAACTCATTATTTTACTCATTTTGAAATTTTTCTTTTCTAATGGAAGTTATTACTTGTTGTTTCTTCAATCAGACTGGGTGTCATGTGGGCCACAATGGACTTGGCCTCTGCCATCATGTTTTAGCCTTTGCAACAGAAATTCTGAGTTCATTTTGTGAGCCACTTGGAAAGAGAGTGGCAGAGAGAGAGAGAGAGAGAGAGAGAGAGAGAGAGAGAGAGAGAATTAATTCCTCACTAAATTTCTTTCACAGAAATAACTCTGATTTACATCTTGATGCATAGTTTGAAGATACCCTGGTGGCTTAAAAAAAGTTATGAAACAATATGAAATAATTGGATTTTCTCTTTTGTAGCTTTGTTGATGTACTTGAGATTATGTTTCAATACAGCCATCGTTAATAGCATTTCTAACATACTACACTGGAAATCTCTACTGACATGCATTATTTTTCTGTTCCTTGAAGGTAAAAGACAACAAAACTGAGAATAAGCACTAAAACACATCCAGGATATACTACCTAATGCAGCAGAGCTGAAGTAGCACAGCTTTCTGTACTTCCTGTGAATCACCAGGTCTTCTAAGTGTGAAGGAGGCTTAGGAACCTCATAGATACTTCAGTGAATGATTCTATCACTTGAGGGTGTAAAAAAGAAAGGAAGTGGAATGTTGATGGCATTAACGATGGTATAGAAGACATTTTAATGACAGTGTAATCAAAGATTGCACTCCAGCTTTCACAACCAAGGCAGCCACAGTAATTGGGGTTGACCAGAAGGCTTTCCAAAATAAGCTTCTTAAAAGACTTCAGTAAAATTGTCACCAAAGAACTGTTGACATTTTAAGTTTTCCCTTAGATTGAGAGTCATTTTACATTTACATTTTGTTGTGTAGAATATTAGAATTCAAATCTTTATCAGCCTGCTCTATAGTGAGTCATCAGAATCAGATGTAATGAAAATAGAAAATATTTATATAGTGAATATTTTTATTGAATTATGGCCATTTTAAAGGCAACCATTGAAATAATTCATTTTTACTCCAAATGTTATCATGGATATAGTATGTATATTAAAAGTTAATATTTGTCACTAATTTGGATAGTAGGATTTCATTTATTGATGGATTCTAGGTAAATGAGTGTACACATGAATTTAATCTGTTAAATAGGTTTAAAAACAATAGACTCAAAAGTTAAGTATGCTTGCTGCTGACCCAGTCAACAAGAGTTCAATCTCTGCATCCCACATGACAGAAAAAAGAACTCACTGCACAAAGATGCCCTGTGACCGGTACACATGAGTCAACACACACACACACACACACACACACACACACACACACACACACACA